>CM056057.1:110308053-110878053 GCA_029574335.1 Rana kukunoris
ACAAACACAAAAACATATTTACATATCTACACTTCCCCTCCTCTGAGCCCGAGAGGAGGAGAAGATACCAACGTTTCCCCAGGACACCCCACTTCGTGCCCCTGGGGGAACCCCACCCTTCACTGGGGACTTCCGCCCCCCAGATCTGGCAGCCTTCCCCTTCTTCTTTTTGCGTCCTCACTGCTCCCACTCCTGCCACCTCTCCCGAGATGACTACACCACCCCCCAGCCTCGGACCCGCTGCTCGAGATTGCCCCTCTTGGATGAGGCTCGAGCAGCTTCCATCTCCATGGCCACAGGGCCAGAGAGACTCTGGGTCCAGAAGGGGGGGGAATGGAAGAGGCAGGAGGGGGGCCAAGACAGGGGAGAGGACAGGGGGGGACCAGACTTAGCTGGACGGGAAGAAGAAGGGGAAGGGGGGGACGGGACTGTTGGGAGGGGGGGGACGAGGGGGGGGGGTACGAGGAGGGTAAGATGAGGGAGGAGGGCATGGGGAAACAGATGGAGGGCCAGGTGGAGGGGAGGGGCAATGGTGAGGAGGGGGAAAGTCAAGGGGAAGTGGGATCGGCCCTGCAACATTAGGAGAGGAAGGCCCTGGCCCCGGACCCTCAGGCCCGGGACCCCCAGGCCTCCCCGACACCTCCCCACCGCTCCGTCCCTCCGGAGGATCGGGAGCCTCCCCTGGCCAACCGATCCCGTGTCCCCCGGGGGAGCCCCACGCCCACCGAGCCTGCTCCGCCTTCTTTGAGCATGGGCCTGTTGGTCCCTCCGGCGTAGTACTAGGGGCTCCAGGATCCCCACCCCCCCGGCCATCACTTCTCCGGGGGGGCTTCGGCCGCTCCGCGGCCCGGGAGGTCCCCCCACCTGAGGAAGAACCCCGATATGCTTTGGGACACCTGCTAAATGGGTGGCCCCATCTCACCACACAAGTTGCAGCATATCCTCCCACATGACTCGGACTGGGAGGCCAAACTCGTGGCACCGGGCACATCTGACCACCGTGCAGTCCGAGCTCATGTGGGTCGGGCTGCCGCACTTGAAGCACGACGGGCTGTCCCGGGTAGAAACGCCAGGATCCGGTCTCTTGCCTAGAAAGGCGCTGCCAGGGAGGTGGGCAACACTGTTTGCCCTCCCTCTTGAGCCGGATCCTGGTCAACCAAGCCCGGTCCAGACCCCGCGCTCATCAAGGTTCTTCCCTCAGGGGTCTGCAACTGCCCGTACCTCCCGAGCCAGGTGGCAATGTCCACCGGAGGGACGAACTCATTCCTCACCAGGATGGTGATGTTCTTAACCTCCTCCTGCCTGGAGAGGAATGAAGCCTGTACCTCTTCCAAGGGTCAACGCCCCTCACCAACCCAAAGCCGGTGATAAAGCGTTCCATACACACGGGAGTGACAAAACTTATATCAAACTCCCGTGTGTTGGTGGGAATGGATGAACAGCAAAAAGGTCATCCACCCCAAAAATCCAAGGAAGTACCAGGCCCACCACCTCACCTCGAGCGGGGCAGGGTCCGGACCCTCGTACCGAAGCTGGACAACATTCCTAAACGCCTCCTCTCTGGACCACCTGTACCCCTCGTCCACGCCGACCCCTGCGTCCTCCTCCTGGTCAGCAGGGGGGCGGCGGAAATTCTGGGCGCCAACACCGGGCTGTACAGGTGGTCCAGAGGGGCACGAGAGCCCCCAACACCTGGGCGAAAGAGCGACCCCCCCCTTTAGGGCAGACAATAAGTTGGCCTCCGGAGACCCCCGAAAGATGTTCTCCGGAAGTGGGGCACCCCCCCAGCACCCCCAAAGTGGGGGGGGGACGGGGGGGCCCCCATCCCTGCCGTGGTGTTTGGGCACGCCACCACCCCGCTGATATACCCTGACCACCTGACCCACCACCTTTGGCCTGACTACAGGCTGCCCCCCCCACCCGGGACCACAGCAGAGGGGGGTACCACCCCCACCAAACTCCCCCACCCAGACCCCCTCCGCGACCACACCAGCCCCCTTGGGACTCCACCTGTACTGGGGGGGAGCCCCCTGGGACCCCTCCAACTGCCCGGATATAATCATATGCTAAACAGTCCACTGGGAGGGGTCCCACCTGACTTTCCCCCCACCCACCCCGCCTGTGCTGCAGGGAGCCCCTCGGGGCCTGTGGCAGTGTCCATGGGGACCTGGGGGGGGTGGCAGCTTACCGTCCAATTTACCGTCCTCACCGTCTCTGTCCATCTCCTCCGGGGTGCCTGGAGGTGCCATGCTGCAGCGTCCGGGGTGGGCACCCCTGCACACCCCCGGCCTCTCATTCCCCAAGGTCCCTGAGGCCCCACCACCGACCCACCGCAAACTCCGGGGGGGGGCATCTTCGGTCCGCGGGACGGGCACTTCCGGGTTTCGGTCTGGTCACTTCCGGTTCCGGTGGGTCCTTCGGTTCCGGCTGGTCACTTCCGGTTCCGGCTGGGTGCACTGGGCGGTCACTTGGTCCAGTCTACTACCTCCACCCCAACAGCCGCGCCCATCTTCTTGGCCACACTGCACACAAGCTGTTTACCTCCAGATGACCGCAGACAATGCCTCCACATGTGTCTGCCTCTCTCCCTCCCGATGACATAGCAGCTGCAGGAGCAGTCCCTGCCTTTCCATGGCCAGATCCTCCCGCTCCACTGCAAGCTGAGGGGGTCATGGAAGCCGACACATGGCGGGCTTCAGCAGTGCAGTGCGACATCCTGGGGGAGCCTGGGTATGCTGACCTGAAGATGGCGGGGGGGTACCGCGGCGGCACTGGGCCCCGCGACCTCCTGGATCACTGGACTCCCCCCGGACTTCGCCAACCCCCCCAGTCCTTCCACGGACCGAGGGATCGGCTCCGGGAACCCTCCCCAGGTTTTATGGCCATACTGGCCCTGCACCACCGGCCACTCGCCCCCCCCCCCCCCCACCCACTGCACCCAGGCTCCCCTGACTTCCTGGCTGTTTGGGGTGTTTGGGACCCCTTCTTAGACCGCCCGCTCCTCCTCGCTGCCTGGCTCCCTTCCCGGTTGGGCCCTGCTGGAGGGTCCTCCGGAGCTCCTCTAGGAAGTTCATCTCTCCAGCCCCACGTTGGCAAAAGCCCCCCAGGTATTCCCTATTTCTTTTACTTCTAGTCCTAGGGTGGTGATGGCCCCCTTGAATTCAGATCCTTATTACTGGAGCACCTGTCCCTCTTTTCCCTCAGGCCTGCGAGAGTAGTCATCTTTTCCACGACAGGCCTGAGATATCCTCACCAGCAGGGATTTGATTTTATCCCGCCTCTTCCTGGTTCTTGCCTCATTCTCACCTGGCTGAGGGGCTGTCCAGTCTGAGAACCCTCCTGGGTCTCCAGGAAGAGACGGTCCTCCCTGCTGATGGTGTGGCGGTGGTCTGGCTGGAGGGCAGGTGCTGTTGACTCCTCCTCCGGAGCCGGAAGCCCGTCCACCTCGGGGGCTGAGGAGGCCATCCCACCCCTCTTCCGGGCAGGGGGCTGGAGCAGGTGGTCCTGGTAGGCTGGAACACAGGAGCTTGGAAGACAGGTCTTCTCTCCTCTCCAGCAGGAAGCAGAATGAGCTCTGTGGGAGGAGCCGGAACTACTGCCAGTGGGAGGAGCTGCACTGAGACCGAGGAGGGGTAATTTTTTATTTATAAAAACTACGACCAAAAGGTTAACAAATATATAAAATAAACAAAATAACTAAATAAACCAAATAACACAAAAAACAAACAACAAAACACAAACCATCAAATCACCGACCTCCACCCACAAGAAATAACTATAAAAAAAAAAAAAAAAAAAAAATAGCACCAGAACAGGTATTTACAACAGGCTCACTGGTACAAGAGAAAGTCTTTATAGTCCATCAGAAAAGCTTGCCCAGATCATTGCCAAAAAAAAAAAACTACTTAAAACTTACACTTAAAACGGCTCACTGGTACAGTAGGGAGATATTAAAGTCCATAGAAACCACTACTGTCCAGATCATCGCCAACCCCACAAACACACCCCATCACAACAACAAATACCTACACCCACGTATGAGCAAGAACATGATAGTCAGACATGTCTGTAGCCTTATTTCAAAAAAAAAATACCATAAACAAAATCTAAGGGGGTGAAAAAGGATAGATGCCCCTTACCATGGAGAGGGGCAGAGCCGTGACCTAAGGGGGCTGGAAGAGGAACCCCCTCCATAAATGGGCACACCTCTCAGGCCCGACCCTGCTCCTTTCCAGATCCCGCACCTTCACCAACTCCCGAAAGATACCGCCCACCCACCTCATGCACAGGCAGGATTTTCCCTAGTGGACACCAAACACCGAGCGTGCCAAGTGTAATAAAGCACAACTAGGCTGACTAAATAAAGTGACGATAACTCAAATCCCCTGCGGACCCCAAAATCACCATACACTCGCTCAGCATAGGTCAGGGCCGGAAGGCGGGGGGTAGCCAATGGCACCCCCTACCTTCGTAAAGAACCTCCATGTTGAAGGGACATTGGACCAGAAAATGGTCCATGGTCTCCAATGTCCCACCACATTCCTGACGGGGGCAGTCCCCTGTCCCCCAGGTTCCTGTATTTGAGATTCGCACGGACATAGAGTCGTCCATGGAACGACCTCCATGCGAGATCCCCAAAACTTTACTTGGAATTCTAGAAGAATTCAAGAGGGCTAGCCCCCTCCGTGAGGACCCTCTCAGGCAGTACCCTCAAAGACAGGGGCTTCAAAATGTCCGAGGCCATGACCCTCCAGGTACAGCTCCCGGCCGACCCAAAGAGCCCACCTCCAGGGCAGTTATCCGCCACTGCCTCAGTACCTTTAATGCCAGGGGGGACATAGGAAGGGAGATACCCATGCGATCTCCTCAGATCGCCGGGCCTCCCCCCCTCCCCCCACTGCCTCAAGAACAGCAAGAGCCAGTCCTTGCATGAACACTCCCACCAGGAAGGCTCGTCCACAAATATGGACTGCAAATTGTATTTAACAAAGATGGTGACAAAGAAACACCACCGGTTGACCATGTCCAACCCACCTTGCCGTCGCTGGCGGTATGTGACCTCCCTCTTGATCAGGTTCAGTCTGCTTCCCCACAACAGCAGGAAGAACAGACCATAGACCCGAGCATAGGAGAGATGCTGGCAAAAGACACACATAGCTTACAAAGAGAAACTCAGGCAATAAGTACGTCTTGACCAAGCTTACCCTTTCCCTCAGGAAAGTTTCCAACCTTTCCAGGCCTTCACCTTCCGAGTGGCACTCACCAGCCTGCGCTCCCCAGTTTAGCTTGGGATAATCACCCGGCCGAAATGAATGCCAAGAACTCGAATCTCTGGTACGGGCGTGGGGAACACGTCCGGAAGGGGGAACTGCTCCCCCTCCTTCCCCAACCAGAAAACTTCACTCTTGTCCCAATTGGACCAGCGAGCCTGACGCCTCAGAGTAGCACCCGATCTGGGACTCCACATAATGGGCCTCCTCACGACCAGATACCACCACCGAGACGTCGTCCGCATAGGCCACAACCCTCACCGCCGAAACCGGACCCCCGACAGGTCCCACCGGAACCCCCCCAGACGCCCGCAGTCTAGCCTCCTTACGAAGGGGTCGACCGCAAAGATGTACAGGAGGGGGCTCAGCGGGCACCCCTGCCGGACGCCAGAGTCCACGGCAAAGGCCCGCCCACCCAACCGTTGACAAGAGGGAAGCTCTCAGCTCCCCTATACAATACCTGCAGCCAATCAACGAATTGATCAGGCAGACCGTATCTCCTCAGAAGCAGCCAAAGGTACTCGTGGTTCACCCGATCAAACGCCTTAGCCTGATCCAATGCAAGCAGATACCGCTCGCTGCCATCAGCCCTGCACCTTTCCACAGCCTCCCGGACGCTCAGGACGGCACTAAAAGTGCCCCGGCCAGGAATTGTGCAGTGCTGAGAGGGAGACAGCATCCTGCCCGCCAAAGCAGACAGACGTGTAAACAAGATCTTTGCCAGTATCTTCCTATCTGTGGTAAGAAGGGCGATCGGACGCCAATTCTCCACCACAGACGGATCTTTCCCCTTTGACAGTAGGATCAGAGCTGACCTTCTCATTGAGGGAGGCAGCAGGCCATAGGCCAAACATTCACTAAACACGTCCCTCAGATGAGGAGCCAAGAGGCTCTTAAAGGTTTTGTAGAACTCGGCCGTGAGCCCATCGGGCCCAGGTGACTTTTTAGAAGCTAAAGAGCTAATAGCCTGCTCAACTTCAGCTACCGAGATCTCTTCTGTCAGAGAGTCAGGAAGGTCAGACCCCACTTCCAGCGGGGTCTCATCAAGGAATTCCCTGACTTTCTCCATGTCTAGAGGCCGCTTCTTCAGGAGGTCCGAAAAGTGGTCTCTGACGACACCCAGGATCCCCGATCTGGACCGGACCAGAGATCCTGAGGCATCCTTCAGGCCATGTACGACCTTCGACCTCGCCACCTCACCACAGCTCCTGTAGGGATCAGAGAGATAAACTTCCCATAATCCCTCTCAAAAACCAGGGAGGCGAGACGGTCGTACTGACACTCCTTCATCTGCGCCTTCAGACCGGATATCTGTTCCTGAGAGCCCCCAGAGGACACCAGGCGGTCAAGCTGCCTGCGTAGTCTCTGGTAAGCCTGGTACTTGGAAGCTGCCCTGTACCCAGAGATTTCCCGGAAAAAGTCGCCAGACCTCTTTTTAACTACTTCCCACCACTCAAGGCGGGAGCAGTTGCCCTCAAGGAGCGAGGTCTGGCCCAGGAAGAAAACCTCATAGGCTTCCCTAACCTCAGGATCCTCCAGTAGCGACCCATTCAGGCGCCACAAACCCCTCCCTTTCTGAGGAGTGTCAGCGACATTCAGGGCCACAGATACCATACAGTGATCGGAGAACTCTACCGACTGCAGCTCAGGAGCCGAGCAGACAGAGTCCTCCTTTAAAAAAAACCTATCTAATCTACTCTTACTACTACCTCGGGAAAATGTGAAACCAGTGAGGTTGGGGAGGTGACGAACGTGCACATCCACCAACCTGGCCTCCCTCACTACGTTATTCAAAAAAATACTATCATATCCCAGAGGGTTGGCGGCACCTGCCCGGTCTTTGGGCCTAGTGATCATATTGAAATCGCCACCAAAAATCACCTGCTGGGACGTAAAAAGATAAGGCTTAACCGCCGTAAGGAGGCTCCTCCTCTCCCTCCTAGTTTGAGGCCCATAAAAATTTATGAGCCGGAGGAATTGCCCCCTCACGACAGCGTCCACCACCAGACATCTACCGATCTCCACTTCAATCACTCGCCGGCAAGCCACCGGACCAGTCTTAAAAAGGACCGCAACCCCACTGCAGGGCTCGGCCCGCAAGAGACCAGAGGGAGGGCCCACATCTCCCACTCCCTCTTTGCTAGATGCATCTCTGCCACAGATGCCAGCCAGGTCTCCTGCAAAAACAAAATGTCAGCTTCAACACGGCTGAGAAAATCGAAGGCCATAAAACGAGCTCCCGCAGAACGAATACTTGCGACATTAATGGTCGCAAGCCGTATTGGAGAGGGTACCGCCATCAGAATGATTGAAAGTGGTCATGTTCTCCTTCATACTACAAACACAAAAACATATTTACATATCTACACTTCCTCCTCCTCTGAGCCCGAGGAGGAGGAAAGATACCAAACGGGTTCCCCAGGGACACCCCACTTCGTGCCCCTGGGGGAACCCCACCCTTCACTGGGGACTTCCCGCCCCCAGATCTGGCAGCCTTCCCCTTCTTCTTTTTGCGTCTCACCTGCTCCCACTCCTGCCACCTCTCCGAGATGACTACACCACCCCCCTCCTCGGACCCGCTGCTCGAGATTTCCCTCTTGGATGAGGCTCGAGCAGCTTCCATCTCCATGGCCACAGGGCCAGAGGAGACTCTGGGTCCAGAAGGGGGGGAATGGAAGAGGCAGGAGGGGGGCCAGAGACAGGGGAGAGGACAGGGGGGGGACCAGACTTAGCTGGACGGGAAGAAGAAGGGGAAGGGGGGGGACGGGACTTGGGAGGGGGGGGACGAGGGGGGGGGGTACGAGGAGGGAAGATGAGGGAGGAGGGCATGGGGAAACAGATGGAGGGCCAGGTGGAGGGGAGGGGCAATGGTGAGGAGGGGGAGAGGGAAGGGGGATGGGGATCGGCCCTGCAACATTAGGAGAGGAAGGCCCTGGCCCCGGACCCTCAGGCCCGGGACCCCCAGGCCTCCCCGACTCCTCCCCACCGGCTCCGCCCTCCGGAGGATCGGGAGCCTCCTGGCCAACCGAGCCCGTGTCCCCCGGGGGGGAGCCCCACGCCCACGCCTGCTCCGCCTTCTTTGAGGCAATGGGCCTGTTGGTCCCTCCGGAGTAGTACTAGGGGCTCCAGGATCCCCACCCCCCCCGGCCATCACTCGCCGGGGGGGCTTCGGCCGCTCCCGGCCCGGGAGGTCCCCCCCCTGAGGAAGAACCCCGATATGCTTTGGGACACCTGCTAAATGGGTGCCCCATCTCACCACACAAGTTGCAGCATATCTTCCCACATGACTCGGACTGGTGGCCAAACTCGTGGCACCGGCCACATCTGACCACCGTGCAGTCCGAGCTCATGTGGGTCGGGCTGCCGCACTTGAAGCAACGACGGGGCTGTCCCGGGTAGAACGCCAGGATCCGGTCTCTGCCTAGAAAGGCGCTGCCAGGGAGGTGGGCAACACTGTTGCCCTCCCTCTTGAGCCGGATCCTGGTCAACCAAGCCCCGGTCCAGACCCCCGCGCTCATCAAGGTTCTTCCTCAGGGGGGTCTGCAACTGCCCGTACCTCCCGAGCCAGGTGGCAATGTCCTCCGGAGGGAGCGACTCATTCCTCACCAGGATGGTGATGTTCTTAACCTCCTCCTGCCTGGAGATGGGAATGAGCCTGTACCTCTTCCAAGGGTCAACGCCCCTCACCAACCCAAAGCCGGTGATAAAGCGTTCCATACACACGGGAGTGACAAAACTTATATCAAACTCCCGTGTGTTGGTGGGATGGATGACAGCAAAAAGGTCATCCACCCCAAAACCCAAGGAGAGTACCAGGCCCACCACCTCACCTCGAGCGGGGCAGGGGTCCGGACCCTCGTACCGAAGCTGGACAACATTCCTACGCCTCCTCTCTGGACCACCTGTACCCCTCGTCCACGCCGACCCCTGCGTCCTCTCCTGGTCAGCAGGGGGGCGCGGAAATTCTGGGCGCCAAACCGGCTGTACAGGTGGTCCAGAGGGGCACGAGAGCCCAACACCTGGGCGAAAGAGCGACCCCCCTTTAGGGCAGACAATAAGTTGGCCTCCGGAGACCCCCGAAAGATGTTCTCCGGAAGTGGGGCACCCCCCTCAGCACCCCCAGAAGTGGGGGGGGACGGGGGGGCCCCCATCCCTGCCGGTGGTGTTGCACCCACCCCCGCTGATATACCCTGACCACCCTGACCCACCACCTTTGGCCTGACTACAGGCTCCCCCCCCCCCCGGGACCACAGCAGAGGGGGGTACCACCCCCACCAAACTCCCCCACCCAGACCCCTCCGCGACCACACCAGCCCCTTGGGACTCCACCTGTACTGGGGGGGAGCCCCCCTGGGACCCCTCCAACTGCCGGATATAATCATATGCTATACAGTCCACTGGGAGGGGTCCCACCTGACTTTCCCCCCACCCCGCCTGTGCTGCAGGGAGCCCCTCGGGGCCTGTGGCAGTGTCCATGGGGACCTGGGGGGGTGGCAGCTTACCGTCCAATTTACCGTCCTCAACCGTCTCTGTCCATCTCCTGCCGGGGTGCCTGGAGGTGCCTGCTGCAGCGTCCGGGGCTGGGCACCCCTGCACCCCCGGCCTCTCATCCCCCAGGTCCCCTGAGCCCCCACCGACCACCGCAAACTCGCGGGGGGGCACTTCCGGTCGCGGGACGGGCACTTCCGGTTTCGGTCTGGTCACTTCCGGTTCGGTCTGGTCACTTCCCCGGCTTTCCGGTTCCGGCTGGGGCACTTCCGGTTCTTGGGCGGTCACTTCCGGGTCCCGGTCTACTCCACCCCCAACAGCCGGCGCCATCTTGGCCACACTGCACACAAGCTGTTTACCTCCAGATGACCGCAGCACAATGCCTCCACCATGTGTCTGCCTCTCTCCCGATGACATAGCAGCCGCAGGAGCAGTCCCTGGCCTTTCCATGGCCAGATCCTCCCGCTCCACTGCAAGCTGAGGGGTCATGGAAGCCGACACATGGCGGGCTTCAGCTGTGGCAGTGCGACCATCCTGGGGAGCCTGGGTATGCTGACCTGAAGATGGCGGGGGGGTACCGCCGGCGGCACCTGGGCCCGGCGACCTCCTGGATCACTGGACTCCCCGGACTTCGCCAACCCCCCAGTCCCTTCCACGGACCGAGGGATCGGCTCCCGGGAACCCTCCCCAGGTTTTATGGCCATACTGGGCCCTGCACCACCGGCACTCGCCCCCCCCCCACTGCACCCAGGCTCCCCTGACTCTCCTGGCTGTTTGGGGGGTTGGGACCCCTTCTTAGACCGCCCGCTCCTCCTCGCTGCCTGGCTCCCTTCCCGGTTGGCCTGCTGGAGGGTCCTCCGGAGCTCCTCTAGGAAGTTCACCTCTCCAGCCCCACGTTGGCAAAAGCCCCCCAGGTATTCCCATATTTCTTTTACTTCTAGTCCTAGGGTGGTGATGGCCCCCTTGAATTCAGATCTCTTATTACTGGAGCACCTGTCCCTCTTTTCCCTCAGGCCTGCGAGAGTAGTCATCTTTTCCACGCAGGCCTGAGATATCCTCACCAGCAGGGATTTGATTTTATCCCGCCTCTTCCTGGTTCTTGCCTCATTCTCACCTGGCTGAGGGGCTGTCCAGTCTGAGAGACCCTCCTGGGTCTCCAGGAAGAGACGGTCCTCCCTGCTGATGGTGGTGGCGGTGGTCTGGCTGGAGGGCAGGTGCTGTTGACTCCTCCGGAGGCCGGAAGCCGGTCCACCTCCGGGGCTGAGGGAGGCCATCCCACCCCTCTTCCGGGGCAGGGGGCTGGGGGCTGGAGGCTGGTCCTGGTAGGCTGGAACACAGGAGCTCTGGAAGACAGGTCTTCTCTCCTCTCCAGCAGGAAGCAGAATGAGCTCTGTGGGAGGAGCCGGAACTACTGCCAGTGGGAGGAGCTGCACTGAGACCGAGGAGGGGTAATTTTTTATTTATAAAACTACGACCAAAAGGTTAACAAATATATAAAATAAACAAAATAACTAAATAAACCAAATAACACAAAAACAAACAACAAAACACAAACCATCAAATCACCGACCTCCACCCACCAAGAAATAACTATAAAGAAAAAAAAAAAAAAAAAAAATAGCACCAGAACAGGTATTTACAACAGGCTCACTGGTACAAGAGAAAGTCTTTATAGTCCATCAGAAAAGCTTGCCCAGATCATTGCCAAAAAAAAAAAAAACACTTAAAACGGCTCACTGGTACAGTAGGGAGATATTAAAGTCCATAGAAACCACTACTGTCCAGATCATCGCCAACCCACAACACACCCCACCATCACAACAACAAATACCTACAACCCACGTATGAGCAAGAACATGATAGTCAGACATGTCTGTAGCCTTATTTCAAAAAAAAATACCATAAACAAAATCTAAGGGGGTGAAAAAGGATAGATGCCCCTACCCATGGAGAGGGGCAGAGCCGTGACCTAAGGGGGCTGGAAGAGGAACCCCCTCCATAAATGGGCACACCTCTCAGGCCCGACCCTGCTCCTTTCCAGATCCCGCACCTTCACCAACTCCCGAAAGATACCGCCCACCACCTCATGCACAGGCAGGATTTTGTCCCTAGTGGACACCAAACACCGAGCGTGCCAAGTGTAATAAAGCACAACTAGGCTGACTAAATAAAGTGACGATAACTCAAATCCCCTGCGGACCCCAAAATCACCATACACTCGCTCAGCATAGGTCAGGGCCGGAAGGCGGGGGTAGCCAATGGCACCCCCTACCTTCGTAAGAACCTCCATGTTGAAGGGACATTGGACCAGAAAATGGTCCATGGTCTCCAATGTCCCACCACATTCCTGACGGGGGCAGTCCCTGTCCCCCAGGTTCCTGTATTTGAGATTCGCACGGACATAGAGTCGTCCATGGAACGACCTCCATGCGAGATCCCAAAACTTACTTGGAATTCTAGAAGAATTCAAGAGGGCTAGCCCCTCCGTGAGGACCCTCTCAGGGCAGTCCCTCAAAGACAGGGGCTTCAAAATGTCCGAGGCCATGACCCTCAGGTACAGCTCCCGCCGACCCAAAGAGCCCACCTCCAGGGCAGTTATCCGCCACTGCCTCAGTACCTTTAATGCCAGGGGGACATAGGAAGGGAGATACCCATGCGATCTCCTCAGATCGCCGGGCCTCCCCCCCTCCCCCCACTGCCTCAAGAACAGCAAGAGCCAGTCCTTGCATGAACACTCCCACCAGGAAGGCTCGTCCACAAATATGGACTGCAAATTGTATTTAACAAAGATGGTGACAAAGAACACCACCGGGTTGACCATGTCCAACCCACCTTGCCGTCGCTGGCGGTATGTGACCTCCCTCTTGATCAGGTTCAGTCTGCTTCCCCACAACAGCAGGAAGAACAGACCATAGACCCGAGCATAGAGAGATGCTGGCAAAAGACACACATAGCTTACAAAGAGAAACTCAGGCAATAAGTACGTCTTGACCAAGCTTACCCTTTCCCTCAGGGAAAGTTTCCAACCTTTCCAGGCCTTCACCTTCCGAGTGGCACTCACCAGCCTGCGCTCCCAGTTTAGCTTGGGATAATCACCCGGGCCGAAATGAATGCCAAGAACTCGAATCTCTGGTACGGGCGTGGGGAACACGTCCGGAAGGGGGAACTGCTCCCCCTCCTTCCCCAACCAGAAAACTTCACTCTTGTCCCAATTGACCAGCGAGCCTGACGCCTCAGAGTAGCACCCGATCTGGGACTCCACATAATGGGCCTCCTCACGACCAGATACCACCACCGAGACGTCGTCCGCATAGGCCACAACCCTCACCGCCGAAACCGGACCCCCGACAGGTCCCACCGGAACCCCCCCCAGACGCCCGCAGTCTAGCCTCCTTACGAAGGGGTCGACCGCAAAGATGTACAGGAGGGGGCTCAGCGGGCACCCCTGCCGGACGCCAGAGTCCACGGCAAAGGCCCGGCCCACCCAACCGTTGACAAGAGGGAAGCTCTCAGCTCCCCTATACAATACCTGCAGCCAATCAACGAATTGATCAGGCAGACCGTATCTCCTCAGAAGCAGCCAAAGGTACTCGTGGTTCACCCGATCAAACGCCTTAGCCTGATCCAATGCAAGCAGATACCGCTCGCTGCCATCAGCCCTGCACCTTTCCACAGCCTCCCGGACGCTCAGGACGGCACTAAAAGTGCCCCGGCCAGGAATTGTGCAGTGCTGAGAGGGAGACAGCATCCTGCCCGCCAAAGCAGACAGACGTGTAAACAAGATCTTTGCCAGTATCTTCCTATCTGTGGTAAGAAGGGCGATCGGACGCCAATTCTCCACCACAGACGGATCTTTCCCCTTTGACAGTAGGATCAGAGCTGACCTTCTCATTGAGGGAGGCAGCAGGCCATAGGCCAAACATTCACTAAACACGTCCCTCAGATGAGGAGCCAAGAGGCTCTTAAAGGTTTTGTAGAACTCGGCCGTGAGCCCATCGGGCCCAGGTGACTTTTTAGAAGCTAAAGAGCTAATAGCCTGCTCAACTTCAGCTACCGAGATCTCTTCTGTCAGAGAGTCAGGAAGGTCAGACCCCACTTCCAGCGGGGTCTCATCAAGGAATTCCCTGACTTTCTCCATGTCTAGAGGCCGCTTCTTCAGGAGGTCCGAAAAGTGGTCTCTGACGACACCCAGGATCCCCGATCTGGACCGGACCAGAGATCCTGAGGCATCCTTCAGGCCATGTACGACCTTCGACCTCGCCACCTCACCACAGCTCCTGTAGGGATCAGGAGAGATAAACTTCCCATAATCCCTCTCAAAAACCAGGGAGGCGAGACGGTCGTACTGACACTCCTTCATCTGCGCCTTCAGACCGGATATCTGTTCCTGAGAGCCCCCAGAGGACACCAGGCGGTCAAGCTGCCTGCGTAGTCTCTGGTAAGCCTGGTACTTGGAAGCTGCCCTGTACCCAGAGATTTCCCGGAAAAAGTCGCCAGACCTCTTTTTAACTACTTCCCACCACTCAAGGCGGGAGCAGTTGCCCTCAAGGAGCGAGGTCTGGCCCAGGAAGAAAACCTCATAGGCTTCCCTAACCTCAGGATCCTCCAGTAGCGACCCATTCAGGCGCCACAAACCCCTCCCTTTCTGAGGAGTGTCAGCGACATTCAGGGCCACAGATACCATACAGTGATCGGAGAACTCTACCGACTGCAGCTCAGGAGCCGAGCAGACAGAGTCCTCCTTTAAAAAAAACCTATCTAATCTACTCTTACTACTACCTCGGGAAAATGTGAAACCAGTGAGGTTGGGGAGGTGACGAACGTGCACATCCACCAACCTGGCCTCCCTCACTACGTTATTCAAAAAAATACTATCATATCCCAGAGGGTTGGCGGCACCTGCCCGGTCTTTGGGCCTAGTGATCATATTGAAATCGCCACCAAAAATCACCTGCTGGGACGTAAAAAGATAAGGCTTAACCGCCGTAAGGAGGCTCCTCCTCTCCCTCCTAGTTTGAGGCCCATAAAAATTTATGAGCCGGAGGAATTGCCCCCTCACGACAGCGTCCACCACCAGACATCTACCGATCTCCACTTCAATCACTCGCCGGCAAGCCACCGGACCAGTCTTAAAAAGGACCGCAACCCCACTGCAGGGCTCGGCCGCAAGAGACCAGAGGGAGGGCCCACATCTCCACTCCCTCTTTGCTAGATGCATCTCTGCCACAGATGCCAGCCAGGTCTCCTGCAAAAACAAAATGTCAGCTTCAACACGGCTGAGAAAATCGAAGGCCATAAAACGAGCTCCCGCAGAACGAATACTTGCGACATTAATGGTCGCAAGCCGTATTGGAGAGGGTACCGCCATCAGAATGATTGAAAGTGGTCATGTTCTCCTTCATACTACAAACACAAAAACATATTTACATATCTACACTTCCTCCTCCTCTGAGCCCGAGGAGGAGGAGAAGATACCAAACGGGTTCCCCAGGGACACCCCACTTCGTGCCCCTGGGGGAACCCCACCCTTCACTGGGGACTTCCCGCCCCCAGATCTGGCAGCCTTCCCCTTCTTCTTTTTGCGTCTCACCTGCTCCCACTCCTGCCACCTCTCCGAGATGACTACACCACCCCCCTCCTCGGACCCGCTGCTCGAGATTTCCCTCTTGGATGAGGCTCGAGCAGCTTCCATCTCCATGGCCACAGGGCCAGAGGAGACTCTGGGTCCAGAAGGGGGGGAATGGAAGAGGCAGGAGGGGGGCCAGAGACAGGGGAGAGGACAGGGGGGGGACCAGACTTAGCTGGACGGGAAGAAGAAGGGGAAGGGGGGGGACGGGACTTGGGAGGGGGGGGACGAGGGGGGGGGGTACGAGGAGGGGAAGATGAGGGAGGAGGGCATGGGGAAACAGATGGAGGGCCAGGTGGAGGGGAGGGGCAATGGTGAGGAGGGGGAAAGGGAAGGGGGATGGGGATCGGCCCTGCAACATTAGGAGAGGAAGGCCCTGGCCCCGGACCCTCAGGCCCGGGACCCCCAGGCCTCCCCGACTCCTCCCCACCGGCTCCGCCCTCCGGAGGATCGGGAGCCTCCTGGCCAACCGAGCCCGTGTCCCCCGGGGGGGGAGCCCCACGCCCACGCCTGCTCCGCCTTCTTTGAGGCAATGGGCCTGTTGGTCCCTCCGGAGTAGTACTAGGGGCTCCAGGATCCCCACCCCCCCGGCCATCACTCGCCGGGGGGGCTTCGGCCGCTCCCGGCCCGGGAGGTCCCCCCCCTGAGGAAGAACCCCGATATGCTTTGGGACACCTGCTAAATGGGTGCCCCATCTCACCACACAAGTTGCAGCATATCTTCCCACATGACTCGGACTGGTGGCCAAACTCGTGGCACCGGCCACATCTGACCACCGTGCAGTCCGAGCTCATGTGGGTCGGGCTGCCGCACTTGAAGCAACGACGGGGCTGTCCCGGGTAGAACGCCAGGATCCGGTCTCTGCCTAGAAAGGCGCTGCCAGGGAGGTGGGCAACACTGTTGCCCTCCCTCTTGAGCCGGATCCTGGTCAACCAAGCCCCGGTCCAGACCCCGCGCTCATCAAGGTTCTTCCTCAGGGGGGTCTGCAACTGCCCGTACCTCCCGAGCCAGGTGGCAATGTCCTCCGGAGGGAGCGACTCATTCCTCACCAGGATGGTGATGTTCTTAACCTCCTCCTGCCTGGAGATGGGAATGAGCCTGTACCTCTTCCAAGGGTCAACGCCCCTCACCAACCCAAAGCCGGTGATAAAGCGTTCCATACACACGGGAGTGACAAAACTTATATCAAACTCCCGTGTGTTGGTGGGATGGATGACAGCAAAAAGGTCATCCACCCCAAAACCCAAGGAGAGTACCAGGCCCACCACCTCACCTCGAGCGGGGCAGGGGTCCGGACCCTCGTACCGAAGCTGGACAACATTCCTACGCCTCCTCTCTGGACCACCTGTACCCCTCGTCCACGCCGACCCCTGCGTCCTCTCCTGGTCAGCAGGGGGGCGCGGAAATTCTGGGCGCCAAACCGGCTGTACAGGTGGTCCAGAGGGGCACGAGAGCCCAACACCTGGGCGAAAGAGCGACCCCCCTTTAGGGCAGACAATAAGTTGGCCTCCGGAGACCCCCGAAAGATGTTCTCCGGAAGTGGGGCACCCCCCTCAGCACCCCCAGAAGTGGGGGGGGACGGGGGGGCCCCCATCCCTGCCGGTGGTGTTGCACCCACCCCCGCTGATATACCCTGACCACCCTGACCCACCACCTTTGGCCTGACTACAGGCTCCCCCCCCCCCGGGACCACAGCAGAGGGGGGTACCACCCCCACCAAACTCCCCCACCCAGACCCCTCCGCGACCACACCAGCCCCTTGGGACTCCACCTGTACTGGGGGGGAGCCCCCCTGGGACCCCTCCAACTGCCGGATATAATCATATGCTATACAGTCCACTGGGAGGGGTCCCACCTGACTTTCCCCCCACCCCGCCTGTGCTGCAGGGAGCCCCTCGGGGCCTGTGGCAGTGTCCATGGGGACCTGGGGGGGTGGCAGCTTACCGTCCAATTTACCGTCCTCACCGTCTCTGTCCATCTCCTGCCGGGGGTGCCTGGAGGTGCCTGCTGCAGCGTCCGGGGCTGGGCACCCCTGCACCCCCGGCCTCTCATCCCCCAGGTCCCCTGAGCCCCCACCGACCACCGCAAACTCGCGGGGGGGCACTTCCGGTCGCGGGACGGGCACTTCCGGTTCGGTCTGGTCACTTCCGGTTTCGGCTGGTCACTTCCGGTTCCGGCTGGGGCACTTCCGGTTCCGGCTGGGGCACTTCCGGTTCTTGGGCGGTCACTTCCGGGTCCCGGTCTACTCCACCCCCAACAGCCGGCGCCATCTTGGCCACACTGCACACAAGCTGTTTACCTCCAGATGACCGCAGCACAATGCCTCCACCATGTGTCTGCCTCTCTCCCGATGACATAGCAGCCGCAGGAGCAGTCCCTGGCCTTTCCATGGCCAGATCCTCCCGCTCCACTGCAAGCTGAGGGGTCATGGAAGCCGACACATGGCGGGCTTCAGCTGTGGCAGTGCGACCATCCTGGGGGAGCCTGGGTATGCTGACCTGAAGATGGCGGGGGGGTACCGCCGGCGGCACCTGGGCCCGGCGACCTCCTGGATCACTGGACTCCCCGGACTTCGCCAACCCCCCAGTCCCTTCCACGGACCGAGGGATCGGCTCCCGGGAACCCTCCCCAGGTTTTATGGCCATACTGGGCCCTGCACCACCGGCACTCGCCCCCCCCCCCCACTGCACCCAGGCTCCCCTGACTCTCCTGGCTGTTTGGGGGGTTGGGACCCCTTCTTAGACCGCCCGCTCCTCCTCGCTGCCTGGCTCCCTTCCCGGTTGGCCTGCTGGAGGGTCCTCCGGAGCTCCTCTAGGAAGTTCACCTCTCCAGCCCCACGTTGGCAAAAGCCCCCCAGGTATTCCCATATTTCTTTTACTTCTAGTCCTAGGGTGGTGATGGCCCCCTTGAATTCAGATCTCTTATTACTGGAGCACCTGTCCCTCTTTTCCCTCAGGCCTGCGAGAGTAGTCATCTTTTCCACGCAGGCCTGAGATATCCTCACCAGCAGGGATTTGATTTTATCCCGCCTCCTCCTGGTTCTTGCCTCATTCTCACCTGGCTGAGGGGCTGTCCAGTCTGAGAGACCCTCCTGGGTCTCCAGGAAGAGACGGTCCTCCCTGCTGATGGTGGTGGCGGTGGTCTGGCTGGAGGGCAGGTGCTGTTGACTCCTCCGGAGGCCGGAAGCCGGTCCACCTCCGGGGCTGAGGGAGGCCATCCCACCCCTCTTCCGGGGCAGGGGGCTGGGGGCTGGAGGCTGGTCCTGGTAGGCTGGAACACAGGAGCTCTGGAAGACAGGTCTTCTCTCCTCTCCAGCAGGAAGCAGAATGAGCTCTGTGGGAGGAGCCGGAACTACTGCCAGTGGGAGGAGCTGCACTGAGACCGAGGAGGGGTAATTTTTTATTTATAAAACTACGACCAAAAGGTTAACAAATATATAAAATAAACAAAATAACTAAATAAACCAAATAACACAAAAACAAACAACAAAACACAAACCATCAAATCACCGACCTCCACCCACCAAGAAATAACTATAAAGAAAAAAAAAAAAAAAATAGCACCAGAACAGGTATTTACAACAGGCTCACTGGTACAAGAGAAAGTCTTTATAGTCCATCAGAAAAGCTTGCCCAGATCATTGCCAAAAAAAAAAAAAAAACACTTAAAACGGCTCACTGGTACAGTAGGGAGATATTAAAGTCCATAGAAACCACTACTGTCCAGATCATCGCCAACCCACAACACACCCCACCATCACAACAACAAATACCTACAACCCACGTATGAGCAAGAACATGATAGTCAGACATGTCTGTAGCCTTATTTCAAAAAAAATACCATAAACAAAATCTAAGGGGGTGAAAAAGGATAGATGCCCCTACCCATGGAGAGGGGCAGAGCCGTGACCTAAGGGGGCTGGAAGAGGAACCCCCTCCATAAATGGGCACACCTCTCAGGCCCGACCCTGCTCCTTTCCAGATCCCGCACCTTCACCAACTCCCGAAAGATACCGCCCACCACCTCATGCACAGGCAGGATTTTGTCCCTAGTGGACACCAAACACCGAGCGTGCCAAGTGTAATAAAGCACAACTAGGCTGACTAAATAAAGTGACGATAACTCAAATCCCCTGCGGACCCCAAAATCACCATACACTCGCTCAGCATAGGTCAGGGCCGGAAGGCGGGGGTAGCCAATGGCACCCCCTACCTTCGTAAGAACCTCCATGTTGAAGGGACATTGGACCAGAAAATGGTCCATGGTCTCCAATGTCCCACCACATTCCTGACGGGGGCAGTCCCTGTCCCCCAGGTTCCTGTATTTGAGATTCGCACGGACATAGAGTCGTCCATGGAACGACCTCCATGCGAGATCCCAAAACTTACTTGGAATTCTAGAAGAATTCAAGAGGGCTAGCCCCTCCGTGAGGACCCTCTCAGGGCAGTCCCTCAAAGACAGGGGCTTCAAAATGTCCGAGGCCATGACCCTCAGGTACAGCTCCCGCCGACCCAAAGAGCCCACCTCCAGGGCAGTTATCCGCCACTGCCTCAGTACCTTTAATGCCAGGGGGACATAGGAAGGGAGATACCCATGCGATCTCCTCAGATCGCCGGGCCTCCCCCCCTCCCCCCACTGCCTCAAGAACAGCAAGAGCCAGTCCTTGCATGAACACTCCCACCAGGAAGGCTCGTCCACAAATATGGACTGCAAATTGTATTTAACAAAGATGGTGACAAAGAACACCACCGGGTTGACCATGTCCAACCCACCTTGCCGTCGCTGGCGGTATGTGACCTCCCTCTTGATCAGGTTCAGTCTGCTTCCCCACAACAGCAGGAAGAACAGACCATAGACCCGAGCATAGAGAGATGCTGGCAAAAGACACACATAGCTTACAAAGAGAAACTCAGGCAATAAGTACGTCTTGACCAAGCTTACCCTTTCCCTCAGGGAAAGTTTCCAACCTTTCCAGGCCTTCACCTTCCGAGTGGCACTCACCAGCCTGCGCTCCCAGTTTAGCTTGGGATAATCACCCGGGCCGAAATGAATGCCAAGAACTCGAATCTCTGGTACGGGCGTGGGGAACACGTCCGGAAGGGGGAACTGCTCCCCCTCCTTCCCCAACCAGAAAACTTCACTCTTGTCCCAATTGACCAGCGAGCCTGACGCCTCAGAGTAGCACCCGATCTGGGACTCCACATAATGGGCCTCCTCACGACCAGATACCACCACCGAGACGTCGTCCGCATAGGCCACAACCCTCACCGCCGAAACCGGACCCCCGACAGGTCCCACCGGAACCCCCCCCAGACGCCCGCAGTCTAGCCTCCTTACGAAGGGGTCGACCGCAAAGATGTACAGGAGGGGGCTCAGCGGGCACCCCTGCCGGACGCCAGAGTCCACGGCAAAGGCCCGGCCCACCCAACCGTTGACAAGAGGGAAGCTCTCAGCTCCCCTATACAATACCTGCAGCCAATCAACGAATTGATCAGGCAGACCGTATCTCCTCAGAAGCAGCCAAAGGTACTCGTGGTTCACCCGATCAAACGCCTTAGCCTGATCCAATGCAAGCAGATACCGCTCGCTGCCATCAGCCCTGCACCTTTCCACAGCCTCCCGGACGCTCAGGACGGCACTAAAAGTGCCCCGGCCAGGAATTGTGCAGTGCTGAGAGGGAGACAGCATCCTGCCCGCCAAAGCAGACAGACGTGTAAACAAGATCTTTGCCAGTATCTTCCTATCTGTGGTAAGAAGGGCGATCGGACGCCAATTCTCCACCACAGACGGATCTTTCCCCTTTGACAGTAGGATCAGAGCTGACCTTCTCATTGAGGGAGGCAGCAGGCCATAGGCCAAACATTCACTAAACACGTCCCTCAGATGAGGAGCCAAGAGGCTCTTAAAGGTTTTGTAGAACTCGGCCGTGAGCCCATCGGGCCCAGGTGACTTTTTAGAAGCTAAAGAGCTAATAGCCTGCTCAACTTCAGCTACCGAGATCTCTTCTGTCAGAGAGTCAGGAAGGTCAGACCCCACTTCCAGCGGGGTCTCATCAAGGAATTCCCTGACTTTCTCCATGTCTAGAGGCCGCTTCTTCAGGAGGTCCGAAAAGTGGTCTCTGACGACACCCAGGATCCCCGATCTGGACCGGACCAGAGATCCTGAGGCATCCTTCAGGCCATGTACGACCTTCGACCTCGCCACCTCACCACAGCTCCTGTAGGGATCAGGAGAGATAAACTTCCCATAATCCCTCTCAAAAACCAGGGAGGCGAGACGGTCGTACTGACACTCCTTCATCTGCGCCTTCAGACCGGATATCTGTTCCTGAGAGCCCCCAGAGGACACCAGGCGGTCAAGCTGCCTGCGTAGTCTCTGGTAAGCCTGGTACTTGGAAGCTGCCCTGTACCCAGAGATTTCCCGGAAAAAGTCGCCAGACCTCTTTTTAACTACTTCCCACCACTCAAGGCGGGAGCAGTTGCCCTCAAGGAGCGAGGTCTGGCCCAGGAAGAAAACCTCATAGGCTTCCCTAACCTCAGGATCCTCCAGTAGCGACCCATTCAGGCGCCACAAACCCCTCCCTTTCTGAGGAGTGTCAGCGACATTCAGGGCCACAGATACCATACAGTGATCGGAGAACTCTACCGACTGCAGCTCAGGAGCCGAGCAGACAGAGTCCTCCTTTAAAAAAAACCTATCTAATCTACTCTTACTACTACCTCGGGAAAATGTGAAACCAGTGAGGTTGGGGAGGTGACGAACGTGCACATCCACCAACCTGGCCTCCCTCACTACGTTATTCAAAAAAATACTATCATATCCCAGAGGGTTGGCGGCACCTGCCCGGTCTTTGGGCCTAGTGATCATATTGAAATCGCCACCAAAAATCACCTGCTGGGACGTAAAAAGATAAGGCTTAACCGCCGTAAGGAGGCTCCTCCTCTCCCTCCTAGTTTGAGGCCCATAAAAATTTATGAGCCGGAGGAATTGCCCCCTCACGACAGCGTCCACCACCAGACATCTACCGATCTCCACTTCAATCACTCGCCGGCAAGCCACCGGACCAGTCTTAAAAAGGACCGCAACCCCACTGCAGGGCTCGGCCGCAAGAGACCAGAGGGAGGGCCCACATCTCCACTCCCTCTTTGCTAGATGCATCTCTGCCACAGATGCCAGCCAGGTCTCCTGCAAAAACAAAATGTCAGCTTCAACACGGCTGAGAAAATCGAAGGCCATAAAACGAGCTCCCGCAGAACGAATACTTGCGACATTAATGGTCGCAAGCCGTATTGGAGAGGGTACCGCCATCAGAATGATTGAAAGTGGTCATGTTCTCCTTCATACTACAAACACAAAAACATATTTACATATCTACACTTCCTCCTCCTCTGAGCCCGAGGAGGAGGAGAAGATACCAAACGGGTTCCCCAGGGACACCCCACTTCGTGCCCCTGGGGGAACCCCACCCTTCACTGGGGACTTCCCGCCCCCAGATCTGGCAGCCTTCCCCTTCTTCTTTTTGCGTCTCACCTGCTCCCACTCCTGCCACCTCTCCGAGATGACTACACCACCCCCCTCCTCGGACCCGCTGCTCGAGATTTCCCTCTTGGATGAGGCTCGAGCAGCTTCCATCTCCATGGCCACAGGGCCAGAGGAGACTCTGGGTCCAGAAGGGGGGGGAATGGAAGAGGCAGGAGGGGGGCCAGAGACAGGGGAGAGGACAGGGGGGGGACCAGACTTAGCTGGACGGGAAGAAGAAGGGGAAGGGGGGGGACGGGACTTGGGAGGGGGGGGACGAGGGGGGGGGGTACGAGGAGGGGAAGATGAGGGAGGAGGGCATGGGGAAACAGATGGAGGGCCAGGTGGAGGGGAGGGGCAATGGTGAGGAGGGGGAAAGGGAAGGGGGATGGGGATCGGCCCTGCAACATTAGGAGAGGAAGGCCCTGGCCCCGGACCCTCAGGCCCGGGACCCCCAGGCCTCCCCGACTCCTCCCCACCGGCTCCGCCCTCCGGAGGATCGGGAGCCTCCTGGCCAACCGAGCCCGTGTCCCCCGGGGGGGAGCCCCACGCCCACGCCTGCTCCGCCTTCTTTGAGGCAATGGGCCTGTTGGTCCCTCCGGAGTAGTACTAGGGGCTCCAGGATCCCCACCCCCCCGGCCATCACTCGCCGGGGGGGCTTCGGCCGCTCCCGGCCCGGGAGGTCCCCCCCCTGAGGAAGAACCCCGATATGCTTTGGGACACCTGCTAAATGGGTGCCCCATCTCACCACACAAGTTGCAGCATATCTTCCCACATGACTCGGACTGGTGGCCAAACTCGTGGCACCGGCCACATCTGACCACCGTGCAGTCCGAGCTCATGTGGGTCGGGCTGCCGCACTTGAAGCAACGACGGGGCTGTCCCGGGTAGAACGCCAGGATCCGGTCTCTGCCTAGAAAGGCGCTGCCAGGGAGGTGGGCAACACTGTTGCCCTCCCTCTTGAGCCGGATCCTGGTCAACCAAGCCCCGGTCCAGACCCCGCGCTCATCAAGGTTCTTCCTCAGGGGGGTCTGCAACTGCCCGTACCTCCCGAGCCAGGTGGCAATGTCCTCCGGAGGGAGCGACTCATTCCTCACCAGGATGGTGATGTTCTTAACCTCCTCCTGCCTGGAGATGGGAATGAGCCTGTACCTCTTCCAAGGGTCAACGCCCCTCACCAACCCAAAGCCGGTGATAAAGCGTTCCATACACACGGGAGTGACAAAACTTATATCAAACTCCCGTGTGTTGGTGGGATGGATGACAGCAAAAAGGTCATCCACCCCAAAACCCAAGGAGAGTACCAGGCCCACCACCTCACCTCGAGCGGGGCAGGGGTCCGGACCCTCGTACCGAAGCTGGACAACATTCCTACGCCTCCTCTCTGGACCACCTGTACCCCTCGTCCACGCCGACCCCTGCGTCCTCTCCTGGTCAGCAGGGGGGGCGCGGAAATTCTGGGCGCCAAACCGGCTGTACAGGTGGTCCAGAGGGGCACGAGAGCCCAACACCTGGGCGAAAGAGCGACCCCCCTTTAGGGCAGACAATAAGTTGGCCTCCGGAGACCCCCGAAAGATGTTCTCCGGAAGTGGGGCACCCCCCTCAGCACCCCCAGAAGTGGGGGGGGACGGGGGGGCCCCCATCCCTGCCGGTGGTGTTGCACCCACCCCCGCTGATATACCCTGACCACCCTGACCCACCACCTTTGGCCTGACTACAGGCTCCCCCCCCCCCGGGACCACAGCAGAGGGGGGTACCACCCCCACCAAACTCCCCCACCCAGACCCCTCCGCGACCACACCAGCCCCTTGGGACTCCACCTGTACTGGGGGGGAGCCCCCCTGGGACCCCTCCAACTGCCGGATATAATCATATGCTATACAGTCCACTGGGAGGGGTCCCACCTGACTTTCCCCCCACCCCGCCTGTGCTGCAGGGAGCCCCTCGGGGCCTGTGGCAGTGTCCATGGGGACCTGGGGGGGTGGCAGCTTACCGTCCAATTTACCGTCCTCAACCGTCTCTGTCCATCTCCTGCCGGGGGTGCCTGGAGGTGCCTGCTGCAGCGTCCGGGGCTGGGCACCCCTGCACCCCCGGCCTCTCATCCCCCAGGTCCCCTGAGCCCCCACCGACCACCGCAAACTCGCGGGGGGGCACTTCCGGTCGCGGGACGGGCACTTCCGGTTTCGGTGGTCACTTCCGGTTTCGGTCTGGTCACTTCCGGTTCCGGCTGGGGCACTTCCGGTTCCGGCTGGGGCACTTCCGGTTCTTGGGCGGTCACTTCCGGGTCCCGGTCTACTCCACCCCCAACAGCCGGCGCCATCTTGGCCACACTGCACACAAGCTGTTTACCTCCAGATGACCGCAGCACAATGCCTCCACCATGTGTCTGCCTCTCTCCCGATGACATAGCAGCCGCAGGAGCAGTCCCTGGCCTTTCCATGGCCAGATCCTCCCGCTCCACTGCAAGCTGAGGGGTCATGGAAGCCGACACATGGCGGGCTTCAGCTGTGGCAGTGCGACCATCCTGGGGGAGCCTGGGTATGCTGACCTGAAGATGGCGGGGGGGTACCGCCGGCGGCACCTGGGCCCGGCGACCTCCTGGATCACTGGACTCCCCGGACTTCGCCAACCCCCCAGTCCCTTCCACGGACCGAGGGATCGGCTCCCGGGAACCCTCCCCAGGTTTTATGGCCATACTGGGCCCTGCACCACCGGCACTCGCCCCCCCCCCCCACTGCACCCAGGCTCCCCTGACTCTCCTGGCTGTTTGGGGGGTTGGGACCCCTTCTTAGACCGCCCGCTCCTCCTCGCTGCCTGGCTCCCTTCCCGGTTGGCCTGCTGGAGGGTCCTCCGGAGCTCCTCTAGGAAGTTCACCTCTCCAGCCCCACGTTGGCAAAAGCCCCCCAGGTATTCCCATATTTCTTTTACTTCTAGTCCTAGGGTGGTGATGGCCCCCTTGAATTCAGATCTCTTATTACTGGAGCACCTGTCCCTCTTTTCCCTCAGGCCTGCGAGAGTAGTCATCTTTTCCACGCAGGCCTGAGATATCCTCACCAGCAGGGATTTGATTTTATCCCGCCTCCTCCTGGTTCTTGCCTCATTCTCACCTGGCTGAGGGGCTGTCCAGTCTGAGAGACCCTCCTGGGTCTCCAGGAAGAGACGGTCCTCCCTGCTGATGGTGGTGGCGGTGGTCTGGCTGGAGGGCAGGTGCTGTTGACTCCTCCGGAGGCCGGAAGCCGGTCCACCTCCGGGGCTGAGGGAGGCCATCCCACCCCTCTTCCGGGGCAGGGGGCTGGGGGCTGGAGGCTGGTCCTGGTAGGCTGGAACACAGGAGCTCTGGAAGACAGGTCTTCTCTCCTCTCCAGCAGGAAGCAGAATGAGCTCTGTGGGAGGAGCCGGAACTACTGCCAGTGGGAGGAGCTGCACTGAGACCGAGGAGGGGTAATTTTTTATTTATAAAACTACGACCAAAAGGTTAACAAATATATAAAATAAACAAAATAACTAAATAAACCAAATAACACAAAAACAAACAACAAAACACAAACCATCAAATCACCGACCTCCACCCACCAAGAAATAACTATAAAGAAAAAAAAAAAAAAAAATAGCACCAGAACAGGTATTTACAACAGGCTCACTGGTACAAGAGAAAGTCTTTATAGTCCATCAGAAAAGCTTGCCCAGATCATTGCCAAAAAAAAAAAAACACTTAAAACGGCTCACTGGTACAGTAGGGAGATATTAAAGTCCATAGAAACCACTACTGTCCAGATCATCGCCAACCCACAACACACCCCACCATCACAACAACAAATACCTACAACCCACGTATGAGCAAGAACATGATAGTCAGACATGTCTGTAGCCTTATTTCAAAAAAAATACCATAAACAAAATCTAAGGGGGTGAAAAAGGATAGATGCCCCTACCCATGGAGAGGGGCAGAGCCGTGACCTAAGGGGGCTGGAAGAGGAACCCCCTCCATAAATGGGCACACCTCTCAGGCCCGACCCTGCTCCTTTCCAGATCCCGCACCTTCACCAACTCCCGAAAGATACCGCCCACCACCTCATGCACAGGCAGGATTTTGTCCCTAGTGGACACCAAACACCGAGCGTGCCAAGTGTAATAAAGCACAACTAGGCTGACTAAATAAAGTGACGATAACTCAAATCCCCTGCGGACCCCAAAATCACCATACACTCGCTCAGCATAGGTCAGGGCCGGAAGGCGGGGGTAGCCAATGGCACCCCCTACCTTCGTAAGAACCTCCATGTTGAAGGGACATTGGACCAGAAAATGGTCCATGGTCTCCAATGTCCCACCACATTCCTGACGGGGGCAGTCCCTGTCCCCCAGGTTCCTGTATTTGAGATTCGCACGGACATAGAGTCGTCCATGGAACGACCTCCATGCGAGATCCCAAAACTTACTTGGAATTCTAGAAGAATTCAAGAGGGCTAGCCCCTCCGTGAGGACCCTCTCAGGGCAGTCCCTCAAAGACAGGGGCTTCAAAATGTCCGAGGCCATGACCCTCAGGTACAGCTCCCGCCGACCCAAAGAGCCCACCTCCAGGGCAGTTATCCGCCACTGCCTCAGTACCTTTAATGCCAGGGGGACATAGGAAGGGAGATACCCATGCGATCTCCTCAGATCGCCGGGCCTCCCCCCCTCCCCCCACTGCCTCAAGAACAGCAAGAGCCAGTCCTTGCATGAACACTCCCACCAGGAAGGCTCGTCCACAAATATGGACTGCAAATTGTATTTAACAAAGATGGTGACAAAGAACACCACCGGGTTGACCATGTCCAACCCACCTTGCCGTCGCTGGCGGTATGTGACCTCCCTCTTGATCAGGTTCAGTCTGCTTCCCCACAACAGCAGGAAGAACAGACCATAGACCCGAGCATAGAGAGATGCTGGCAAAAGACACACATAGCTTACAAAGAGAAACTCAGGCAATAAGTACGTCTTGACCAAGCTTACCCTTTCCCTCAGGGAAAGTTTCCAACCTTTCCAGGCCTTCACCTTCCGAGTGGCACTCACCAGCCTGCGCTCCCAGTTTAGCTTGGGATAATCACCCGGGCCGAAATGAATGCCAAGAACTCGAATCTCTGGTACGGGCGTGGGGAACACGTCCGGAAGGGGGAACTGCTCCCCCTCCTTCCCCAACCAGAAAACTTCACTCTTGTCCCAATTGACCAGCGAGCCTGACGCCTCAGAGTAGCACCCGATCTGGGACTCCACATAATGGGCCTCCTCACGACCAGATACCACCACCGAGACGTCGTCCGCATAGGCCACAACCCTCACCGCCGAAACCGGACCCCCGACAGGTCCCACCGGAACCCCCCCCAGACGCCCGCAGTCTAGCCTCCTTACGAAGGGGTCGACCGCAAAGATGTACAGGAGGGGGCTCAGCGGGCACCCCTGCCGGACGCCAGAGTCCACGGCAAAGGCCCGGCCCACCCAACCGTTGACAAGAGGGAAGCTCTCAGCTCCCCTATACAATACCTGCAGCCAATCAACGAATTGATCAGGCAGACCGTATCTCCTCAGAAGCAGCCAAAGGTACTCGTGGTTCACCCGATCAAACGCCTTAGCCTGATCCAATGCAAGCAGATACCGCTCGCTGCCATCAGCCCTGCACCTTTCCACAGCCTCCCGGACGCTCAGGACGGCACTAAAAGTGCCCCGGCCAGGAATTGTGCAGTGCTGAGAGGGAGACAGCATCCTGCCCGCCAAAGCAGACAGACGTGTAAACAAGATCTTTGCCAGTATCTTCCTATCTGTGGTAAGAAGGGCGATCGGACGCCAATTCTCCACCACAGACGGATCTTTCCCCTTTGACAGTAGGATCAGAGCTGACCTTCTCATTGAGGGAGGCAGCAGGCCATAGGCCAAACATTCACTAAACACGTCCCTCAGATGAGGAGCCAAGAGGCTCTTAAAGGTTTTGTAGAACTCGGCCGTGAGCCCATCGGGCCCAGGTGACTTTTTAGAAGCTAAAGAGCTAATAGCCTGCTCAACTTCAGCTACCGAGATCTCTTCTGTCAGAGAGTCAGGAAGGTCAGACCCCACTTCCAGCGGGGTCTCATCAAGGAATTCCCTGACTTTCTCCATGTCTAGAGGCCGCTTCTTCAGGAGGTCCGAAAAGTGGTCTCTGACGACACCCAGGATCCCCGATCTGGACCGGACCAGAGATCCTGAGGCATCCTTCAGGCCATGTACGACCTTCGACCTCGCCACCTCACCACAGCTCCTGTAGGGATCAGGAGAGATAAACTTCCCATAATCCCTCTCAAAAACCAGGGAGGCGAGACGGTCGTACTGACACTCCTTCATCTGCGCCTTCAGACCGGATATCTGTTCCTGAGAGCCCCCAGAGGACACCAGGCGGTCAAGCTGCCTGCGTAGTCTCTGGTAAGCCTGGTACTTGGAAGCTGCCCTGTACCCAGAGATTTCCCGGAAAAAGTCGCCAGACCTCTTTTTAACTACTTCCCACCACTCAAGGCGGGAGCAGTTGCCCTCAAGGAGCGAGGTCTGGCCCAGGAAGAAAACCTCATAGGCTTCCCTAACCTCAGGATCCTCCAGTAGCGACCCATTCAGGCGCCACAAACCCCTCCCTTTCTGAGGAGTGTCAGCGACATTCAGGGCCACAGATACCATACAGTGATCGGAGAACTCTACCGACTGCAGCTCAGGAGCCGAGCAGACAGAGTCCTCCTTTAAAAAAAACCTATCTAATCTACTCTTACTACTACCTCGGGAAAATGTGAAACCAGTGAGGTTGGGGAGGTGACGAACGTGCACATCCACCAACCTGGCCTCCCTCACTACGTTATTCAAAAAAATACTATCATATCCCAGAGGGTTGGCGGCACCTGCCCGGTCTTTGGGCCTAGTGATCATATTGAAATCGCCACCAAAAATCACCTGCTGGGACGTAAAAAGATAAGGCTTAACCGCCGTAAGGAGGCTCCTCCTCTCCCTCCTAGTTTGAGGCCCATAAAAATTTATGAGCCGGAGGAATTGCCCCCTCACGACAGCGTCCACCACCAGACATCTACCGATCTCCACTTCAATCACTCGCCGGCAAGCCACCGGACCAGTCTTAAAAAGGACCGCAACCCCACTGCAGGGCTCGGCCGCAAGAGACCAGAGGGAGGGCCCACATCTCCACTCCCTCTTTGCTAGATGCATCTCTGCCACAGATGCCAGCCAGGTCTCCTGCAAAAACAAAATGTCAGCTTCAACACGGCTGAGAAAATCGAAGGCCATAAAACGAGCTCCCGCAGAACGAATACTTGCGACATTAATGGTCGCAAGCCGTATTGGAGAGGGTACCGCCATCAGAATGATTGAAAGTGGTCATGTTCTCCTTCATACTACAAACACAAAAACATATTTACATATCTACACTTCCTCCTCCTCTGAGCCCGAGGAGGAGGAGAAGATACCAAACGGGTTCCCCAGGGACACCCCACTTCGTGCCCCTGGGGGAACCCCACCCTTCACTGGGGACTTCCCGCCCCCAGATCTGGCAGCCTTCCCCTTCTTCTTTTTGCGTCTCACCTGCTCCCACTCCTGCCACCTCTCCGAGATGACTACACCACCCCCCTCCTCGGACCCGCTGCTCGAGATTTCCCTCTTGGATGAGGCTCGAGCAGCTTCCATCTCCATGGCCACAGGGCCAGAGGAGACTCTGGGTCCAGAAGGGGGGGGAATGGAAGAGGCAGGAGGGGGGCCAGAGACAGGGGAGAGGACAGGGGGGGGACCAGACTTAGCTGGACGGGAAGAAGAAGGGGAAGGGGGGGGACGGGACTTGGGAGGGGGGGGACGAGGGGGGGGGGTACGAGGAGGGGAAGATGAGGGAGGAGGGCATGGGGAAACAGATGGAGGGCCAGGTGGAGGGGAGGGGCAATGGTGAGGAGGGGGAAAGGGAAGGGGGATGGGGATCGGCCCTGCAACATTAGGAGAGGAAGGCCCTGGCCCCGGACCCTCAGGCCCGGGACCCCCAGGCCTCCCCGACTCCTCCCCACCGGCTCCGCCCTCCGGAGGATCGGGAGCCTCCTGGCCAACCGAGCCCGTGTCCCCCGGGGGGGAGCCCCACGCCCACGCCTGCTCCGCCTTCTTTGAGGCAATGGGCCTGTTGGTCCCTCCGGAGTAGTACTAGGGGCTCCAGGATCCCCACCCCCCCGGCCATCACTCGCCGGGGGGGCTTCGGCCGCTCCCGGCCCGGGAGGTCCCCCCCCTGAGGAAGAACCCCGATATGCTTTGGGACACCTGCTAAATGGGTGCCCCATCTCACCACACAAGTTGCAGCATATCTTCCCACATGACTCGGACTGGTGGCCAAACTCGTGGCACCGGCCACATCTGACCACCGTGCAGTCCGAGCTCATGTGGGTCGGGCTGCCGCACTTGAAGCAACGACGGGGCTGTCCCGGGTAGAACGCCAGGATCCGGTCTCTGCCTAGAAAGGCGCTGCCAGGGAGGTGGGCAACACTGTTGCCCTCCCTCTTGAGCCGGATCCTGGTCAACCAAGCCCCGGTCCAGACCCCGCGCTCATCAAGGTTCTTCCTCAGGGGGGTCTGCAACTGCCCGTACCTCCCGAGCCAGGTGGCAATGTCCTCCGGAGGGAGCGACTCATTCCTCACCAGGATGGTGATGTTCTTAACCTCCTCCTGCCTGGAGATGGGAATGAGCCTGTACCTCTTCCAAGGGTCAACGCCCCTCACCAACCCAAAGCCGGTGATAAAGCGTTCCATACACACGGGAGTGACAAAACTTATATCAAACTCCCGTGTGTTGGTGGGATGGATGACAGCAAAAAGGTCATCCACCCCAAAACCCAAGGAGAGTACCAGGCCCACCACCTCACCTCGAGCGGGGCAGGGGTCCGGACCCTCGTACCGAAGCTGGACAACATTCCTACGCCTCCTCTCTGGACCACCTGTACCCCTCGTCCACGCCGACCCCTGCGTCCTCTCCTGGTCAGCAGGGGGGGCGCGGAAATTCTGGGCGCCAAACCGGCTGTACAGGTGGTCCAGAGGGGCACGAGAGCCCAACACCTGGGCGAAAGAGCGACCCCCCTTTAGGGCAGACAATAAGTTGGCCTCCGGAGACCCCCGAAAGATGTTCTCCGGAAGTGGGGCACCCCCCTCAGCACCCCCAGAAGTGGGGGGGGACGGGGGGGCCCCCATCCCTGCCGGTGGTGTTGCACCCACCCCCGCTGATATACCCTGACCACCCTGACCCACCACCTTTGGCCTGACTACAGGCTCCCCCCCCCCCGGGACCACAGCAGAGGGGGGTACCACCCCCACCAAACTCCCCCACCCAGACCCCTCCGCGACCACACCAGCCCCTTGGGACTCCACCTGTACTGGGGGGGAGCCCCCCTGGGACCCCTCCAACTGCCGGATATAATCGTATGCTATACAGTCCACTGGGAGGGGTCCCACCTGACTTTCCCCCCACCCCGCCTGTGCTGCAGGGAGCCCCTCGGGGCCTGTGGCAGTGTCCATGGGGACCTGGGGGGGTGGCAGCTTACCGTCCAATTTACCGTCCTCAAAGTCTCTGTCCAACTCCTGCCGGGGGTGCCTGGAGGTGCCTGCTGCAGCGTCCGGGGCTGGGCACCCCTGTACCCCCGGCCTCTCATCCCCCAGGTCCCCTGAGCCCCCACCGACCACCGCAAACTCGCGGGGGGGCACTTCCGGTCGCGGGACGGGCACTTCCGGTTTCGGTATGGTCACTTCCGGTTCCGGCTGGGGCACTTCCGGTTCCGGCTGGGGCACTTCCGGTTCCGGCTGGGGCACTTCCGGTTCCGGCTGGGGCACTTCCGGTTCCGGCTGGGGCACTTCTGGTTCTTGGGCGGTCACTTCCGGGTCCCGGTCTACTCCACCCCCAACAGCCGGCGCCATCTTGGCCACACTGCACACAAGCTGTTTCCCTCCAGATGACCGCAGCACAATGCCTCCACCATGTGTCTGCCTCTCTCCCGATGACATAGCAGCCGCAGGAGCAGTCCCTGGCCTTTCCATGGCCAGATCCTCCCGCTCCTCTGCAAGCTGAGGGGTCATGGAAGCCGACACATGGCGGGCTTCAGCTGTGGCAGTGCGACCATCCTGGGGGAGCCTGGGTATGCTGACCTGAAGATGGCGGGGGGGTACCGCCGGCGGCACCTGGGCCCGGCGACCTCCTGGATCACTGGACTCCCCGGACTTCGCCAACCCCCCAGTCCCTTCCACGGACCGAGGGATCGGCTCCCGGGAACCCTCCCCAGGTTTTATGGCCATACTGGGCCCTGCACCACCGGCACTCGCCCCCCCCCCACTGCACCCAGGCTCCCCTGACTCTCCTGGCTGTTTGGGGGGTTGGGACCCCTTCTTAGACCGCCCACTCCTCCTCGCCTGGCTCCCTTCCCGGTTGGCCTGCTGGAGGGTCCTCCGGAGCTCCTCTAGGAAGTTCGCCTCTCCAGCCCCACGTTGGCAAAAGCCCCCCAGGTATTCCCATATTTCTTTTACTTCTAGTCCTAGGGTGGTGATGGCCCCCTTGAATTCAGATCTTTTATTACTGGAGCACCTGTCCCTCTTTTCCCTCAGGCCTGCGAGAGTAGTCATCTTTTCCACGCAGGCCTGAGATATCCTCACCAGCAGGGATTTGATTTTATCCCGCCTCCTCCTGGTTCTTGCTTCATTCTCACCTGGCTGAGGGGCTGTCCAGTCTGAGAGACCCACCTGGGTCTCCAGGAAGAGACGGTCCTCCCTGCTGATGGTGGTGGCGGTGGTCTGGCTGGAGGGCAGGTGCTGTTGACTCCTCCGGAGGCCGGAAGCCGGTCCACCTCCGGGGCTGAGGGAGGCCATCCCACCCCTCTTCCGGGGCAGGGGGCTGGGGGCTGGAGGCTGGTCCTGGTAGGCTGGAACACAGGAGCTCTGGAAGACAGGTCTTCTCTCCTCTCCAGCAGGAAGCAGAATGAGCTCTGTGGGAGGAGCCGGAACTACTGCCAGTGGGAGGAGCTGCACTGAGACCGAGGAGGGGTTTCGCCCCCGTTGTTCTCCGCCATTTCCGCCGGCCCCCCCCCGGATGTAAAAGAGCTTGATTTGGGGTAGGGGGCCTGGCCGAACATGGCCGAGAGCATCGGTGGGTGTCCCCCCCCGGCGGAAGGCGGCGGCGAAGACCGGTGCGGGGCTGGAGCCCCCCCGGCAGAAAACGTCTGGAAGACCGAGGGGCTCCGCCCCCGTTGTTCTCTGCTTTTTTCGGCCGGCCCCCCCCGAATGTGAAAGAGCTTATTTTGGGGTGGGGGCCTGGCTGGACATGGCGGAGAGCATCGGTGGGTGTCCCCCCCCGGCAGAAGACGGCGAAGCCCGGGGCCCAATGGGCTGGTGGTGGGGGGTCCCGGCAGAAGACCCCCGGAGCTGACTAATAAATTATTTTTTTCTGTGTGTTTTTTTTGGTGTTTACACTTTTCCACCCGGTGAATGGGTAGGGGTACGATGTACCCCATACTCATTCACATAGGGTGGGTGGCCAGAATCTGGGGGCCCCCTTAATATAGGGGGCTCTCAGATTCTGATAAGCCCCCCGCCCGCATACCCCGACAACCAACGGCCAGGGTTGTCGGGAAGAGGCTCTTGTCCCGATCGACATGGGGACAAGAGTGCTTTGGGGTGGGGGGGCAGTGCCCCCCTCCCCCACAGCACACACTCCCCCATGTCGAGGGCATGTGGTCTGGTACGGCTCAGGAGGGGGGGGGGGCGCTCGCTCGTCCCCACCCCCATTCCTGTCCGGCCAGACTGCGTGCCTGGGAGAAGGGTTTGGTCTGGATCTGAGGGGGAACCCCACGCCGTTTTTTGGCGTGGGTTTAACCCCTTATGTTCCAGATCAAATCTAAGAGCCTGTTGTGCACCTGAAGGGGGACCCCCACGCCGTTTTTTTTTGTAATTTGGGGTGGAGTTCCCCTTTATCCCGGTCCTGTCAGGGGGGGGGGAATGCCTGCTCGTCTGTCCCTACAATGTATGAACAGCGATCTGTCATTTCCCCTACACAGTCCCACCCCCTTTACAGTTAGAACACACCCAGGTAACATATTCAACCCCTTCCGCGCCCCTAGTGTTAACCCCTTCCCTGCCAGTGTCATTTTTATAGTAAGCAATGCATTTCTATACCATTGCTCGCTACAAAAATGCCAAATCTCACAAAAATGTGTCCGCCACAATGTCGCATTAGACAGAAAAAACAATGATAGCCACCATTACTAGTAAAACAAAAAATTATTCCAAAAAAACCCATAAGACCAACCCCTACTTAGAACTTTTGCCCAAACCAATCAAACGCTTATTGTGATTTTTTGCAACCAAAAATATGTCCAAGAATACTTATCGGCCTAAACTGAGGGCAAACATTTTTTGAATATATTTTGGGGGAGATTTATTATAGCAAACAGTAAAAAAGATGTTTTTTTAGTTACCAAATTGTCGCTATATTTTTGGGTCAAGCAAAAATAAGAAAAAACGCAGAGGTGATCAAATACCACCAACAAAAAAAAAAAAAAAAATTTTTAGGGGGGGGGGGGGGGGAGGATGAGGACGCCAAATTTTTTTGGGGGCCACGTCGCACAACCACGCAATTGTCAGTCAAAATGACGCAGTGTTGAAATGCAAAAAATGGCCCCGTCAGTGACCAGTAATATGCTCTGGGGCTCAAGTGGTTACAAATTAAGAATACACTAAAGTTAGCCCAATTTATGGCCATAATGTGAAAGATGATGTTACACCGAGTAAATAGATACCCAACATGTTACACTTTAATATTGCACACACTCATGGAATGGCGCCAAACTTCAGTACTTGAAAATACCCATAGGCAACGCTTTTTTATGTGTTTCAGGTTACCAGTTTAGATTTACAGAGGAGGTCTAGTGCTAAAAGTATTGCTCTCGCTCTAACGTACGCTATGATACCTCACATGTGGGGTTTGAACGGGGGTTCAATATGTGGGCGGGGCTTACACATTTAAGGCCCGCCCCCATATATGGAAACATTCTTCAAACCACACATGTGAGGTATCATAGCGTGCGTAACAGCAAGAGGAATATTTATAGCACTAGACCTCATCTGTAAATCTAAACTGGTAACCGGAAACAATAAAAATGCTGCTTGTTCGCTTCTGACTGCGAGCTACTAGGGACAGGGGCTTTTAAATTATTACTATTTAGGTTTGTTACGTAAAAATTCTATAAGACCTCCCGTTCAGCTTGTAAAGCATCACTTCATGGGGACCAAAAAAAAATTTAACACCTCTAATGCTTTCATCCGCCATTGCAGATTTGATTCTGGTACTGCATTTCGAGTGAACTGGGCATGCTCGAACAGTTAGAAAAAGAAGTTGGAAGTTTCATCCTGAAAATGACTTGCATCTTTCTGAGCATGCTCAGAAAGCTCTTTTTTTTGGCTTAGTAATTTAAGGACATCCTTAACAGGTGTAAGCAGTTACAAGTGCACACAAACTAGAGGCTGACATTTCTTCATGTGTTTCCAATTGGTTCATTAGCACACATGTTATAAAAAGCGTGGATACTGCACGTGTCAGCTGCCCCTCAGAGGGGGCAGATTTGCTGGCTGGAAGGAATGGCGGAGTGAAACAGAGATGTTTTGGAGCAAGTTTTGTATTTTTTGATGTTTTCTCTGCTACATAATTTTGCTAAATGTTTCTCAAGATGTTAATGACTAATGTTTTAATCCTGTGGGTCTATCCTGTTATTTCAAAAGCATGATTTATTTTCCAATGACTGTGAAATAAACGTTGGTCTTTTTTGTTTTTAGGTGTTTTTATATATTTTTGGTGTGTTTATTTGTAATTTTTTGTTTTGCTTTCCTTGTTTTGTGGACCAATAAAATTACTTTCAAATTTTGAAGTTTGTTTTGTGATATTTTTTTCCTGCTATGGATTTCAACCGCTGCAGCTGAACTAGTTTGGGCCTAAACCATCAAGTGTGATTTGTCTCTAAGCTCTTTCCTGGTGTGTATGCATGAAATGTTTAGTCACCAGAAAAGGAAGGACAAAGCGGTAAGTATTGTTTCCTAGAACTGATGTCCAGACTGACTTTTTAAAGCACATGTGCAAGATGTAGGAAAAGCTGCAAACAGGGCCTGTTGGAGGGGGGGGGGGGGGGGTGTGTATTGGTGGACAGGCTTGAAGTGCTGATTTACAGCGCTGTGCTTGAAACTAGCACAAGACAATCCTATTCTAATTGTGGGTTGTTTGAGGGAAGCCAATTGAGTGTTAGAACCCCTGCTAGTGTTTTTAGGCTGGGCTTTGTGTCCCTTTTCCTAAAATTGGCTTCACTTCCTGTCACACAGCTGAACAGGAAGTGAGGTTAAAACCCTACCAATGGTCTTTTCTTTGGGACACAGGTCAATCTAACTAGTGTCACCATTAAGCAAATTGCACTGCAGTGTACACCCCAAATGATTAGTTATTTTGGGGTTTAGTAAAGGCAAAGCCGCTCTGCAGTAGAAGCGTAGGCAATGAAAATCAGAAGGGAAGCACTGATGGTTTTTACTTCCAATCCCGCCAAGTTTTGAGTTTTCTTCCTTGCTTGTCCACTTGTAGTGCAAAGTGGATTTGCCTTTAGTAAATGGACCCCAAAGTCCAAGATTCCTACTAATTTGGGGTGTACACAGCAAAATGCCATTTCCAAAATGGGAAACTATTTATATTGATCTGTGTGTCCCCAACAAAACATTACTCAGGTGTTTCCCTCACTTCCTGTTTGGCTGTGTGGCAGGAAGTGAATGAATTAAGTAGAAAGTGACAACATTTGTGAGGTGTCTTTACCCTATCAGGGGTGCAGGCATCCCCAAAACAAACAAGAAAATAGTTGATTTAACATTGGGTGGTGTTTGTGGGGGTCCCTAACACACATTCATACATATTAGCAACGCTGGATCCTGGCCTATTGGCATGGTTATATTTTCTTAAGCCTCTCAATAAAATGATCTGAAATTTGGGGTTAAACTGGAACAATAATCATCACTTTTATTTTTTGGATTTCTTTCATTTTGGATAGAGTTGGGGGGGGGGGGGGTTAGAAGCTCTGTCAGTTTATTTTGTATTATCCCTGTCCGTTTGGGGAGATTGGCCTTCACTTCCTGCCCCATAGCCAAACAGGAAGTGATCGAAAAACTAGGCAAATTAAGGGTCTCCTGTGCCCCCCCCCCCCCACAGAACTTGTGTGTGTCCCCTGAAAATTCCTGGGTGGGTCATAAAAAAACAGGGTGTGGCCTTGACAGGAAGGGTGGGTCATTTTTCTATTAGGGGGGTGCCAAAATTTGGTCAGGCCTAGGGCAGCACAAAACCTAAATATCCTACTGCATATTAGGGCTTATTTAGACAGGATCCAATTTACAGCATGTTTTTAGATTGTGGGAGGAAACCCGCACAGGGAGAACATGCAAACTCCAGGCAGATAGTGTCACGGGCGGGATTCGAACCAGCAACCCTTTTGCTGCTAGGTGAACATGCTACACACTACGCTACTGTGCTGAACGAACATGATCGCAGCTGAAAGCATGAGATGTTTTTTTTTTTAAACCAATTCCATGCTTTCCAGCCTGGAGGACAGATGTGGGGTCTAATTGACCCCGCCTTTCTCTATAAAGAGGACCTGTCACACACTAGTCCTATTACAAGGGATGTTTACATTCCTTGTAATAGGAAGAAAAGTGAAAAATAATACAAACAAAGGGACAAACAAGTGCAAAAATTAAAATATTAAGTAAAAAAATAAAATAACAAAGGAATTTAAATGCTCCTGTCCCTAGTAGCTCGCACTCAGAAGCGAACACGCATGCAAGTCCCACCCACATATGTAAACATCCTTCAAACCCCACATGTGAGGTATCATAGCGTGCGTTAGAGCGAGAGCAATAATTTTAGCACTAGACCTCCTCTGTAACTCAAAAGTGGTAACCTGAGAAAAAAAGTCAAGCGTTGCCTATGGAGATTTTTAATAACGAAGTTTAGCGCCATTCCATGAGTGTGCGCAATATGAAAGCGTGACAAGTTAGGTATCTATTTACTCGGTGTAACATCATCTTTTACCTTATCCCTAAAAATTGGGCTAGCTTTACTGCTTTCTTATTTTGTCATTCATGAAACAGGTTTTTTTTTGAAAGCCAAAAAAAAAAAAAAACGTTTGCAAAATTTTTGGCACAAATACTGTTGGAAATGTGTCCGAAAAAATGGCCGCCACTTTATTCCCTAGGGTGTTTGTTAATAAAATATATATAATGTTTGGGGGTCCTGAGTAAGTTTCAAGGAAGAAAATATAATTGTTACATGAAGGAGAGAAGTGCCAGAATAGGCGCGGTATGGAAGTGGTTAAAGTGCAACAATAAAAGTGAAAAATTCCTTGAAATTTCGTACCATGGGGGGGGGGGAGGCAATTAGGGCGCCATCAGGAATTATGGGGCCCCTTACACAGCTTCAGGCATGGGCCCCCTGGAGCAGAGAATAGGGGGGGGGGTGCCGCCTGATATTAAGAAGGGGGGGGGGCTGCCGCAATTTGATAAGCGGGGGGTTCCTTTACTAAAAAATACATATAGAAAAATATATATTAAAAAGGGTGGTAGCCATCCGGGGGCCCTGGGGACCACTGGGCCCTTTAATAAAAAGAAACTTCTGGGCTCTTTAATGAAAAATAAATTACAATATCTACATATATAAAATAATAAAAAAGGGGGTTGCCTTGGGAGCTCTGGGCCCTTTAATAAAAAATAACTACCAAAAATCTAAAAAAAAAATAACATTGGGTGGGAGCTGTGGTGGCTCAACGTGAATGGCACTGCGCTGACAAGCCGTTCACCTCTGCAGCCAAGGGTTCGGATCCCGGTCTCGGCTACATGTGAATTGAGTTTGGCTCCCAGTGGGGTGTGCTATGCAAGGTACGCCTGTGCTTAGTATGCCCACCCCCCCCCCCAAAAAAAAAACACCACACTTGCACACACTTTGGCCATGAGGTCTCCTAAAATAAAGGGAGGCGAAGGACCTACAGGGCTGGCTGGGTGGGCTACACTCCTTCATAGGGGGAGTCCCTCTGTCCCATCGGGGACAGGCCCCCCTCACACCCACCATTGCCACCGGGGGCATGGAGAAGGATGGCGATTGCAAGTCCAGCTCCTCTCTCTCGACTTCACGCACAAAATACACTTTAAAAAAGAAATTAAAGTAAAAAGTAACAAACCTGGGGAAAATGTTTATAACATTTTTAGAAGCAAAAAGGTTGTCATCTGGGGCCCTCTGGGAGCTTTCAAAATTATATTATATATATATATGTTTAAAAAATAACCAAAAAATATATAATTTTTTTTTTTTTGTTTTTTTTTGTAAAGGTGGGGGGTTGTCATCTGGAGCCCTGGGGATCTCCGGGCCACTGGGGACCTCCAGACCCCTAAAACAAAACATTGGCCCTTTAATAACAAAAAATTTGGGGGGTTGCCACCCGGGGCCCTGGGGACCTCCAGACTGCTAAAAAATATTAAATTCCAAAAATTGGCCCTTTAATAAAAAATCCTACAAAAACCAACTAACAAATATATATACAAAAAAAAAAAGAGGGGGGTTACCATCTGGGGCGCTGGGGGGCCTCCAGGCATCTGGGCACCTCCGGACCCCCGGGCCCCTTACAGGTGTACAGGGCCGCCATCATGAATTCAGGCATGGGCCCCCTGGAGCAGAGAACCGGGGGGGGGGTGCTGCCGCATGAAATTGAGAAGCGGGGGGGGGGGGGGTGTGCCACAAATTGAGGAGCGGGGGGGCCCTTTACAAAAATTTTGACAGAAATAAGAAATAAAGAAAAATATATATAAAAAAGGGGGGTAGCCATCCGGGGCCCTGGGGACCTCTGTGCTCTTTATAAAATAAAAATAAAAAAGAGAGAAAATACATATATATATATTTTTTAAATATAACATTTATCGAAAAAAAGTAAAAAAACAAGGGGGTAGCCTTCCAGGGCCCTGGGGACCTCTGGGCCCTTTCCTTAAAAAAAATAAAACAAATATATTAAAAAAATATATATATTTTTTGAAATATATATCTTTTATTTAAAAAAAAGGGCTTGCCATCTGGGGCCCTTAGTGGCCTCCGGGCCCCTGGGGACCTTCGGAGCCCTTAAAAAAAAAAAAAAATTAGTTTTTTTTGTTTTAGGGTGGTTCCCATCCGGGCCCCTGGGGGCCCCTGGGGACCCCCGGGCGGTGTAATGCCTGTACCCCCCTAATGGCGGCCCTGCAGGTGTACTGCCTGTACCCCCCTGATGGCGGCCCTGGGTGTAATGTCAGCATGTGAAAAATGACATTCTGAAGGAAAAAAGCCATTTAAAACTGACTCGCGGCAATAATGAATTGTCAGCTCCTGGAAATTGCAGGAGAATTCATTCATTAAAAACACCAAAAAAAAAGCGTGGGGGTCCCCCCAAATTCAATAACCAGACCCTTTAGGTCTGGTATGGATATTAAGGGGAACCCCGCCATCAATTTTAAAAAAAATGACGTGGGGTTCCCCCCAAATATCCATAACCAGACCCTTCAGGTCTGGTGTGGAATTTAAGGGGAACTCCACTCCAAATTAAAAAAAAAATGGCGTGGAGTCCCCCCTAAAATCCACACCAGACCCCTTATCCGAGCACGTTGACCTGGCCGGCCGCAGAAAAGAGGGGGGGACAGAGCGCGGCCCCCCCCCTCTCCTGAACCGCACCAGGCCACATGCCCTCAACATTGGGAGGGTGTTTTGGGGTGCCCCCCAAAACACCTTGTCCCCATGTTGATGAGGACAAGGGTCTCTTCCCCACAACCCTTGCCCGGTGGTTGTGGGGGTCTGCGGGCAGGAGGCTTATCGAAATCTGGAAGACCCCTTTAACAAAGGGGCCCCCCAGATCCCGGCCCCCCCCCTGTGTGAAATGGTAATGGGGTACCTTGTACCTCTACCATTTCACGAGTAAAAAAAATGTAAAGGGTTAAAAAAGACAAGAGCCGGTTTTTGACAAGTCCTTTATTATCTTCTTTCTTCTTTTCTTCGGGTTTCTTCTTCCTCCTCCTTCTTCTTCCTCTGCTTCTGTCTTGGGTCTTCTATTCCCGCATCTTGCCCGGCGTGTTCTTCCATCTTCTGTTCCTCCCGCTGTCCTTCTCGTCCGCATCTTCTTCTCCTTCTTGTTCTTCTTCGCCGGAGCGGCCGCTTCCAATTGAAATCCCCGCTGTCTGCCGGACCACGCCCCCCCTCTGACGCCACGGGCAAGCTCTTAGGAGTGTGCTGCAAGTGCGTCAGAGGGGGGCGTGGTCACAAGTGAGAGGGCGGGCAATTCAATTTGAAGCTCGTGCGCGGCTTTTTCTTTGCAGAGTCGCCGCTTCCAATTGAATTGCCCGCTTTCTGGAACATGTGACCACGCCCCCCTCTGACGCACTGGCACCACACGGGGACTTTCCTAAGAGCTTGCCCGTGGCGTCAGAGGGGGGGCGTGGTCCGGCAGACAGCGGGGATTTCAATTGGAAGCGGCCGCTCCGGCGAAGAAGAAGAAGGAGAAGATGCGGACGAGAAGGACAGCGGAAGAAGATGGAAGAACACGCCGGGCAAGATGCGGGAATAGAAGACCCAAGACAGAAGCAGAGGAAGAAGAAGGAGGAGGAAGAAGAAACCCGAAGGAAAGAAGAAAGAAGATAATAAAGGACTTGTCAAAAACCGGCTCTTGTCTTTTTTTACACTGACACTTTTTTTTTCTCGTGAAATGGTAGAGGTACAAGGTACCCCATTACCATTTCACACAGGGGGGGGCCGGGATCTGGGGGGCCCCTTTGTTAAAGGGGTCTTCCAGATTTCGATAAGCCTCCTGCCCGCAGACCCCCACAACCACCGGGCAAGGGTTGTGGGGAAGAGACCCTTGTCCTCATCAACATGGGGACAAGGTGTTTTGGGGGGCACCCCAAAACACCCTCCCAATGTTGAGGGCATGTGGCCTGGTGCGGTTCAGGAGAGGGGGGGGGCCGCGCTCTGTCCCCCCCTCTTTTCTGCGGCCGGCCAGGTCAACGTGCTCGGATAAGGGGTCTGGTGTGGATTTTAGGGGGGACTCCACGCCATTTTTTTTTATTTGGGGTGGAGTTCCCCTTAAATTCCACACCAGACCTGAAGGGTCTGGTTATGGATATTTGGGGGGAACCCCACGTCATTTTTTTTTTAAATTGACGGCGGGGTTCCCCTTAATATCCATACCAGACCTAAAGGGTCTGGTTATTGAATTTGGGGGGACCCCCACGCTTTATTTTTTCGTTTTTTTAATGAATGAATTCTCCTGCAATTGCCGGGAGCCGACAATTCATTATTGCCGCGAGTCAGTTTTAAATGGCTTTTTTTTTTTTTTTTTTCAGAATGTCATTTTGTGCAAAGACATATTTCTAACCGCAGGAAAAGTGCACTTTATTCACCTGCTGACATCCCCCCCCCCCCCCCATGGTACGAATTTAAAAAAAATTATTCAAATGACGTGGGGGTCCCCCCAAATTCCATTACAGGCCCTTCAGGTCTGATATGGATATTAAGGGGAACCCCGCCATCAATTTTTAAAAAAAATGACGTGGGGGTCCCCCCAAATATCCATAACCAGACCCTTCGGGTCTGGTGTGGAATTTAAGGGGAACTCCACTCCAAATTAAAAAAAAAATGGCGTGGAGTCCCCCCTAAAATCCACACCAGACCCCTTATCCGAGCACGTTGACCTGGCCGGCCGCAGAAAAGAGGGGGGGACAGAGCGCGGCCCCCCCCCTCTCCTGAACCGCACCAGGCCACATGCCCTCAACATTGGGAGGGTGTTTTGGGGTGCCCCCCAAAACACCTTGTCCCCATGTTGATGAGGACAAGGGTCTCTTCCCCACAACCCTTGCCCGGTGGTTGTGGGGGTCTGCGGGCAGGAGGCTTATCGAAATCTGGAAGACCCCTTTAACAAACGGGGCCCCCCAGATCCCGACCCCCCCCCTGTGTGAAATGGTAATGGGGTACCTTGTACCTCTACCATTTCACGAGTAAAAAAAAAGTGTCAGTGTAAAAAAAGACAAGAGCCGGATTTTGACAAGTCCTTTATTATCTTCTTTCTTCTTTCCTTCGGGTTTCTTCTTCCTCCTCCTTCTTCTTCCTCTGCTTCTGTCTTGGGTCTTCTATTCCCGCATCTTGCCCGGCGTGTTCTTCCATCTTCTTCCGCTGTCCTTCTCGTCCGCATCTTCTCCTTCTTCTTCTTCGCCGGAGCGGCCGCTTCCAATTGAAATCCCCGCTGTCTGCCGGACCACGCCCCCCCTCTGACGCCACGGGCGAGCTCTTAGGAAAGTCCCCGTGTGGTGCCAGTGCGTCAGAGGGGGGCGTGGTCACATGTTCCAGAAAGCGGGCAATTCAATTGGAAGCGGCGACTCTGGCAAAGAAAAAGCCGCGCACGAGCTTCAAATTGAATTGCCCGCCCTCTCACTTGTGACCACGCCCCCCTCGGACGCACTTGCAGCACACTCCTAAGAGCTTGCCCGAGGCGTCAGAGGGGGGGGCGTGGTCCGGCAGACAGCGGGGATTTCAATTGGAAGCGGCCGCTCCGGCGAAGAAGAACAAGAAGGAGAAGAAGATGCGGACGAGAAGGACAGCGGGAGGAACAGAAGATGGAAGAACACGCCGGGCAAGATGCGGGAATAGAAGACCCAAGACAGAAGCAGAGGAAGAAGAAGGAGGAGGAAGAAGAAACCCGAAGGAAAGAAGAAAGAAGATAATAAAGGACTTGTCCAAAACCGGCTCTTGTCTTTTTTAACCCTTTACATTTTTTTTACTCGTGAAATGGTAGAGGTACAAGGTACCCCATTACCATTTCACACAGGGGGGGGGCCGGGATCTGGGGGGCCCCTTTGTAAAAGGGGTCTTCCAGATTTCGATAAGCCTCCTGCCCGCAGACCCCCACAACCACCGGGCAAGGGTTGTGGGGAAGAGACCCTTGTCCTCATCAACATGGGGACAAGGTGTTTTGGGGGGCACCCCAAAACACCCTCCCAATGTTGAGGGCATGTGGCCTGGTGCGGTTCAGGAGAGGGGGGGGGCCGCGCTCTGTCCCCCCCTCTTTTCTGCGGCCGGCCAGGTCAACGTGCTCGGATAAGGGGTCTGGTGTGGATTTTAGGGGGGACTCCACGCCATTTTTTTTTTAATTTGGAGTGGAGTTCCCCTTAAATTCCACACCAGACCCGAAGGGTCTGGTTATGGATATTTGGGGGGAACCCCACGTCATTTTTTTTTTAAAATTGACGGCGGGGTTCCCCTTAATATCCATACCAGACCTAAAGGGTCTGGTTATTGAATTTGGGGGGACCCTCACGCTTTTTTTTTCCTTTTTTTAATGAATAAATTCTCCTGCAATTGCCGGGAGCCGACAATTCATTATAGCCGCGAGTCAGTTTTAAATGGCTTTTTTCCTTTGAAAAATGACATTTTGTGCAGAGACAGTTCTAACCACGGGAAACATGCGCTTTTTCACATGCTGACATTAGAGCCCCTCATGGTACGAAATTTAAAGGAAAATTACACTTTTATTATTGCACTTTTAGCATTATTAAAATCACTGCTCCCGAAAAAACGGCCGTTTTAAAAAATAAAAAAAGCATTGGTACATGTCCCCTGGGGCAGGACTGAGGTCCCCAAACACTTTTTAGGACAAAACTTGCAGATTAGCCTTTAAAATTCACTATTAAGATTTCCCCCCATAGACTTATACAGGGAGTTCGGCGGCGGCTTTACTTATCAATCACATCGCGCTGCTGCTGCCGCCGGTTCATGCGCCTAATTAGGGCTTCATCCAGCGCACTAATTAAGGCATGTACCGGCGCAGCGCAGATTCATTAGTAAATCAGCCCCATTGTATCTAATTTTTAGGGACATGAAAAAACAACACACAATGACGGTGCAAAAGAGGGAGATTTGAACCACAATACCACAAAAAGTTGATAGATAAATTGTTATAAAAAGGGAAGGGGAGGAAGAGAAACAAAAAGACCATTAACTGGATAATAATAAAAAGAATGGTAATGAAAATCCCAATATTTAAAGTTTGTATATAAACAGTTCAAAATGACATATACATATGGCAGCACTTTAGGGAGTGAAGCAAGACTCTGTAATAACAAAAAGAAAAAGAAAAAAATGCGCCTACTAAGTGCAGTATGTCTGATAATATGGAATTTATTAATTCATTAAAACAGCCAAATGGCTACTCACTAAAAAGTAGTACAAATTGCGCTCATAAAAAGGGGAAGTGTAGTCACTGTAGATCATCAGCTGATGATGGTGGCTTCTCTGGTGAATATATTGTTGGTTTCTGTCCAGGAAATAAGCGAGGCAGAGCACTGCAGGAACAGCAAATCCCAGAAGTACCTGTTCGGCGGTGTGCTTTCGGCCTGAAGCGCACACGGCTCTCGGCGTCAGGAAGTGACGTCAGACAGGGGCTCGTAGTGATGACGGGTTTCAATGCTTCCGCATTTTTATCAGATCTAATGGGAGGAGGAAACTGGAATACTTATATATGCTCTGTAGAACAAGATGGGGTACACATTGGTTCCCTGGCTATCAGCTAGATGCAGCTTTGTGCTGTCCCCAGCATCTATCTCCTTGTTAAATAGGCTTGCCACACAGGCATTTTCCCACTGCACAGACAGGTATCATGTTCCCCAGTCTAAACGGGCACAAAACTAGTTCCATCCAGCACTTAGTAGGTGTATTTTTTTTTTCTAATTTTTATGGACTTAATGACAGGAATAGTACCACTGGATTGGCACAGGGCCAATGTGGTGCCTATATTTAAAAAGGGAACAAAGTCTTTACCAAGTAACTATAGACCTATTAGTTTAACTTCTATAGTTGGGAAGATACTTGAGAGATTAATAAAAGACCACATAGATGAGTTCTTGCTGGATTCATAAGAGACAGAAGTTGTCAGACAAACCTGATTTCTTTTTATTAAGAGGTAAGTAAAACCTTGGACAGAGGGATGACGGTGGATGTGGTATACTTGGATTTTACAAAAGCATTCGATACAGTTCCCCACACACGACTCCATGTGTAAGGTAAAGTCTACAGACTTGGAAATATCAGTTTGTAAATGGACATAAAACTGGCTAAAATACAGAATTCAGAGCATAGTGGTTATTGATTCTTACTCTGAATGGTCTAAGGTTATCAGTGGTGTATGCTGGATCACATGGGAGATCTTATATTTAGGGTGAAATTCCGCTTTAACGCCTTATTTGCAGCAATGAAATAATACTACCCAGGGATCTTTCTTGATTTCCGTACCTGTGATCTCCTTTATTTGGAGCAATATGGAGTCCCAATATTTTTGGATTATTGGACAGGACCACCATATATGTGCCATGGTGCCCTTCTCCAGGCAGCCTCTCCAGCAATCTGCTGATTGATCTAATTTATATTTACTGTTTTTTTCCGGTGTCATGTACCATCCGGCAAGACACTTGTAATTCATCTCCGCTGTTTGTGCATCTATGGCAGAGGAGTGGGTCAGGCTCATTATCTTTTTTACCAAATTTTCTCCCAGATCCGAATCTAACTCCCTTTCCCATCTTTCCACTAACGGTTCTGCTCCTCGTGCCCCTATTTTAATTAGTATTTTATAAAGTTTAGAAATCGTGCCTTTAGTGTTCAAACCATTTCCAAAGGTGTCAGCTCCTCTCTCGTCCGTAATGGTTGGGAGAGTTGCCGGGGAAAAATGACTAACTATCTAACTTCCAGTCCTCCTGTCTGGATTTCAATTCCTCATATGTGTCCAACCCTCCACCCTTTACAATATCCCCTAGATAAACAGTGTCTTTTATAATCCATTTCCCTCCTATTTCTTTTTCCCCAGGTGGAAAATAAGGATTTTCCTTTAGGTTTATTAGTGGGGAATTATATTTACTATTAGTGAGTGCCTGTATCCTATCCCACATTCTCAAAGTGCTTCTTGCCAAACCATGTAAGTTGTGATTCAGTGATCTGTGTTGTGTTGGTATCCACAAAATTTTTCTTAATTGTGTCATATCTTGATCTTTTTTGATCTGAACCCACCGTTTCCCATGTTTATCTCTGGCCCACTCTACCGCCCTAGAAAGTACTGCCGCCTTATAGTAGCTTTTAATATCTGGGGCCACTAGACATGTGCATTTCGTTTAGTTTCTAATTCGTTTTTTAACGAAAAATCGGAAATTCGTTAATTTATAATTTTCGTATTAACGAATTTTTAATTTCCGAATTTTCGGACTTCCGAAAATTTCGAATTTCCGAATTTTCGAATTTTCTGAATTCCGAAAATTCGAGTTTTTCAATTTTCGTTTTTCGTTTTTCCGAATTTTCGAATTTTCGGAATTCCGAAAATCCGAATTTTTCAATTTTCGTTTTTCGTTTTTCCGAATTTTCGGAATTCCGAAAATTCGAATTTTTCAATTTTCGTTTTTCCGAATTTTTCAATTTTCAATTTTCCGAATTTACGAATTTCGGATTTTCGTTTTTTATTTTCGATTTTTTTATTTTCGATTTTTTTAATTTTCATATTTTTTAATTTTCAAAATTCCGAATTTTCTATCTTTTCGAAATTTCGAATTATTCATTTTCTATTTTTCGAATATTCTAATTTTTCATTTTCGATTTTTTAAATTTTCGAATTTTCGAATCTTTATTTTTTTTATTTTTCGAAATTTCTAATTTTCGAATCTTTCATTTTCGAAATTTCGAATTTTCAAATTTTTCGAATTTTCAAATTTTTTATTTTTCGAATTTTTCATTTTCGAAAATGAAAAATTCCAAAAATTTGAAAAATGTGAAAATTTGAAAATTGGAATATTCGAAATTCTGAAAATCGAAAAATTCGAAAATTAAATAATTCGAAGATTCGAATTAGAGAATTTGAAAACTGAAAAAAATCGAAAATTCGAATTTTCCAATCTTCGAATTATTTAATTTTCGAAATTTCGAATTTTCGAAATTTCGAATTTTCGAAATTTCGAATTTTCGAAATTTCGAATTTTCGAAATTTAGAATTTTCGAAATTTAGAATTTTCGAAATTTAGAATTTTTTAATTTCGAAATCTCGAATTTCGAATTTTCACATTTTTTTCACAAATAAAAATTTCGAAATTCTAAATTTTCGAAATTTTCGCCTTTTTTAATTTTCGGAATTTCGAATATTCCAATTTTCATTTTTTTTTTATTTTTCGAATATTTCACTTTCGAAAATTAAAAATATGAAAATTCGAAAAATGTGAAAATTCGAAAATTCGAAATTCGAAATTTCAAAAATTTAAAATTCGAAAATTAAATAATTCGAAGATTCGAATTAGAGAATTCGAAAACTGAAAAAAATCGAAAATTCGAATTTTCGAATCTTCGAATCATTTAATTTTCGAAATTTCGAATTTTCTAATTTCGAAATTTCGAATTTTCTAATTTCGAAATTCCGAATTTCGAATTTTCACATTTTATTTTACAAATAAAAAATTACGAAAATTCAAATATTCGAAATTTCGAAATTGTAACATTAAAAAATCTAAAGTTCGAAAATCTAAAATTCGAAAATGCTAATTCTAATTTTTGAATTTCCGAAAAAAAAAATTGTTTTCATTTTCGTTTCATTCGTTTTTTTCGGAAATTTCGTTTTTTCCGTTTTATTCGTTCTTTGCTTTTTCGGAAATTCGAAAATTCCGAATTTTCGAATTTACGAATTTCCCGAATTTCCGAAAAAAGCAAAAAAACGAATAAAACGGAAAAAAAAATTTTTTCCGATTTTCCCGAATTTCCAAATTTCCGAAAAAATAAAAAAAACGAATGAAACAAAAACGAAAAAAAATTTTTTTTTCATTTCCCGAATTTCCGAAAAAATAAAAAAACGAATGAAACAAAAACGAAGTTTTTTTTTTTCATTTCCCGAATTTCCGAATTTCCGAAAAAATAAAAATAAAAAAAATAACATAAACGAAAAAAACGATTTTTTTGTCAGTGCACATGTCTAGGGGCCACTAAGCCGCCTGCTAGCTTGTCTTGTTTCAAGGTGTCCAAGGATATTCTATGCTTTCTGTTTTTCCAAACAAAATTCATCACTACCGAGTTTAAAGTTTTTAAGTATTGGGGGGGCAACGTAATTGGTAGTAACTGAAATTTGTATAATATTTTATGGATATAAATCATTTTTAGGATGTTAATACGACCCATCCATGAGATGGGCTTATTCATAGTTGTTTTTAATTCACTTTTTATTTCATTTAACAATGGTAGGAAGTTTATCTTGTATATCCTCTTAACCGTACTTGCTAGTTTAATCCCCAGATAGTTTAATTATTTTCTCCATGGGAAGGCACACGTCTCTTTGACCAATCCCACTTCGGTTTTATTTAAATTTATATTTAACATTTCTGATTTGGACACATTAATCCTAAAGTTGGAAATGGTCCCATATTGTTGCAAGGTCTGGACTAGTTTAGGGATGGTTTTTACCGGGTCTACTACATAAAACAGGACATCATCTGCGAAGGCTGACAATTTGTGGTCCTCTCCGCCGACTCGGATCCCCCTGATATTGGGATCTTTACGAATCGGATAGGATGGAAAGAAGGGGGGACAGGGGGCATCCCTGTCTAGTCCCATTCCTCATTTCAAAGGATTCTGAGAGGGTGCCATTGATCTTAATTCTTGCCGTGGGCTGGTGATAAAGTGTTTTGATCCACCTTATAAACCTGTTCCCCAGCCCCACCGCCTCCAGTGTAGACGTCATGAGTCCCCAGTCTACTCTGTCAAACGCTTTCTCAGCATCCACTGACAGAAATAGACTGGGGACCCCATCTCTCTCGATCCTCTGCATCAGAAGCAAGGCCCTAATAACATTTCCTTTCCCTCCCTGTTGGTAGCAAACCCTACTTGATCCGGGTGTACTAGGCCCTGTATTACTCCTTTCAATCGTTCCGCCAGTACTTTAGAAAATAGCTTAGTATCTATATTTAAGAGACATATGGGTCTATACCCTGAGCAGAGGGAGCTGTCTTTTCCCTCTTTTAAAATGATTGCTATTACCGCAGCTGATGCTTCCTTAGTCAGTTCTTACTTAGTCCCCAGGTCGTTGAAGTACGTACATAACCTAGGTATTAGAATTTCCGCTAATCTTTTGTAGTACAATACCGTAAACCCGTCTGGCCCGGGACTCTTGTCTACCGCCATATTTTTTAGGGCATTTTTAATTTCCTCCGCAGTTATAGGTCTATCTAGGTTTAGACTTTCTTCTTCATCCACCCTTGGTAGTCCTGCCCTATCTAGGTAACCCCTGATTTTAGCCTCCTTCTTTCTTTCCTCTTCATCTGGGTTTTAGATATTGTATAATTCTCCATGATATTTTTTGAAAGTTTCTGCTATATCTGCGGTTGTGTACACTATTTCGCCATTCTGTCTTTTAATTTTTTCAATATAATTCCTGGCTTTCTTTTTACGTGCCATTCTTGCTAAATATTTACTCGATTGATTGCCCCATATGTATGTCTCCCTGGCAATATTAGTTTTTTTCCTGGTTTCTTGTTCCATGATCTCTTTTAATTCATTTCTCTTTGTTATTAAATTTAAGTATGTCTCTTTTTGTCCCTGTTCTTTATGTTTTTGCTCTAAATAAGCTATTTCCTTAATCAATAGATCTCGTTGTCTGTTTCTCTCTTTTTTCCTTCGCGCACCCTCTGATATCAATATGCCTCTTATGTATGTCTTATGTGATTCCCACAGCGTTGCCTTTGATATCTCTCCTGTGTCATTTACTTTAAAAAATTGTTTTAGTTCTTCTTCCACCCTCCCTCCTCCCCTCTCGTCCCGAATCAAGTAGTCATTTAGTCGCCATGGCCTTTGTCTGTTTTCTTGGTATGCCATCTCGATGTTCACTGTAATCGGGGCGTAGTCTGATATGGTCATAATGCCAATTTCGATTTCAGAGATATGGTCTAACAGCCTATGGTCGACTAATGCGTAGTCGATTCTGGAATACGTTCTGTGAGGGGGGGAGAAAAATGTGTAATCACACCTATTAGGGTGGAAAGCCCTCCAGGCATCTACCAACTTGCAGTTTACCATTTTCCGTTTAATTTTTTGTATATGAGCGTTGTTCGTCTCCCCCCACGTAAAGGTGCTATCCACTTTCGGGTTCATTACAAAATTCAGGTCTCCCATTAATATCATATATCCCTCTGCAAAATGTTTTAATTTATCTAATATACCACCTAAGTATTTTATAGGATGAGCATTTGGGGCGTATACATTGGCCAGAGTATACGTAGTATTTCCTTGCCTTTAGGGAGAAGTCTATTGCTCTGGAAAAGCCAATAGCCACCCCTCTGGCACGGTTTGTGATAGCATCTCCGTAATACCAGTTTTTTATTGGAGTTCAATGATAAATGCGATTCCTGGATAAAGGCTATATCTGCTCTATATTGCTTAATTTACTCTAAGATCTGTATTCTTTTTTCCTTAGAGTTCTTGATCTTCTCCCCTTGTTCCCCCCTCCTCCCTCTCGCCCTAACGGCGACTCATCCCCCCTCATTCCACCCATTCCGGAATTTCTATTCTTTGCAAGTCCAATTTATCACAAAATCCCAGGAGATCTTCCGGAAATATTAATTTTGCGGAGATGCCCTCTTTCTGGGCTATCAGACATGCTGGGATTTCCCACTGATACTTAATATCATGTATCCTCAGTTGCTCTAAGAGGGGTTTCAGATGTCTCCTCCTCGCTAATGTCTCCCAAGCCAGATCCAGAAAAATTTGTAGCTCAATGTCCGCATATGTCAGAGGTGGCTTTTTACTCAATTTTGTCCAGACCTCCTCTTTTTCCTCATAATGTCTGAATCTGATTATAATATCCCTTGGTCTTTCACTCATATTATCTTTGAGTCTACCTAAGCGGTGTATCCACTAAATTTTAAGAGGTTTCCCAGACCTATTGTCCAAGAGGGGGGTGAGCAGATTATTCATGATTGCTCTCAGGTCTTCTCCCCTTTCTTCCTTTAGAGATCGAATTCTCATGTTTTGTCTTCTGCTCCTATTCTCCTGTTCCTCTAGGCGATATTGTAAGTTCCTTTGATTCGGCTTCAAAGCCGCGTTTTGATTCTTCAGTGAGTTGAGTTTGGATTCTTGTTTGTCCATTTCCTTTTCGATCTCCTCTACCCGGGACAGAATGTGTTTTATTTCATCCCTCAAACCGCTAATTTCCGCTTTTATGGCGTTTTCCATTCTTTTTAGCATTCTATCGAGGGCCTCCATAGTTGGTATTTGTGGGTCGGCTTTTGGGTCTTCTATGTGGCTAGTTTCCTGTTCGTCATCTATAGACACATCCGTGGCTTGTGTGTTTGCTCCCCCCTGTTCTTTTCGTGGTTCCAGCTTTCCCAGTTTTTTTTTTCATTTACAGGGCTTTGGGTATTTCCCCCCGGGACATATAATGTTTTATTGAGCTAGAGTTAGGGTTCTCCTTGTTGGGTTTCGGGGCCGTGCCCCTTGTTGACTTGCTTATCTTATATCTGGGTCTAGCTCTGATGCGCTTTCCCAGTTTCAGATTACTTGTCCCCTGGAAAACACTTCCACTGGTTGGCTATCTTCCCCCTTGTAACTCTACAAGCCTGTCCACTTTTTTCCCCCCTTTCCTCCCCTTTTTCCTTTCCTCTTCCCCTCTCCCCCCTCCTCTTACCCTTAATGGGGGTATTCAAACTTTTTCACTTTTTTTTCTTCTTTCCGGGGGCTCGAGGGGGTTCTGGGTTCTAAGTTGACCTTAGGGATGGTTGGGAATAGGGGGGAGGAGGGTATTCACCCAGAGTAGTACCCCGTGCCCCTCCAACCCTCGTCCCAGCCTCTCTCAACCCCAACTTTGAGTGAGATTGGGTCCTGTGTCACTAGCCCCTTCTAGGATTTTCCCAGGCACAGTAGTTCAATGATAGTTCAACTAATAAAAATCGACTCTTTGACTGTGCTCTGTGGGCCTCTCCGTGATTCCTGCCCCTTAATGTCTGTTAGATTTTAGTTGCCCTTGTTGTATGCCGGAAAAGAGAAAAAAACAACAAAAGGAAGACCAAAAGGGGGGGTCATTTCTCATGTCTCGAGTCTCTTCGCCTTAGCTCTTTCCTTGGCTCAGTAAACCTCAGTAAACCTCCGAACACACTCCAAGATTGTGTCTCTATTGCCTGGGCAGCATTTAAACCATTTAAACCTCTAACTAGAAAATCAGCTACAATTTCTCTCTCCCAGTTGATGCAATTAAGTCTTATAATTAACATGCGCGTAACGGACCTTGTTTCAACGTTATTGACGATACAATACACAGGTATAACAGCATTACCAGACCGTATTATAATTACATCCTTGTCCCATCTCCAGCCGTGGAATTACAATCTCTCAGGATAACATAAGAACAGTCTTACCACTCTGGAGACCTCTGGGGTTCTGCATGCGTGTATGCTGGCTGTCTCCTGTCTGCTCGATCCGCCATCTGACCAGTATAGTGCAGAGAAGTATTTTACTTGGTCGGGGAGCCAGAAGCCTCGGGTCGGTGTACAGGTCAGACTGCCTCCGCCTGTTCGCCACTAATCTCGTAGTCGGCGAGAGAGAAATGCACGGGGGAGGGGGGAGGAGGAGGCAGAGGGATTCCCAAGACCAGCTGCTGGCGAATGGTTTTCAGGACGCCTGCTTACGAAGCGTCAGTGGCTTCTCTCCCTGTCCTTCTTTACACATTGCAATCCTCACCGCTCGCAGCGGTCTGGTCTCTCTCCCAGGTCAATGACACGGTCAGTCCCTCCCTCTACAGACGTGCTTCACGTGCAGCACGCCATCCCGAACTAGGAATTGGACATTTTCAATGTTTTACTTTAACTTTTAAAAAATCACTGCCCATGTCTGAAAGGATTTTTTTTTAAAAACTTTTTTTTTTTTGCATTGGTACATGTTTTCCAGGTCAGTGCCCACCCTCTATGCTGTTTTCTGACACTTCCTTGCCTATTAGCCCAGAAAATAGGCATTTTTCATTTGACAGATTTGGCGGCTATTGATTTTAACAGTGTTTGGTTTTTCAATTGGGTTAGGATTTTATTAATATTTTATTGTTTGCTGATAATTTGTCAATTACATCCTGACTGTTTGTCTACAATTCATACTTCAGGTTCCTGTTTGACAGTCTTGTTACAGGTTTACTGTATATATACTGTTAAATGTGTCTTTAAGCCTTCTTTATTCATTAAAGGCAAATGTATACAGCCAAACTCACTGGATGTAGCTGAAGAGAGCTCTGCTCATAGCCATCATTAAATTATTAACTATAGAGCTCTTGCGGAATATACCCACCTGTGAAAGCAAGATAGTGCCTTCAGCCCTCATCTCACAAGAAGCAGCGGCTCTACTGTCACATACTCACACACAATTACAGGTACACTGTCAGGTTCCACATGTAAGACCAAGTTGCTGAGAAGTTTCCCCTTGTGGCTGAGTGCAGCGCACCCCTGAGAGTGGTACAGGGAGTACAGTGTCCAAAGAAGCATGGTTTGACGGTTACTGTCATGTGATGAGCTGATCACCAGAGAGTGTCTGGAGCAAGCTGGATGTGCTGTAAGGCAGAGATGCTTGGATGGTGCCTGAGGTATGAGGCTGTGTAGCGAACCAAGAATAGAATCAGGTACATACATCAGAATCATACATGATAGATCAGGCTGAGATAGGTTCAAATAGCAGAACTGGAACAAGCTGGGATCATGTGGATTGGTGATAGCAGAGTCATAAGCCAAGCTGAGGTCAACGTGAGGGAACAGGCAGGAGCAGAGTCAGAGTGCAAGCCAAGGGTCAAGCCAGGAGATCAGAATAAGCGGACAGCAACAAGCCAGGTCGGTAGCAGGAGGTCCAACGTTCACGATACACCGGGCACAGGAGATACGGGAAGCTGATGATAATCCAGCAATCAGTGGCAGGTTTAAATAGGCCAGAGGATGCCAACATCTGTCAGGTTGTGCTTGCACTCGTTTGTGCCGTCGCTCATCTGCGTGCGCGCATGTGTGCGGGAATCTGCCTGACCAGCCATGATGAGTACTGACAGGATTGCCAGTTCTTTGGCTATTTACCTGACACACACAGACAGAAATACAATCCAAGATTACCCTAGAACAGATGAATTCACAGCTCCTGGCTGCTATTAATTCCTGTAACATGGCACTAACTACTAAGATGGAGAAAATCAGGATAAATATTGGTCTTAAGAGAGAAAAAAATTCTAGCTCAAAAAAAAATATCCATCAAATGGCTGCGTACTTTTCCACCTACTATACCCCAATGGTTACAATCTGTCAAAGAATAAATAAAAAAAACATTCCTTATGAGAAAGTTATTTATAACCACAGATTCCACAAAATTTGAAATGTATGGTATAACTCTGATTCTACTCTAAACTCAAATAGGAGGTAATGTTTAATTTATCCTATTGTACTATCAAACACACCAACTTGAAAAGATTCCTAATCTTATTTCATGCTGCTTGTTTATATAAATCTCAGGACAGTGGTTCATATTTTTTTTATTTTGGTTGCACTTATTATACAGAATATGCTATGTCTTTGACACCATAGAATTTATTACAACAACCTTTTTGCTTTCATTGTTTTCATATATAGTATATTGTAATTCTGTCATTGTATCTAATTTGCAATAAACAGAGTTTAAAAAAAATACGGATATGTGGTACATTTGTTGCACAAACTTTATGTATACTGTCAACTGGTGAAGATTTACTATGAAAAAGGAGATGTCAATGGAACATTAAAACCACCATATCTGGCTATTGAAAATGTGTTAAACTATTTTTAATGAAATAATATATATATATATATATTTATGATATGCAATTGTTTTAAAAAATAACATTTTGTTCAAATTTCTGCTGCCTGGCCAGGCTATGATTATTCAAGTGTTTATATTTAAATGTTATATATGCAGTACTATGATACAAACAGGCTCCTAAAACCATGCAATTGTTGTTTGTTCTGCTTTACCCTTGTAATGCTGTATCATAATAATATAGTAGCAAGGACAAAGCAATAACTTTTAATAGTATGTGACTGTCTCGATGAAACCTTCTTTTAAGCTTTTTTTTTCACATTGAAGCTTTTCCTTCAGTATTGCTGCCTTGAATCAATTGGAAATCTCAACTTAGCTTATAACTACCTGTCAGTTTGGAAGCTTGATCACTTCCTCCATGCTTGAAATGTCAATATCTACATCACTTGAATATAAATGAAAACCATCTCCTTGATATGAATTTTAACTAAATACAGTACATACGCAATATTTATGTGAAGTCCACTTGATAATATTTGAAGTGTAATCAATGATATGCCAGTAATTCTGTGTAGGTCTTTTTTACTGAAAAACTCACGAAGCTAAAGAGCCATGCATAATTCAGCTTCAATCTCTGCATTATAGCAGATAGATACATTCACAGTGAAATGTGTTGTCCTGAGTAAACAAAATGAAATACAAGCAATCATTTTTATGGAAATGTACTGGAAGATGACCTGTTGCTGTAGCATCTCTGCTGACAGCAAACTTATTCTGTAACTTATTTTGTAACTCAGAACTATGTTATGGTATAGAGCAAGCGCTGCTTGTACAGGGGTGTCGGTTATATGCACTTAATATATTGTTGCCAATATGAAGAAGTGTCATGCAAACTGGATAAAGTTTTTTTATTTTTTCCAGCTAGCAGAGATTCTTAATATTATCCAACCATCTAATGATATTTTTTAGCATTTAATAATTTTGTTTAACATTTTGTTGTATACAAATGTAAATGTGATCTATGGCTTCACTATCTAAAGACACCAAGCTCATCACTACTCCCTAGCAATACAGATGCTACTGGAGTGGAGGGGCTTCCTACCAATGAAAGCAAAGGGACGATCACTGCTGAAAGGACCCTCTACATCAGACTTCTCGCCCCCAGCTGCTGTCAACAAAGACTGGCCTCTGATTTGCCTCCTTGTCGCACGCAGGGCTATTCTGAAGAACTGGACCTCCTCAAACTGCCCTTCTGAATCTCAGCTACAGCGAGAGCTCCTCCTTCTTCTCTATAGAGAACGTTCCACCATAGACTTCAACCACGAGGCCGCCAAATCTCGGTTTCTGTCTACCTGGGGCCCCTTCATGCACTCTACTCTCTCCCCAGAGGAATGCTCCACCTTTGAACATTTCACGTTCTCCTTTTTCAAATCTCCCCCGCCATCTATACCTAGAAGGAATGACCTCCCATAATACCTTGGAGACCCCACCGCCCTGCCACGATATTGTAATGCAGGTTACTGCTCCACCTTGTATCCTCCCTCGTACCTCCCCTCTGGTTCTCGCAAACCCACAGTGCCCCCCCCCTCCCCCCTCCCCCCCTCCCCCCTCCCCCCCTAGAGGGTACCTTCTACGAAGCGCTACAGATAATTTGTTCTCTGCTCATATAGTTCCTTAGGTCCATACCTGTGTCTAAGATCTACCTAGTTCACCAGAATGTTTGTCTGCTACTAATTGTTGAATATTGTTTGATTGTATCCTTTCTACGCCTGCCTGGAAGGTACTAGGGTATGTCTTCACGCTGATATCCCCTATTCACACACCTTTCACCACTACAAAGTATGCACTTCACTTGTACCTTGATTGCTACATCTGCCAATGTTTCATACCCTCTGACTATGTTACTGTTTTATTGTGTTTTCCTTTACCCCCCCTCCCCCTGTATGACCATTTTAAAACTCAATAAAAATTCTTTGAAAAAAAAAAAAAAAGAAAGCAAAGGGACATGATGTCAGCAGAATCAGGAGATCGAATGACAGGCTTTGGAGAGGCAGGCTATAAAGAGACAGAGCTGGCGGTGCAAAGATCATAGGCGGGAGCAGGGTGTGTGCCAGGTGTGCCTGGGCACACCCAAATCACTTTGTGCATTACTGATTCCTCCTACTTCCTGAGCTTTTCCACCCACCCAGCGTTGCTGGCCTCCCTCCTTTCCCCCGGTCTACAGCAGGGGATGTTTCAGGATGGAGAGTGGGGAAAGTGGCTAGTAAATAGTTCCTTTTCTAAATGAATACAGTGAACACATTCGCTCACTGTGTCTATTCATAACTGTGTTTACTATGCTTCAGTTTGTGAATGAACAGGAAGTGACTCAGCACAGAGCTCATCCCATTCATTCACTGTCCAGTGCAGCTGAGGCTGCAGAGAAAGGCATGCATGTTTGAGCTTTGGGGTGCACACCCTAATGCAATAGGCTGTGCACACTTATGGAAAATATGATTGATATAGCAACTTGTCTTATACCCTTAACAATTGGATTGCAGAAGTCATTTCTATTACATTTACCCCATTTTAATGGCTTATCATCTTGCTGCATCGCTCCAGCTATGCTATTTTTTTATGTTTACTGAAAGGCAATAAGAACTTGAATCTATAGGAGGTCCTTTGTGTAAAGAAAAATAAAATCTGGTGTAAGGGTTGCTAAGGCCCCTTTTACACTAGGGCAGGATGTGCAGTGGCGGTATAGTGCCGCTATTTTTGTCGGCGCTATACTGTCCGAATTGCCGTGGAATTGCGGTGGTATTTGGCTGCTAGCGGTGCGGTATTAACCCCTGCTAATGGCCGAAAAAGGGTTAATTCTGCAGAGGCGCATTGCCGGCGGTATTACCGCAGTTTCCCATTACTTTCAATAGGAAGGATCAGTGAAGGAGCGGTAAACACACCGCTTCTCTCACCACTCCAAAGATGCTGCTGGCAGAACTTTGGAGTGGTCCCGCCAGTGCATCGCCTCAGTGTGAAAGTTCTGTTAACTAGGTGGTTTTAAACAGGCAGTTAAAACTTTTGTCAGCAAAGAGATTTAATTATCTATGTATTCCTATTCTTAGTTTCAATATCTTACCTGTACTCATCAGTTGCATAACCTGTACAATTTATTTGTCTTGGTAATTAAAGGGATGTGTTGACAACCTTCTGGGTGCTGGATTCACATAATTAACTGACAATAATAAACAGGGCAAGCTATAGTATAACACCAAAATCAGAGAAAATTGTGGATACGTGATGATATAAGAAATTAAAATATTTAACGCCTAGGGTGTTTTTAAAATAAGGTATGTCTGAATGCAATGTAAATGAAGAAATGCATCTATGATTTTGTACCCCCCCCCCCCCCCCCCAATTTTTTTTTATCTCTAATTGTTATGTTTGTTATGTCATCAATTTACAACACTAAAATATTTGCAATTGACTACTACAATGTTGAATTTATTCAAAAAAACTGTATTTAAAAATAAGCTTTATTTTATTTTTTAAGCTAAAGCAGAATATAATGACAGACTTACTGTGGACCAGCTTGATAAAAACAAATAATGCGCAAGCAATAATTATATAGAAGCTGGGGATGACACAATCCACTGTAGTAGCATTTGTTACATACAGTACAGTAAGCCCTATCTCTTCCTCTTCCAGGGTGGTACAGTAGGAGCTCCTTACCTTTGTTGTCGCTGAAACATAAAGTAATTGGGCACTTCCACCCCCTCCCCAACTCAGTAAACACCTTTTATTTTTTTTTATTTACATTTTTATTATTTCAAAAAGACGGAAAAGATAACAAAAAAGAAGGTAAATCTCAGAACATCTTCCATACATTAAAATAACATAATCACATAATTGATCTATTCTTCTATCAGAATAATAATTATATTTCAGACTTTATTTCATAGTCTTATCCTTTTATTCCTACTCACAGTAAATCTCTTGTTTATTTCTCCCAGTATCCGTTTTCCCTTTGGTCATGTATCTATAATCTCAGTCTATTACATTATTCCTAATAGGGTGTCTGTCTCTATCCCCCCTCCTAGGTTACCACCTTCGTCCAGCAGATAGCAAAAGAAATCTACAAAATCCATACTTAACCCAATAACTACAACTATGACGTTAGTCATAGACTGAGGCCGCGTACACACGACCAAATAAATCTGCTCAAATCAGTCGGACAGATCGATTTGATCAGATTTGTCCGCCGGCAGACAGCGCGGTGACGTGGCGGTGACGTTGACGCCGCCACGTCACCGCACCAGGAAGTAAAACACTTCCGCGCATGCGTCAAATCCATTTGACGCATGTGCGGGCAGATATGTCTACTGGTTAGCGTACTAACCAGCAAACATTTCAGTCCGATGGGTTCCCAGCCGGCAGATTTTAAAGCAGGCTTTAAAATCTGTCTGCTGGACAAATCCGTCTGTTCGCTCGTACACACAATCAAATCTGTCTGCTGAAACGGTCTGTCAGACCGTTTCCAGCAGATAGATTTGATCGGGTGTACGCGGCCTAACTGACAAAACCATACAAAAAAAAAGAGGGAAAAAAATCTGTTAAAAAAAAAAATCCCCCCCTCTCCTCCCATTCCACTATGTCCCTCTCCTCTCCCCTCCCCTGTATCTCCTGGCCGTATAGTGCTCCTCTATACTGCTCCCATAAGCGTCTTCCCTTCTTTTGAATTAATAAAAAGATTCCATACAGACCATGATACCTTGATTTTTTTTCAATTAATATTACTTAGGCTATAATTGTCAGGTGTGGAGATTGTGACATCATCTATCCTTCCTCTTCCCCATTGGCAATCATAGCCTGGCTAGTATTCATTGACAAACTTTTTCTTGCACCTGAAGGAACAATCAACAGGTAATCTGAAGATTTGATGATAGCTGCTGCCTCTATATACAAGAATGACGGAGGTACTCTGTAAATGTCCAACTGGCATACCTGTCAACTGTAAAAAGTGAATAATACTGTGTTAACCCAATGGTGAAACGTGAAAAGTTGCTTCATACATAGGTGACAAAGATTGGTGAACAAGGTAAATAGAACATGTAATGCTAAAAAGTTGAGTAAGCATTATTCAAATAATCAAATGTTGCTATACACATAAAGTTAGGTCACAAAGTGTGAAAACATAACATATGTAAATATAACTTATATATGGAAGATTATGGGAAATGTCCAAATGAATGAACCAATCCGTGCAGTGAAAACATCAAGTCCAGTATAAAATAGTTGTTGCTCAGAAGTGAAGCACAGTGATATAGTGAAGTGGAAACTTCAAGGTGTTGTATCTTCAATCAAAATAATGGGGTATTATCAACTGTCTGCTGAGCACAATTGTAAGGAGTACAATCTGCTGTTTTAAAAGGAAGTCCATGTTTACATTAGAAGTGAACCTCAACATTGGTATCAATACACCTCTGTCTGCAAAAAGGTGATAACAGGCTTTTGCACCCCCAAATTAGCTTGTGGACATGATCCTGACTAAAATGGTTGTTTTATGTGTATGATTCCAGAGGGGAATTCTTCAGTCAGAGATGAAGACATTAGAAGCCTGGAAATCCAAGACTTGGGGGACCAAGTCTTACTACTGCTTTAAAAAAAACTAGACAATGAACTAGTTGGAGGCTAACTAAACTTAAAAAAATGCTGAGATAATTGAGACTTAGCTTTTCAGTGTATTCAAACTTAGACCTATACTAAATGTTTGCTGTAGGAAGTCCAAAATGCCTTGAATGTGGAGATCTGCAGCCAAGAACCCATAGGAGAATACAAAAGGTTGAACATGTTGTCAAACTCTGTTATGAGTACTATTGGTGCTACTCTTTCTAGATTTTAAAAGGGTATTTGCATTTGCAGTTAAACCTGATAAGCCCTTGCCTTGGGTGCTGAATGGAATATGGAGTTTAAGAGATTGGGAAGAACCTACAATGGATGTGGTTCTTGGGTGTTCAACTGTAGTAGCAGCGGGATACCATGGCTGCATTTACCAGTTAGAAATGATCAATAGCAAAAATTGTTTGTTGCAAATTATTTTCAAGAAATTCAATATCAGAGGGTAGGAATGCATACACTGACTGGAACTGCTAATCCATCATCAGGATATTCATCCCCAATGCTTACAGGCATGGAAACCTTGACCAAAACTTAGTTAGTTTGGCATTGGCTGGGGACAAAATAGATCAGCCTCTGGAAGGTAGGCCTATTGTGTTTGTAACACTTTCAAGAATCTCTGGTATCAAGGACCACTCATTCTCTAAGGGGAGTCTTGAGGTCAATTTTGCTCCGACTTCAGAATAGGTTCCTGTACTACTTCAAGGCGACTTCTAGTCAACGTGTACACATAGATTTCAATTAAAGTTGCCTCCAAGTCAGATCTCTGTCTTAACTGAAGCAACTTTACAGGAAGAGAAAATAGTTTACTCAGGCAAACCCCTCCCTCCCACAGAGCTGATTATTCTGTGATTGGCCACAGTCAAAGTCGCCTGTCCTGGAGGCAACTTTAAGTCGCATTGTAAGTTGCTCTGAGTCGTGCTGAAGAATTTGTTTTGCAGAGTTGCACTGTAAGTTAGGTTGCCCCTGTGTGAACTGGCACTCATTGTTTTTGCTGTCACAAATAAATATTAGTCATACATACTTCACTATTGAGGCTCCTCCCTTTCTCCTATTTTCTCTGCATTTACCTGACATGCTGCTCTTAAAGGAATGTTGCTGACCTAAAAACCCCTAATGCCGCATACACATGACCGTTTTTCGGGTTGTAAAAAATTACGTTTTTAATGGTCTAGAAAAGACAAAGTTTTTTTCAACCCCATCATTAAAACGGCCTGGCCTACACATGATTGTGAAAAAAAATGGTCTAGCAAAGCCCAGTGATGTACAACACGTATGACGGCACTATAAAGGGGAAGATCCATGCGGATGGCGCCACCCTTGGCGCTGCTTTTGCTGATTTTGTGTTAGTAAAAGTTTGGTGAAAGACAATTTGCACTTTTCAGTCTGTTACAGTGTGATGAATGTGCTATCTCCATTACGAACGCTAGTTTTAACAGAACGAGCGCTCCCGTCTCATAACTTGCTTCTGAGCGTGCACGTTTTTTTTCACTTCGTGAAAGCCCACACACGACCATTTTTTACGATGTTAAAAACGACAATGTTAAAAACGTTGTGAAAAATTGGAGCATGTTCAAAATTTTGAATGCCCATTTTTTACATCGTGAAAAATGCTCTGGAGCCCACACACAATCGTTTTTAATGACATAAAAAAAAAACATAATTTTTTACAACCCGAAAAACGGTTGTGTGTACGCAGCATAAGAGAAGCAAACATAAAGGAAGGAATAATTAGACCATTTATATACCAGAACTACTAGGAGGCATTGCTAAAGCATATGATATTTTGATCTTCCATGACTACCCCCTTTTTTTCACGCTGTTTTGCCTTACAACAACTAAAGTCACACGGGGTTATTTATGAAAGGCAAAACCACTTTGCGCTACAAGTGCAAACTACAAATGCAAATTGCACTTGCAAGTGCACTGAAAGTGCACTTGCAAATGCAGTTGCTGTAAATCTAAGGCCGCGTACACACGATCTAATCTATCTGCTGGAACCCGTCTGACAGACCGTTTTAGCAGACAAATTCGATCGTGTGTACGGGCGGACAGACAGTTTTTTCCAGCAGACAGATTTTAAAGCATGCTTTAAAATCTGTCTGCTGGGAATCCGTCTGTCCGATATGCCTGCTGGTTAGTATGCTAACCAGCAGACATATCTGCCCGCACATGCGTCGAATGGATTTGATGCACGTGCGGAAGTGTTTAACTTCCTGGTGCAGTGACGTGGCGGCATCAACGTCATCGCCACATCACCGCGCTGTCTGCCGGCGGGAATTTTGGTTTGATCGTGTGTACAGCGATCAAACCAAAATAGCCCAGCAGACAAATCTGATCAAATTGGTCTGTCAGACGGATTTGAACAGATTGATTTAATGGTGTGTACGGGGCCTATGGGGTAGATCTGAAATGAGGGGAGTTTCTGCTGATTTTAACATCCAGTCATGTGCAAGCTAAAATGCAGTTTTTATTCTCCTTGCATGTCCCCCTCGGATCTACAGCGACTGCACTTCCAAGTGCCCTTTCAGACCACTTTAAAGTGCAATTTTCACTTGTAGTGCAAAGTGGATTTGCCTTTCGTAAATAACCCCCACAGTGTCACTTTCTTTTGAGCACTTTAAGTCACCAGCTTTGGAGACATTTCTTGTGAAATTCAAACACTTGCACTTTATTATGTGTGGACTCATTTAATGGAATATACTGCATGAATTTTTAGATAAATGGATTTCCTACAATTATTATGTAATATTATTTTTTTTTAATGAAATTACAATCATTTGTATATTCACTGTATAATTAGCACTTTATTTGTCAAGTTAGCTCTTCTATAATTTATTTTGGAGCGCAGCACCATATATTGGTTTTTATATTGCATTTCTATTAGTGGCGGTTGACCCATAAGCAAAGCAAAGCAACCATTATCAATATTGCAAAAGGGGGGAACTAATGCGCAAACCAAACTAAGGAACTAATAATAAATAGCTGCCACAACCATTAAAGTGTTCACACACTAAACAGAATTAAAATATGGGGGGTGTTATGGCGTTGGCTAATAAATTAATATACTAAAAATCAATAATAATTAATAATAATAAATATAAAGTGCTGTGAAAAATCCAAAGTGCAAATCTGCAAAAAGTGCAAATAACACTGGTGATAAACACAAGGAACTGACAACTGTAATTAATTGCTGGCAGAATTATATGTGTAAAATATAATAGACATCAAAACATTCCAATATATCAATCTCCAAAACAATGTGAAAAATTCATATGTAAAATTTTGAAACGTGAATAAAACATATATTGATCCCAGTGTAAACAAAAGTTCTCATGCACTAAATAAATAGTGCAGCTGTAAATCAATTGTTTTCCACTATCCAATAACGTGCAGAATATGCCACCATCCACAACCTTTCCTGAATGTGCAGGTGCTCCAATCCAAGTGACCCCATTTCCCCCAGCCTCTCACCTTGGCTGGCTTAAAATTAAGCCTCTTTACTCCCACAGTGGCAGAAGCTCCTTAGCAGCAATTTTGCATCTTTAACACGGGTGATGGCTTGGCTGGCTTACAATTAAACCCCTTTGGCTGACCCTCCTTAGTAGCAGTATGCACCTTTACCACGGAATGATGATTCTCAGTAGCAAAATATGAAAAGAAGGGACTCCATAGTGTGATAACATTTCCAAATATTTAATAATAATACACTTCACAACAACGGCACTTCCGCTCCACGCCATGAGAGGAAATTATGTCACCACTGGCTCTCCTCCCTGACCTCCCTTACGCGTTACGTGGCTGTTCACGCCGCTTAATTATAGGGTATGGAGGCGTGGTGTAGATGGGTGACTTTTAAACTGCCACTCTGTCATGGTAACACACGATACAATGACAACGGAATTAGAAATTTCATTTAGATTCAATACGTCCATAAAGGATTATCAACAACTAAAAACCTAGAATAACAACATCTTAAAAAATCAATAAGGGCTATCAGACTGGACTCTCCATCTGGTGGTCAAACCCTATAGTGCATTCTGGACCATTTTTTTATATTCAATCATAAATGACCTTCCTGAATTATATCAACTGATAATATCTCATGGTTTCATAATATAAGATGAAGGTACCTAAATAAAAATAAATAATGACCAGAAATGCATTAAAATAATACCACATGGTAGGGAAACATAACGAAAACTTCATCTACTGGTCATAAGATACATAGAAACCATTTAAAATTTTCATTCCATTGCTAACAATACAATCCACTATTTTTACCTGACTGGTACAAGTGACAATGATTTAAAAGAAAAAACATGAAATATATGTGGTGGCTGATAATAATATAAAAATGTAAATAACATTTACATATATTAAGCTGTTAGAATCCAGAATATGATGAATGAGTGAGTGAAAAATGTATATAGCGCTGCACATACGAACTGAATCGCCTCTGGGCGCTCGTTTGTCTATTTCTCCTTTGAACTCAAAAGAGATGGGTTTTGATTTTTCTCCTAAAGGCCAAGTGGTTCTCCTCCAACCGAATAGAGGTTGGTAAAGTGTTCCATAGTCTAGGGCCTTGGACCACAAATCTTCTTTCTCCTTTGGACTTGTATCTGGCTTTGGGTATTTGGAGTAGATTTTGGTTGGTGGATCGCAGAACACGATTGGGGTTGTAGGCTTTTAGTTTTTTTGCATAGATATTGGGGGGCATTTTGCCCAGAATGGGCGGAGGTGTCCAAGTTGTTGCAAGTTGATTCTTTCGATCGGCGTGAAACAGGAGAAGTTCTGTTTTCGAACCATTGAGTTTAAGATAACTCTTTGTCATCCAGTTTTCTATCAAAGAGAGGCATTTCTCTAGACCGAGATGATGATTCTTTTTGTTGCAGATACGAAAGTACAATTGTGTGTCATCTGCATAAGAGTGGTAAAGTAACTTTTGGCTGCTGATGATTTCAAAAAGAGGGTGGAGATAGATATTGAACAGCACCGGCGACAGAGGGGATCCTTGAGGGACTCCGCATGACACTGTGCGTTTTTCAGAAGTGAAAGGTCCCAATTTCACTATTCGTGATCAGTTTTCCAAAAAGGAGGAGAACCAGGATAAGTCACATTCCGCGACTCTGGCTACTTCAGCTAGCCGAGTCAGTAATAGTTTGTGTTCTACCATATATAAAGCTGCGCTTAGGTCCAAGGCCGCGTACACACGATCAGACATGTCCGATGAAACAGGTCCGACGGACCGTTTTCATCGGACATGTCTGAAGTGCACGGAACGGAAACCCGATTGAAATGGATCGAGCAAACTATGAGTATCTAAATGTTGTTGCAGCTATTGTACCACTACTTTCTCTATTACCTTGGAGAAGACGTTTAGGCCTGTTATGGGACGACGGTATTTTGGGTCTTTGGGGTCGAGGGTTGGTTTCTTTAAAATGGGTTTGATTATGCCTTGTTTTAACTGGGTTGGCACTATGCCTTCCTTGAAAGACAGGTTTATAAGCTGCGTGATAGGTGGTGCCAGGATATCGGCACATTCCTTTAGCAGTTTGGTGGGGATAATATCATTAGGTGCTGTGCTATTTTGCAGGGTACTGATAATATTTTTAGTGGCCTCGATGGAGATGAGTTTAAGAGTGAACTTCGTTGATTGCTGTGAGTTTATGTGGGTATTGGGCAAATGATTGAAGGGGGGGGGGGGGTTGAAAGGGGTACTGTTTCGCTGAATGCTTTCATGGATTTTTTAAATTTTGTTAACAAAATAATCCGATAATTCATTGCAAAATTTTTGGGTATCAGAGTTGGGGGCTTAAAAAAAGACTGGATTCATGGTCTGGGTGACTAGCTTGAAGAGTTTACGGGGGTGGTTTAGGGCATTGGTGATGACATTGGAAAAAAAAAATTGGGCTTTAAAGATTTCTTTGTGGTGTTTTTTTGTTATTACCTTATAGATCAGTGATGGCGAACCTCGGCACCCCAGAGGTTTTGGAACTACATTTCCCATGATGCTCAGGCACTCTGCAGTGTAGTTGAACATCATGGGAAATGTAGTTCCAAAACATCTGGAGTGCCAAGTTTCGCCATCACTGTTATAGATGTTGTGGTTTTCCTCTGAAGAGCTTCTTTTCCAGGCTGCTTCTGCTCTTCTGCTCTCTTGCTTTAGCAATGACAGCTAGTCGTTAAACCAGCTGGAGTTTTTTTTCCTGTTGCAGGTTTTGCGTTTGGGCGCTATTAAGTCGGCTGACTGTAATAGAGCTGTGTTTATGGCATCCAGTGTTTCTGTGGCTGTTTGATGTAGTTGGATTGTTTTTATTTTGTTCCCTAATGTAGTTTTGAAGAGTTCCGAATGGAGCTTCTTCTGAGATCTAGTCCAGTATGTTGTCACTGGTTTTAGCGTTTTTGTTAAGGGGGCATTTTTGGTAATTATGAATTTGGTAATTATGAATTTAATTGCATGGTGATCTGTCCATGGTAACGGCTCATTTTCCAAAATGTTTATTTCCAGCTCTTGTCTGAAAATGAGATCGAGTGTGTGACCTGAAGCATGCTTGGGCCCACATACTAGTTTCTGCAGACTTTCCAAGTGGTCGATGCAGGCGTTGGCAACGGGATCCTGTGAGGAGTTAGCCCAGAGGTTGAAATCCCCAAGCAGCAAAAGGTGTTTGCTGTTTAGGGGTATAAGTGGAGATGAACACCGTCATTGGTGGGAGAAGCTGCGATTTTGGACCCGGTGGTCTATAGCAGAGTAGAATATGGACTGTCTCCTGGGGGTTTGTTTGCAGTTGCAGAGTGAGGGTTTCCATGAATGGAAGTGGGTTCTGAAGGGCTGGTTTTGTGATCGCAAAGTGAGTCTTGTGGATTACCGCCAGGCCTCCTCCTCTTTGCCTCACTGTTTTCTGTTATAATTCGATAATTTTCTGGCACCAGTTCTCCTAGGATGGTGTTACAGTCGACTGTAAGCCAGCTTTCTGTGATAAAGAGGCATTCTAGATGGTTTTGTAGAATGAAATCATGGATTTCTTGTCTGTGTTTTACTGCCGATCTCGTGTTGACCAAAGCGCATGATATGCGCTTGGGCTGAGGTAAATGCTTCTGATTTTTGACTGTCGGTCATTGATCGATTCTTAAGAGTTGCTCATTCCTTAGAGCTTTTTTTCGTGACAGCTGGTAAGTTTAAGGCGAATGGTTTTAGTTCCCAGATGGTTTCTGCAGAGTATCTGAGATTACCCATGGTCGCAAAAAAACGCAGGGAAAGTAATGTTGATTGGGGGGAGATGGTGATGGGAAGAAAAAAATTCCAAGTGGGCGCCACTCGTCAAGTCTTACCTCCCCGTTTGATCCAGATGGCGTGCTGGCCAATCTGCTAATACCGGGGGAAAAAATTCCTTCCTGACCCCTCAAAGGCAATCGGCGCACTAGGCCTCGGCTGAATCCGCAGGCTTTCCTAAATGCTGCCACCATGATCTTTAAAAGGAATTGTCCGGGGGGGTTGCAGGGAAGTGAGGGGGGGTCCTTTGAACCATGATGGGGGTGTATGGGAGTGTTCGGCTGGCCGTTTCTAGCCGTTAACCAGGGGCGGAAGTCGTGGCTTATCCTGAAAAGGACGGCTGCAAACCGTCCCCGGGTAGGAGGCCAGAGGAAGGACTGGAGGTCCAGGTAGTGACGGGCCTTACCTGTAGCAAGGAGCCTATGAAGGAGAAAGGAGAATCGGATTGGTTGTCCTGGGTTCTGGGCCCTGGATGCTGCGGTTGTGCTTTGGCACCGGGGGCTCGGAGGAAAAATCCTGCCTGACTGTCTGCTCTCACCCAGAGACTAGCTCTGTCAGTCAGACTCGTCGGGAAGCGTCATACTCCACCTAAATTACAATTAATATTGTACATTCCAGGTAACGAAAGGAATATTTACTATTACATATAAGTATTTTGTGCCTCAGATATTCTGACCATCACTGTTCAAAAAAACCTTTTTAAAAAGGGAGAAATATCAACAGAGCCCATTTAATCAATGGTATTATGGCAACTATTTTCCTGACTATCTTCAGATACTGAGGCACATTGAGAGAAGTAGCACCTGAAAAATTCAAGATTATTTTTGTAAGTACCTCACTTTTTCCACAGGAAGTGAAGTTTAATTGTGAAAGGTATTTATCCAAGCTCCCAAGTATTTTAGGTCTTGGGTGGGAGAAATGTAACTCTTCCCACTTCCACCAACCAGTCAGTTTATTCTAGAGCTTTCAGGAATAGATGCCAATAAGTGAGCAGGAGACTCTGATTTGGCCATTACTACAAGGGGGACGCTTGAGAAACTCTGAGCAGTGTGGCTAAGCCAAAGGGAAGGCAAATTAACTGAAAATTAAGCAATAGAGAAGCGAAGACACTTTTGAAGATCAAGGTGAATTGGAATATGGAAAAAAGTGTCTTTAAATAATTAAAAGAAATTAGTCTGCTGGATGTATGGCTTGAAGGAAAGTATTAGGCCGCGTACACATGATCGAACATGTCCACTGAAACTGGTCCGCAGACCATTTTCAGCGGACATGTTCAATCGTGTGTACGGCCTATCGGTCCGTTTTCCAGCAGACCAAAGTTTTAAAACATGCTTTAAAATCTGTCCAAAAACCGACCAAAAACCCGTGCATGCTCAGAATCAAGTCGACGCATGCTTGGAAGCATTGAACTTTGTTTTTTCATCACGTCGTTGTGTTCTACGCCACCGCATTCTGATCGGATTTTGGTCCGATGGTGTGTACGCGCATCAGACCATCAGACAAGTTCAGAGTTGTCTGATGAAAACGGTTCGTCGGACAAGTTTCATCAGACATGTCTGATTGTGTGTACAGGGCCTTAGAGATTCCACATTTAAATTCTCTTTCTGAATGAACTTGTTGAGGAACTTTAAATATATGGCTGGCCTTCAATCTCCTGTTTTTCTCGACTTAAAATACATTCCTAACAAAAAAATTCTTGTGACACTGCTTCTTGTTTGAATAGGGTTTTTAGATGTAGAGGTTTTTCATCTTCATGTTTCACAGTTGCATCTTTGTCAACTTACAGTAAGAGAGAGGGTTCTTTGGAACTTCCAGGGATGATATTCTGGGATAGATTTTAAAAAAAAATTAAATCCACAGAGGTAATCAAATACCACCAAAATAAATCTCTATTCCACTCTACCCTATGTCTTCTCTCTGTGTGTCCTCTCTGCCCTATCCTGTGTATCCTCACTGTTCTGCCCTGTGTCTCAAGCCTGCGTTGCCTTGAGACTTCAATCTGCCCTGCATCTTCTTCTCCCCACCCTTTCTGGTGTTTCCTACTTGATCTGTTTCTCCACTCTGCCTTGCATCTCCTTCTTAGTCTGTCTTGTGCCTTCTCTCTGCTGTTCTTTTCCTCCCGCTTGCTCTGCTTCTGGTCTCCTCTCTACAAAACCTATGGTTTTGTAGGGAGTCTTCCCATAAGCCTAGTATTAGATCATTACAGATGTTGCCTTCTACCCGAGCCCTCATCTTTTTACCTTGTTACATTTCTACTTGTCTTGCTACCTTGCACCTTGTATTTTTATACCATACATAATTTTTTTATGTGCAGATTGTTGTCATTTTGTACCTGTTTTGTATCCAGTGCCACGTTATATAAAATTAATGTACTTACAATGATTTAAAGTTGCATAATGGCTAATTATGAGTCTAGAGTTTCTATGCGCACAAATCTGAATTAATATTGCACACAGGATAGGAAAATATTTGTAAGCAGGGCTTTTTTTCTGGGGGAACTTGGGGGAACTCAGTTCCACCACCTTTGGCTCAGACCCTTTGGTGCCTGTTCACCACAATCACTTGTAAACACAGAAGTCTGGTTTCTGTGTTTACAAATGACAGCTTTGTAACCCCCTGAACTCTGCACTCTGTATGTAATGCAATTCTGGTATTTAATGCCCCTTTAATGCCCCTATTTAAAGACCCTTCTACTGTTTGTGAAATCTGAACGGGTCGTGGTTGAGTTCCTGCACCTATTTTCTGAGAAAAAAAGCTCTGTTTGTAAGTGTATTGAAATATGCAAATACTTTCTTTATATATTTTTTGTTATATGTTATATGTTTAATTTCATGATTTTTTTATTTATTTAAAAATCACATAGAAATGCATATAACTGAAAACAGTGGCACCTTGTGCTGTATATGTTGGGGGTAAGTCGGTCAGTCGGTAGCTCAGTCAAACCCCCCCTGCTTGTCCACCCCTCCACCAACTCTGCACTCTCTAGCAGCTTCAGCTCCTTCCTATGTCTCCTCGGCAGCAGCTTCCTCCTCGGCAGCTTTACCCTGCATCTCCGGTGGCCTTCTCATCTGCGACTTCCCTCCTCCTCATCTCATCTAGGCCAATCAGGACTTAAGACCTGCTTCCTGATTGGCCAGAAGGAGAATCAGGAAGACAATAGAAAATATTAATTCGCAGTGCTCTGCACCCCAAACCCATCCTTTTTTGAAGCCAAGTAGAGCCTTGGGCTCTAACTGTGTGCTTAAAAAGAAAAACATTGAAAACTATGTGTCCGGCACCCTGCATGTAGATTAGGGGCTGGATGCATTGATTAAGGGGGCGGCGACCCTTCGCCCCTAATGAAGGGGCCGCCACTGACTGAAAATAAATTATTGTAAAACTGATAGCAGCTACCACTCTTTTGCCTCGTGAACAGAAATACAGAGAGGGTTTTATAAGGTCCTGAACATTGAAGGAATTGCTTATTTTGCTGTTTCAAACAGTTTTTTTTTTTTTCTTGACTAGAATGTTTCTTTAACCACTTAAGACCCGGACCAATACGCTGGCAAATGACCCAAGGGGTTTTTGCGATTCGGCACTGCGTCGCTTTAACAGACAATTGCGCGGTCGTGCGACGTGGCTCCCAAACAAAATTTGCGTCCTTTTTTTCCCACAAATAGAGCTTTCTTTTGGTGGTATTTGATCACCTCTGCGGTTTTTATTTTTTGCGCTATAAACAAAAATAGAGCGACAATTTTAAAAAAAATGCAATATTTTTTACTTTTTGCTATAATAAATATCCCCCAAAAATATATAAAAAAACATATTTTTTCCTCAGTTTAGGTCGATACGTATTCCTTTACATATTTTTGGTAAAAAAAATCGCAATAAGCGTTTATCGGTTGGTTTTCGCAAAATTTATAGCGTTTACAAAATAAGGGATAGTTTTATTCCTTTTTTTATTAATTATTTTTTTTTTACTACTAATAGCGGCGATCAGCGATTTTTTTCGTGACTGCGACAATATGGCGGACACTTCGGACAATTTTGACACATTTTTGGGACAATTGTCATTTTCACAGCAAAAAATGCATTTAAATTGCATTGTTTACTGTGGAAATGACAGTTGCAGTTTGGGAGTTAACCACAGGTGGCGCTGTAGGGAATGTGTGCCCTAATGTGTGTGTTTACAACTGTAGGGGGGTGTGGCTGTAGGTGTGACGTCATCGATCGCGTCCCCCTATTACAGGGATGACGCGATCGATGCTCCGGCCACAGAGAAGCACGGGGAAGCCGTGTGTACACACGGCTCTCCCCGTTCTTCCGCTCCAGGGATGGATCGCCGCACTGCAGCGGCGATCGGGTCCGCGAATCCCGCGGTCCCGGTCCTGGAGCTTCGGACCGGGTCGCGGGCGCGCGCCCGCGACCCACGGCTGGGTACTAAAACCAACGTATATATACGTTGATGTGCCCAGCCGTGCCATTCTGCCGACGTAAATGTGCAGTAGGCGGTCCTTAAGTGGTTAAGTTACAGTTTGAGCTGATAATTAGGCTATATATATTCAAACAGTCCCTTATATAACTTTAGCTAGACATTGACTATCCATCTATTAAGACATAAAAGAGCATTTTCGTCTTGCATGTTGATCTCTTAGACCCGGAGGCGAGAACCTGAATGGCAGTTTTGCTGTTAAAACACAAATCCAATAGACAAATTTAATCAGGATATTTACTTTCACTGCCTCCATTAATTTAAGAGTGGTCTTTGACACAATGAGCAATTAATAAAATTTTAATAAGCTTCCCCAATGAGTTTTAATGGAGTTCCGCAATGCAATAGCACTATTAGAAGGGTATAAATACCATAAGTGTTTTGTTTAATTACATGACTGTTAGAGATAAGTGTCCTTTCTGAGTTCAGAGGTGACTTTATGAGAGTAGAGATGTAAGTAGCATTTACTAATTAATTTAACTGATGAGGTCACTGTTTTTTACAGAAAAAAAATAATGTTTTTATTCTTCAAAAAGGATCTAACTGTTACTGTAATTAATTTTTTCAGATGGATGTTGGCTCAAACTTGTCTTGCATACAAACGGTCGCACAAATGTTGTCGGAAATTCCGATTGCCAAGAATGCGGTCACGTACAACACATACAAAGGAACTAGAAAAGGGAAGTTCAATAGATTAGTAGAAGTTTGGTGAGAGACGATTCAGTCTCATGCTTTTCAGTCTGTTACAGCATGACGAATGTGCTATCTCCATTACGAACGCTAGTTTTACCAGACTGAGCGCTTCTGTCTTGTACTTGATTCAGAGAATGTGTGACATTTTGTGCAATGGAATTGTCTACACACGCTCGGAATTTACAAGAACGGATTTTGTTGTCGGAAAATTTGAGAACCAGCTCTCAAATTTTTTGTTGTCAGAAATTCCAACAGCAAATGTCTGATGGAGCGTACACATGGTCGGAATTTCTGACAATAACCTCCCATTGAACATTTGTTGTCAGAAATTCCGAGCGTGTGTATGCCTACTAGTAACCAGTATTGTTAATTTCTCATATTGTCGCTGATGTCAAACAATTTAATTTATATTTAGTCCTTAGTAAATGAAATAAATAATTTATATTGCAATTGAAACCAAACTGCTACATTTGTTGAAAAGCATGTACGTTAACTATTTTATCCCTCCAGAGGGTTTCAAAGTTTCCTAAAGACATGCATTATAACTGGAAGATTGAATCACTGATACACACCTTTCCAGTGACCCCCCTCTGCTCTTTCGTCCATCAGAGTTATTACCAATATATTCAGTGTTGGAGCCTAAACAGAGTGATGACGTCACCTTCTCTGCCATGTGACAGTTCTTTGTCTTTTGTAAGCAAGGTGACAGTGTTTCTTTAGGAAATATATTTTGATAGCTGAATAATCAAGAAACCCTGTTATGAAAAACGATTTAAGTAATTGTTGTAATATTTATTAAATTATTTATGGTGTGGTGGGAGGAGGAAGATATCTATAAAAATATGAACCCTAGTCTCCTCTTATGGAGGAGGAGTTTAGATGATGCCTTCTTTTTATCGCAAAGAAGTGTTGAATCCTTACATGTGTTTGTTACAAATGACAATTCCTGGGGCATACGTTTTTCTTATGAGTGGAACCAAACTTATATTACCTTTTTAGATCTAATGATTTTTAAGGAGTCTAACAGGCTTTATACCAAGACCTTTTTTTAAGGTCACTGAATGGTATGGTTTAATTCCGATAGGAAGCTCCTAATATCCATTTTGGCTGAAAGCAATTCCAAGGGGGCAATTCTAAACATATAGGCACATCTTTAGTCATATCAGCGATTTTGAAACACGGTAATTCTGAAAAATAGGTTTCTCCAGAAAGGTTATCAAGAACAAATGCTGGATTGCCGAAGAATAAGACCTTACAAACCACCAGTGCTTTTAAATAGCCATTTTTGACCATTTTTCTATCCAGCACAGGTGGGTCAGAAGGGTCTTGCAAAAGCACTGGTGTATACAGTAAAACCTTGGATTGCTAGCATAATTCTTTCCAGAAACATGCTTGTAATCCAAAGCACTTGTATATCAAAGCTAATTACCCCATAGGAATAATGGAAACTCAAATGATTCGTTCCACAACCATTTATTCATATGTCCTTCAGTTTATATTCCATATAAAAAGATTAGGAGGTGTGACCATGAAAAGTCCATTTTGCAAATGGCAGCCTCCACAAGGGGAGGATTAGAAGCAAAATCCAGCAGGAGCTACAGAGTATAAAATAGAAGAGAGGCGCCTCTAAGTGTAGCAATATGTTGCTAAATGTTGTACCTTGATTAAATGTAACTATATGGCTACACTTATGCCCTGTACACACGAGCGGAATTCCTGTTTGAATTCCTGTTTTTTTCCGACAGAAATTCCGCTCAAGCCTGCCTTGCATACACACGGTCACACAAAAGTTTGGTGAACTTTTGACTGGCAATTTGTTTCCGAGCATGGGTTGGAATTTTTCGCGCCGGAATTTGTACACACAATTGGAAATTACAATCAGATTTAGCTCTCTATCTTTTTCCAGCAGTTTTTCCGTTGGAAAAAGTCTGATGGATCATACACATGGTCAGGATTCCAGACCAAAAGCTCTCATCTGACTTTTTCAGTGGGAAAACCGATCGTGTGTACAGGGCTTAAGAGGCGCTTATCTTCTCTTTTGTACTCAGTTGTGACATGATGCTACTTGTATATCAAGACATCGCTTGTATAGCAAGTCAAAATGTATTTAAAAATGTTGCTTGTCTTGCAAATTGCTCTCAAACCAAGTTACTCTCAAATCAAGGTTTTACTGTACTTAAGAATGAACAAATATTGGGTCCACATCTTCCAAATAAACCTCAGGAGATTTTTTAAAAAGCACACACTTTAAAGGACACTGTTGCTCCCAGTGTGGTAGATAAACCTCCCAGTTTAGAGATGTTTGGGGATTTTAAAGGAGAAGTATTTTAAAGGAGAAGTATAGCCAAAGCTCGTTTGGCTGTACTTCTCCTATGGATCATAGGAGTGCAATTTGTTTTGTACTCATTTGACCCATTTTCAGCAGAGAGTGGGCTGAAGTCCCCATCCTGACAACCCTTGCCATTGGTTGTCATGGTCTGCAGGCGGCTTATGGGAAACTATACTATACAGACTGCACTATACAGTATACTCAGAACTGGATTATATGTACGATACAGACTGCACTATATACTCTGAACGGCAGTATATATACTATACAGGCTGCACTATATACTCCAAGCTGCAGTATATATACTATATGAATTGCTGTGAACTGCCTTGTATATACTATATGGACTGCACTACAAACTCAGAACTGCAGTATATACTATACGGACTCCACTATCTACTCTGAACTGCCTTAAATAAACTATACAGACTGCACTATATATACTATATAGACTGCATTATATACTCTGAACTGCCTTACATATACTATACACACTGCACTATATATACTATATGGACTGCATTATATACTCTGAACTGCCTCATATATACTATACGGACTGCACTATATACTCTGACCTGGATTATATATACTATGTGGTCTGCACTATATACTCTGAACTGCCTTATATGGCCTGCAATATATACTTTGAAGTGCAGTATAAATACTATATGGACTGCACTATATACTCTGAACTGCAAGCATATATACTATACACACTGCACTGTATACTCAGAACTGCAGTATACTGTATCTACTATACGGACTGCACTATATACTTTGAAATGCCTTATATATACTTTATGGACTCTACTATATACTGTATTATATATACACTGTGTTATATACTCTGCCATACATTGTGCTATATACTATGCAGTACACTGTACTAAATACTCCGCAGTACACTGTTATATACTCTGTGGTACACTGTGCTATATACTCTGCAGTACACTGTTATATACTTTGCCCTACACTGTTATATATGCTACACTACTCTGTCAAACTGTATATACTCTGCCTTACACTGTTATATGCACTAAGCTGACTGACTGCACACTACACTACACTAATTACCCTGCCTAATCTCTAGTTATAAATGCTATATACGGCCGCTGTGTAAGCAGCGTTATGTAGTGTGGGGTGTGGACTTAGCCCCAAGCCATGATTGGCCAAAGGCATCCTCTCACAGCAGATCGCGCTGTGATTGGCCAGAGCATGCAGGACAGGTTCATGCTTTGGCCAATCAGCAGCAGTCAATGCAACATACAAATAGTAGCACTAACAAATGAACCAGACGAAGCAAGTTTATTGTGAAAGCGTCGGATAATTCCACTGCTGCACAGGACATATTGATCGATATGCTGTTATATCTCTACTTATACTTATATGTAAGTGTTTATAAAATCCAGTTCCTACGGTAATATGCTATGTGCCTTTTCTATTTGCCTCTCTCCACACATCACTGTTTTGGTTTAACCATTCGGTAATGATTGTCTCTCACCATTGAACACCTTCCTCCATTTTGGCGGTGTTGTCGTGTGAAGATTAGGGATGAGCTTCGGCGTGTTCGCATGGAACACGTGCAGAGCCCGCCAGGAAGACAGCGCAGCGCTGCGCTAATCACAGCCGGGGAGACATTGTCCCGATGCTTGGCTGCAGAGATCGGGAAATGTCTCCCTGGCTGTGATTAGCGCAGCACCGTGCACACTTCCTGGCGGGCTCTGCACGTGTTCCATGCGAACACGCTGGAGCTCATCCTTAGTGAAGATTAAGTCCTATCCTGATACAGCCTGTCATATATATCCAGCTTGATTGACCCTCTGGGTGTAGGCTCACTTGGGTTCTATATATCTGGTAAGCCTCCGGTATATCGGTGGTGGGTTTTATCACTAACGTTTATCACGTTCAAGAGAAAATCACCATTTTGGAACCATTCAAAGTGTTCACACATCAATCAAGTTTCTCACTCCACATATTTGGACTTTCTCTTGTTTTTTCTGGTTTTCCAGATCAGACATTTTGTTTTTGGATTTATTCACTGTGTTTATTTATTCAACAGTCCTCTTTCATTATACATATTGGGACTCGTTCATCAGTTATTTGATTGTTTTATCATTTGTCAGTGCTACTATTTGTATGTTGTATTTGTTGTTTTCCACTGTTTACTGGTTTTTGTAGCTGCTTATTTTTTCGATAGCGTGGATTTTATTTGTTTTCTAGCAGCGGTCAATGCACTTCGATCTCGTAGTGCATTATGGGTCACTCCGCAGCGCTCCAATTTGTCACAAATGCCCCATATGTTTGTTTGTTCTGCAAACAAACGAACAACCAATGTTCGAGTCGAACTTACCATCTCTAGTGATAAGCAGATATTGTCTAAATACCAGAGGCATGTGTATTCTTACTTGAATCTTGGTATGCTTCATGTATTTCTTCAAAATCTGTGCAGGCAGTAATCCAGCATAAAACTCTACCTTTGTGCAGGAGCTTCCTGTAATAAAGGCCAGTCACTACTACTCTCACTTTTCCTTGTGCAAGGTGACTGGTCATGTATGAGGGTGGAGCTTAGGTGCCCATGTGGGGATAAGTGTAATAGCACTTGCCAATGCCTGAACTTCAGGCTAGGAGCTGTGGCCACACGTTGAACCCATTACACTAATGACACGTAAGCACTCCTTTTGCATAGAGAATACCACTTCCAGGTGTGCAGCATTTTGAGGTCAGTACCGCTGAGCCTGTGCCGGGCACCACCAATCCAGCAATTTAGATCACCTCTCTCTCAGTGTCCCTAATCCATGATATGTATTACACATACACACCCAAACAGCATATATATAGGGCAACCTAACAGGTCAGCTGATTTCATTGCACCAATGCCAAATGCACAAAAATACCCGCCATCTAAAAATAAAAAAAATGGTGCATTGTAATCAGCTGACCTATTAGGTTTCCCTATATATATATATATATATATATATATATATATATATATATACATATAATGGCCCAGATTCACAGAGAGTGGGCGCACATTTATGCCAGCATAGCGCACACACTACGCCAGGGAGCGCGGAGAGGAAAGCACTGCATTCAGCAAGCCATTGCTCACCAAGATGCGCCAGCGTATCATATTTTCGAAGGCGCAGGTCGGCGTTAGTGGAAGTGGGCGTGATCCATGCAAATGAGGCGTGACCCCATGCAAATGATGGGCCGAGCGCCAGACAAGTACGTATAACGAACTGTTCATGCGCCGCACATGCTTACAACCACGTCGGAACAACTGCCTAAGATACGCCGGATCTGGAATAATGTTTTTGGTGTAGGTTTCATGGGTACAATTAACACCCAAAGACCAATTTTTGCACACCTGTTTGACATGTACTAATTATTAAATTTTTTGATAGCAAGGCCAGATCTTGCTTTCATTAACTGCTTGCCGACCACCGCACGTCTATATACATCAGCAGCATGGCATTGACAGGCAGAAGGACGTATATATACATCCCCTTTAAGAGCCCACCGCAAGCTCTGTGAGCCCGACCGTGGGTCCCATGGACTCGATCGCCACGGGGATGCCTGCGATCATCTCACGGTAAGAAAGAATAGGGAGATGCTGATATAAACAAGCATCTCTCCACTCTGCCTAGTGACAATGACAGTGATTACCGCTTCCTGTAATCGGAAGCGGGGATCACTGTCTTGTCACGTGTAGCCCATCCCCCCTACTGTAAGAATCACTCACTAGGGCACACTTAAACCCCTACAGCGCCACCTAGTGGTTAACCCCTTCACTGCCAATGTAATATTCACAGTAATCAGTGCATGTTTATTGCACTAAGCGCTGTAAAAATGCCAATGGTCCCAAAAATGTGTCAAAAGTGTCTGATGTGTCTGCCAAAATGTCCCAGTCAAGATAAAAAACACTGAATGTCGCCATTACTAGTAAAAAAACAAATTATTAATAAAAATGCTATAAAACTATCCCTATAAATGCTATAAAACTATTTTGTAGGCGCTATAACTTTTGCACAAACCGATCAATAAATGCTTATTGTGATTTTTTTTTTACAAAAAATATGTAGAAGAATACGTATCAGCCTAAACTGAGGATATATATATATATATATATATATATATATATATATATATATATATGTGTGTGTGTGTTTTTGGTGGATATTTATTATAACAAAAGGTAACAAATATTGCATTTTTTTTAAATTGTCCCTCTATTTATAGCAAAAAAAATAAAGACTGCAGAGGTGATAAAATACCACCAAAAGAAAGCTTTATTTGTGGGGAAAAAAAGACATCGTTTTGTTTGGGAGCCACGTCACACGACAATTGTCAGTTAAAGCGAAGCAGTGCCAAATCCCAAAAAGTGGCCCGGTCATTTGGCTGCATAATGGTCCTGGGCTTAAGTGGTTAAGAGTATCTCTATAGGGTTACGGTGTGAAGGCACCACTGACACCCAAAGAACAAGAAAACAGTGATTTTGAGGCACAGGAAATCAAATCAAGACACCACATCCCATAAATAACAATAAGCAGAAATAATTGGAAGGGGCACAACCCCTAGGGATTTTAAAGGTGTCAATATCAATAAATCAAAATAGGTATGATAAAAAACAAGTTTATTGTTTTGACATATAACAACTTTAGAAAAAAATTAACAAACATGCGAAAATCCCAGAGGACATAAAAGGCTCAACAAAGAGCCAAACAGAGAACCTGTACCGAAATCGCCCTACATGTTTCGCTCTGATAGAGCTTCATCAGGATAAATACAGGTCAAGCTGAAAATAGAGAAGCAATCCATAAGGAATAAAGCATTGAGACAATGAATCAATAGATATTAATTAAAATATCTAAATTAATTTTGAAGAAAATACATTTACAAGATTAAATTAAGAACATATGAATAACCATGTTGGATACAGATGCAAACACATGTATATAACAAATATTTGATCTTGAGTAACAAACTCACCACTCAGGGCCATATTCAGTCCACATTCAAAAAAGGAGGAAGAAAGACAATGATATTGATTGAGAATCTATTAAATCAATAAATTGCCTTTGCTCGCCACAGAGAAGCCAAATAGCTCCAATTCACCCACATAGACATCCAGGTTACAGTATACAAAAACGGAATCTAAATATGAAAAAAATCAAGGAAGATTTTTTTTACTTAAGCTGCAAGCCAAAAGAGCATGCTAGCCAATACAATAATCATTTGGCACATGACAGCCAAACAGCACAAAAATCTATATTTTCCTTTAAGAAAATAGGGTCAATCTGGGTTAACAATACAATTGATAGAGAGATCAACTGGGGATGGAGAGGAAGGTTGCCACCAAGAAGCCAGTATCAAAAATGTAGTCATCACCAACTTCAATCGCTATTGAAAACCGTCAATAAACTATAATAAGGATGTGTAATGAATGGAACTAAATGTATATGAAAGACAATCAGGTGCTAAGCCTAATATCAAAATATATAGATCCTCCTGAAGCCAGAAGGTGTCACAAACCTGTGTATTAAGTTGTTTCCATACACGAATGCGGCTTTAGTATCAACCATTCACTATCTGAGGCAGTGGCAGAGTCAGCACAATAGGGGCCATTCGCCTCATTTTTATATACCCACCCGTCCGATGTCACCGTCGGGGGCAGGCTTGAATCACGATGCCGCAAAAAGCCCACTGTGATTGGTTGCTACAGACGCCGGCGTGGTGCGCAGACACAGCAAACGTCGGTCAGCTGATGGTCACCCCAAGGGGAGTGCAGAGCGGTTGGGCATGCGCCTAAGCGCAACAGGAGCGCCATAGATGACGTGGACGCTGACGGCACCATCTTAAAAAAGGGAATTCATCCTGAATTTGCAGGGGAACGTGACCTGACGCTGTGAGGCACCAGATTACCTAAAGGGACTGGAAAAAATACTGATAGCAAACCACAGTGTGACAGGCATCAAGTAGGGATCACCAAGGGGGAAGGCACAATTGACCATTCCTCCCCCCCAAAAGCTGCGCCCCTGTAGCCCATGTAACCAGATATGTAGATGGGTGAACCGGAACATGGCCATTACTAGTGACAGACAGAGACAACAATGAACCAATTTTGCCGCCATGTAAAAAAGGGGCCAGTCATTAACCACTTTCTCACCGTGCCATAGGCATTTTACTGCTACAGCGCAGTGGAGTTACTTTGACACGACGTCCCTGGGACTTCCTCGTGCACTTACGCAATTGCACGTCCCCTGGGTCTAGAAGACCCGGCGCATCACGGATCACGGTAAATTGCCGCTGATATCGGCCGTTTACCACGTGATCGCGCCGTCATGTAAACAAACCGGCGTCATTTTGGTACAGTGTGAGAGGAGAGGGGGGAGGAGCGGGGTGTCAGCAGCAGCGCTGTGGCTGGATCTGTGACAAATGCAGTCACAGATCCAGCCATCCCTCCATCCATCCCAGCTCTGCAATCCCCCAGTACTCTGCAATCCCCCAGTACTCTGCAATCCCCCAGTACCCTGCAGTACCCCAGTACTCTGCAGTACCCCAGTACTCCGCAGTACCCCAGTACTCTGCAGTACCCTAGTACCCTGCAGTACCCCAGTACTCTGCAGTACCCCAGTACTCTGCAGTACCCTGCAGTACCCCAGTACCCTGCAATACCCCAATACTCTGCAATACCCCAGTACTCTGCAGTACCCCAGTACTCTGCAATACCCCAGTACTCTGCAATACCCTGAAGTACCCCAGTACCCTGCAGTACCCCAATACTCTGCAGTACTCCAGTACCCTGCAGTACCCCAGTACTCTGCAGTACCCCAGTACCCTGCAATACCCCAGTACTCTGCAATACCCTGCAGTACCCCAGTACCCTGCAGTACCCCAGTACCCTGCAGTACCCCAATACTCTGCAGTACCCCAGTACCCTGCAGTACCCAAGTACTCTGCAGTACCCCAGTACCCTGCAATACCCCAGTACTCTGCAATACCCTGCAGTACCCCAGTACCCTGCAGTACCCCAATACTCTGCAGTACCCCAGTACCCTGCAGTACCTAAATACTCTGCAGTACCCCAGTACCCTGCAATACCCCAATACTCTGCAGTACCCCAATACTCTGCAATACCATGCGCAATACGCCAATACCCTGCGCGATACTCTGCAATACCTCAATACCCTGCAGTACCTCAATACCCTGCAGTACCTCAATACTCTGCAGTACCCTAATACCCTGCGCGATACTCTGCAATACCCCAATACTCTGCAATACCCTGTGCCATACTCTGCAGTACCCCAATACTCTGCAGTACCCCAATACTCTGCAGTACCCCAATACCCTGCAATACCCCAATACCCTGCGCGATACTCTGCAATACCCCAATACTCTGCAATACTCTGCGCAATACTCTGCAATACACCAATACCCTGCGCGATACTCTGCAATACCCCAATACTTTGCAATACCCTGCGCGATACTCTGCAATACCCAAATACTCTGCAATACCCAAATACTCTGCAATACCCATTTTTTTAAAGCACCCCTGTCCCCGTGTGCTCGCATGCAGAAGCGAACGCATACGTAAGTCCCGCCCACATATGAAAACGGTGTTCAAGCTACACATGTGAGGTATCTCTGCGAACGTTAGAGCGAGAGCAATCATTTTGGCCCTAGACCTCCTCTGTAACTAAAAACATGTAACCAATAAAAGTAATTAAAGCGTCGCCTATGGGGATTTTTAAGTAGCGAAGTTTGGCGCCATTCCATGAGTGTGCGCAATTTTGAAGTGTGACATGTTGGGTATCTATATACTCGGCGTAACTTCATCTTTCACATTATGAAAAAAAATGGGCTAACTTCACTGTTTTGCTTTTTTTTTAGCACAAAACAGTTTTTTTTTTAAAAAACACGCGTTCAAAAAAATTCTACGAAAATACCATGCGAGATAAAAAGTTGTAACCACCGCCATTGTATTCTCTAGGGTCTTTGCTAAAAAAGCATATATAATGTTTTGGGGTTCTATGTAATTTTCTAGCAAATAAATGATGATTTTTACATGTAGGAGAGAAATGTCAGAATTGGTCTGGGTGTTCCAGAACGCCTGATGGCGTTCCCTGCATGTTGGGCCTCTGTATGTGGCCACGCTGTGTAAAAGTCTCACACATAGGGTATCGCCATACTCCCTGCCCACACTCAAACCACACCCACACCTAGCCCCACCCCCAACTTGCACTGCGTGGATGCCTCAATTCTGGGTCAAATCTGAGATAAACAGTGCACAGGGGGCAGCAGGGCAGAGCATGGGGAAAAGTATAGAAGTCAGCAGGTCATAGCACAGGGGGTCAGGAGGGCACAATATGTGTGTGTGGAGGACAGGAGGGCACACTACATGGAGAGCAGCAGGGCACATTATGGGGCACACCAGAGAACATTACAGGGTGGGGGGGGGCACAGTAAAACACATTACATGGGACGGCAGCAGTGAACATTATAGGGCACATGGGACCTGGAGGGGGGGTCTTTTTCTAACAGTGTCCCATGGACAGTCTGTTAGAAAGTGTCCCCTCCGGGTCCCATGTGCCCCCTCTTTGTGTAATGACTCTCACCCCTGCCCCAACCTCTCACAAAGTAGAAATAAAATTGGCACTGTGTAGCGCTACTCTTACCTTAACTATGGGTGCTGTAGCTGTGGCTGGCTCCCGCATCCTCTGTGGCTGGCTGGTTCCTGTGGGTGGCTGACTGGCTCCTGCATCCTCTGTGGCTGGTTCCCGTGGGTGGCTAGCTGGCACATGTTGGTAGCTGGCTGGCACCCTGCTATAACTGGCTGGATCCCTGGTGTGGGAGGGTCACAGTGGGTGGCTGGCTGGCATCCTGCTGTGGATAGTCACCATGGCTGGTTGGCTCCTGTGGGTGGCTGGCTGGCTCCCTGCTGTTGGTGGGTCCCCGTGGCTGGCTGGCTCCTGTGGGTGGCTGGCTGGTTTCCTGGTGTGGGTGGGTCACTGTGGGTGGCTGGCTAACACCCTGGCCCTGCTGTTGATGAGTTACAATGGGTATCTGGCACCCTGGCCCTTCTGTGGGTGGGTCACCGTGGGTGGCTGCCTGGCACCCTGTTTTTGGTGGCTGGCCTGGCTCTCTGACGTGGGTCAGTGGGTGGGTTGGTGGCTGGCTGACATGGTGCAGTCTGCTGTGGGTGACTGGCCTGGCTCCCTGTTGCGGGTCAGTGGCTGGCTTGCATGGTGCACCCTGCTGTGGCTGGCCTTGCTCCCTGCTGTGGGTTAGTGGGTGGCTTGCACGATGCACTCTGCTGTGGGTGACTGGCCTGGCTCCCTGCTGTGGGTCAGTGGGTGGGTGGCTGACTAAGCCAGTGCACCCTGCTGTTGGTGGCTGGCCTGGCTCCCTGCTGTGGGTCAGTGGCTGGCTTGCATGGTGCACCCTGCTGTGGGTGGCTGGCTTGGCTCCCTGCTGTGGGTCAGTGGGTGGGTGGCTGCATGGCTGGCACAGTGCACCAAGCTGCAGGTGGCTGGCCTGGCTCCCTGCTGTGGCTTACAGAGAGGTGCCATGGCTGACAGAGAGGGGGTGGGCTGACAAAGGGGGGGTGGGCTGACAGAGAAGGGGTGGTGGGCTGACAGAGGAGGGGTGGGCTGACAGAGAAGGGGTGGGCTGACAGAGAGGGGGTGGGCTGAAAGTCCACTTCTGGCGAACTGTCTGCAATGCCCCTATCTGCCAATCACATCCTATTCCTCAGGGGAAGCCTGGCTGTGCTTCCTGGAATGTAGGTCAGTCAGTTTTTATAGCAGGCAGCTGATCCAGTTCCTAAAACTATGACTCAGAAAGGTCTCTGCTTTGTACTGAAAATAGTGCAGATTAATTCTCACTCACAATGTGCTGATTTCCCCCACACCTCTGTACAGAGACATGAGACCAAGGGGCATTTTTTTTCCTACTGGTATTCTTCCCCACCAACCATCAATGTAAAGAGGGTACCCCCCCCCCGGGCGCCAATATAAAGAGGACATTCTCCCCCCCCCGGTGCCAGCATAAGGAGGACATTCCCCCCCCCCCGCCAGTGTAAGGAGGAAATTCCCCCCCCACGGGCACCAATGTAAAGAGGACATCCCCCCCAGGCACCAAAATGTAAAGAGGGCATTCCCCCCCAGCGCAAATGTAAAGAGGATATTCCCCCCCTTGGGCTCCAATGTAATGAGGACATTCTCTCTCCCCCAGGCGCCAATGTAAGGACACTCTTCCCCCCCCCTGGGTGCCAATGTAAAGAGGACATTCCCAACCGGGTGCCAATGTGAGGACATTCTTCCCCCCTGCGCACCAATGTAAGAAGGACATTCCTCCCCCCCTCCACCCGGGCACCAATGCAAGGTGGACATTCTTTCCCCCTGGGTGCCAATGTAAGGAGGGCATTCGCTGCGGCCGCACGCTGTGGCATTCTGGGCCTTGCATCATGACTACAAGTCCCAGAATTCTACAGCGTGCGGCCGCACATGACCCTGTTCGGCCAATCACAGGGCGTTTGTCTGGCATGCCGCCTACAAGTCCCAGAATGCGGCCATTTTGAATACAAGTCGGATGTGAGGGAAGGAGGGGCCGGCGGGGAGAAGCGCATCGTCAGAGGTATGTTTACTGCAGGATTTGGGACCCGATCTACCCGTTAGCTAGCTGTGATTGACGGGTAGATCGTGTAAGCTGTTATGGGGCCCCCTACTGGCCACGGGCCCTCGGTTTGTGCCCAAATTGCCCTATGGTCAGTCCGCCCCTGGGTACCCTTTTTTTATATATATATTTTTATATAGATTTTGTGCTGTTTGGCTCTGATGTGCCAAATGATTATTGTATTGGCTAGCATGTTCTTTTGGCTTGCAGCTTAAATTAAAAAAAAATCTTCCTTTTATTTTGTTATATTTTAGATTCCGTTTTTGTATACTGTAGCCTGGATGTCTATGTGGGTGAACCGGAGCTATTTGGCTTCTCTGTGGCGAGCGAAGGCAATTTATTGATCTAATAGATTCTCAATCAATATCATTGTCTTTCTTCCTCCTTTTTTGAATGTGGACTGAATATGGCCCTGAGTGGTGAGTTTGTTACTCAAGATCAAATATTTGTTATATACATGTGTTTGCATCTGTATCCAACATGGTTATTCATATGTTCTTAATTTAATCTTGTAAATGTATTTTCTTCAAAATTAATTTCGATATTTTAATGAATATCTATTGATTAATTGTCTCAATGCTTCATTCCTTATGGATTGCTTCTCTATTTTCAGCTTGACCTGTATTTATCCTGATGAAGCTCTATTAGAGCGAAACATGTAGGGCGATTTCGGTACAGGTTCTCTGTTTGGCTCTTTGTTGAGCCTTTTATGTCCTCTGGGATTTTCGCATGTTTGTTAATTTTTTTCTAAAGTTGTTATATGTCAAAACAATAAACTTGTTTTTTATCATACCTATTTTGATTTATTGATATTGACACCTTTAAAATCCCTAGGGGTTGTGCCCCTTCCCATTATTTCTGCTTACCCAAAGAACAAGCTTTCCAAATCTGTTTGACAGGTGCAAATTATTACAATTTTTGACAGTAAGGGCCCTTTCACACGGGGCGGATCAGTAATGATCCGCCTCCGTGTGTACGCTTTCTCAGCGGGGATCGCTCCGTAGATCCCCGCTGAGCCAGCGGATGACAGGGCAGTCTCCGCATACTGTGCAGGGACCACCCTGTCTTTTCTCCGCTCTCCCCTATGGGGGGAGCGGATGAACACTGACCATATGTAGGATTTTCTTCCGTCTGCAAAATCGGATGTTTGTGGAGGCGGACAATCACGGGTGTCAGTGGATGTTCATCCGCTGACACCCGCAACCACATAGGGACCAATGTATGTCCCTTTTTCATCCGCAAACAGATGGATGAAAAAGCGGAGCATACGGTCCGCCCGTGTGAAAGGGCCCTAAGGTCAATTCTTGCTTTCATCAAGAGTACCTCTTTGAGTTACAGTGTGAAGGCACCACTGACAACCAAAGAACAATTTTTCTGCACCCGTTATAGAAGTAGGAATCCAAAGTCTGTGGTAGAGACACTAGAATATACATAAAACAAATCTAATCTTGTTCCACATGCACTATATTTTGACCATATCATACAGACTGGCTCCCCAAGCAATTGCTTACAAAATAAAGAAAGCTTGCAGGTAAAATGTCATTTTGTGGGCTTTATAAATGCATTCTTTGCTGCAGCAGCTTTTATACACAGTACAGATGTGCTATGTTACAGGTGGACTAATAGGACCCCCCCCCCCCCCCCCAGGCACTATATTGAAAGGATTTTTTCATTGGTATACTTTCACTTTAAGCATCGATAAACCAATGCTCATTTAAAAAATATGTTTTTTTACAAACTTTTTTTTCATTCATACATGTCCCACAAGGCAGTGCCCAGACCCCCATAACCAGTGTATGACCAATTACTTGCATATAAGCCTTCGAAATGGGCAAAGGTCATGGTCAGGGTACAATGTTGAGTCAAAGGTCAGATTTTGTGTGTTTCAGGTAGGGTTGAAAAAAAGTGTTATTCATTTAGTACCAGTGTCAGTGTGTTTAGGTAGGATAAAAGCAAAAAGCAAGAAGGATGAAGATAAATGTGCAAAATTGATCTTGTGCTTTACTACAAGTACAAACAACAAAGAACATACAAACACATGGGGGCTGATTTACTAATGAATCTGCGCTGCGCCGGTACATGCCTTAATTAGTGCGCTGGATGAATCCCTAATTAGGCGCATGAACCGGCGGCAGCAGCAGCGCGATCTGATTGATAACTAAAGCCGCCGCCGAACTCCCTGTATAAGTCTATGGGGGGAAATCTTAATAGTGAATTTTAAAGGCTAATCTGCAAGTTTTGTCCTAAAAAGTGTTTGGGGACCTCAGTCCTGCCCCAGGGGACATGTACCAATGCTTTTTTTATTTTTTAAAACGGCCGTTTTTTCGGGAGCAGTGATTTTAATAATGCTAAAAGTGCAATAATAAAAGTGTAATTTTCCTTTAAATTTCGTACCATGGGGGTCTCTAATGTCAGCATGTGAAAAAGCGCATGTTTCCCGTGGTTAGAACTGTCTCTGCACAAAATGTCATTTTTCAAAGGAAAAAAGCCATTTAAAACTGACTCGCGGCTATAATGAATTGTCGGCTCCCGGCAATTGCAGGAGAATTCATTCATAAAAAAAACGAAAAAATAAAGCGTGGGGGTCCCCCCAAATTCAATAACCAGACCCTTTAGGTCTGGTATGGATATTAAGGGGAACCCCGCCGTCAATTTAAAAAAAAAAATGACGTGGGGTTCCCCCCAAATATCCATAACCAGACCCTTCGGGTCTGGTGTGGAATTTAAGGGGAACTCCACCCCAAATAAAAAAAAAATGGCGTGGAGTCCCCCCTAAAATCCACACCAGACCCCTTATCCGAGCACGTTGACCTGGCCGGCCGCAGAAAAGAGGGGGGGACAGAGCGCGGCCCCCCCCCTCTCCTGAACCGCACCAGGCCACATGCCCTCAACATTGGGAGGGTGTTTTGGGGTGCCCCCCAAAACACCTTGTCCCCATGTTGATGAGGACAAGGGTCTCTTCCCCACAACCCTTGCCCGGTGGTTGTGGGGGTCTGCGGGCAGGAGGCTTATCGAAATCTGGAAGACCCCTTTTACAAAGGGGCCCCCCAGATCCCGGCCCCCCCCCTGTGTGAAATGGTAATGGGGTACCTTGTACCTCTACCATTTCACGAGAAAAAAAAAGTGTCAGTGTAAAAAAAGACAAGAGCCGGTTTTTGACAAGTCCTTTATTATCTTCTTTCTTCTTTCCTTCGGGTTTCTTCTTCCTCCTCCTTCTTCTTCCTCTGCTTCTGTCTTGGGTCTTCTATTCCCGCATCTTGCCCGGCGTGTTCTTCCATCTTCTTCCGCTGTCCTTCTCGTCCGCATCTTCTCCTTCTTCTTCTTCTTCGCCGGAGCGGCCGCTTCCAATCGAAATCCCCGCTGTCTGCCGGACCACGCCCCCCTCTGACGCCACGGGCAAGCTCTTAGGAAAGTCCCCGTGTGGTGCCTGTGCGTCAGAGGGGGGCGTGGTCACATGTTCCAGAAAGCGGGCAATTCAATTGGAAGCGGCGACTCTGGCAAAGAAAAAGCCGCGCACGAGCTTCAAATTGAATTGCCCGCCCTCTGACATGTGACCACGCCCCCCTCTGACGCACTGGCAGCACACTCCTAAGAGCTTGCCCGTGGCGTCAGAGGGGGGGGGGGCGTGGTCCGGCAGACAGCGGGGATTTCGATTGGAAGCGGCCGCTCCGGCGAAGAAGAAGAAGGAGAAGATGCGGACGAGAAGGACAGCGGAAGAAGATGGAAGAACACGCCAGTCAAGATGCGGGAATAGAAGACCCAAGACAGAAGCAGAGGAAGAAGAAGGAGGAGGAAGAAGAAACCCGAAGGAAAGAAGAAAGAAGATAATAAAGGACTTGTCAAAAACCGGCTCTTGTCGTTTTTAACCCTTTACATTTTTTTTCTCGTGAAATGGTAGAGGTACAAGGTACCCCATTACCATTTCACACAGGGGGGGGGCCGGGATCTGGGGGGCCCCTTTGTTAAAGGGGTCTTCCAGATTTCGATAAGCCTCCTGCCCGCAGACCCCCACAACCACCGGGCAAGGGTTGTGGGGAAGAGACCCTTGTCCTCATCAACATGGGGACAAGGTGTTTTGGGGGGCACCCCAAAACACCCTCCCAATGTTGAGGGCATGTGGCCTGGTGCGGTTCAGGAGAGGGGGGGGGCCGCGCTCTGTCCCCCCCTCTTTTCTGCGGCCGGCCAGGTCAACGTGCTCGGATAAGGGGTCTGGTGTGGATTTTAGGGGGGACTCCACGCCATTTTTTTTTTTATTTGGAGTGGAGTTCCCCTTAAATTCCACACCAGACCTGAAGGGTCTGGTTATGGATATTTGGGGGGAACCCCACGTCATTTTTTTTAAAAATTGATGGCGGGGTTCCTCTTAATATCCATACCAGACCTAAAGGGTCTGGTTATTGAATTTGGGGGGACCCCCACGCTTTTTTTTTGGTGTTTTTAATGAATGAATTCTCCTGCAAATTCCAAGAGCTGACAATTCATTATAGCCGCGAGTCAGTTTTAAATGGCTTTTTTCCTTCAGAATGTCATTTTTTCACATGCTGACATTACACCCAGGGCCGCCATCAGGGGGGTACAGGCAGTACACCTGCAGGGCCGCCATTAGGGGGGTACAGGCATTACACCGCCCGGGGGTCCCCAGGGGCCCCCAGGGGCCCGGATGGGAACCACCCTAAAACAAAAAAAACAATTTTTTTTTTTTTTTTTTGTTTAAGGGCTCCGAAGGTCCCCAGGGGCCCGGAGGCCACTAAGGGCCCCAGATGGCAAGCCCTTTTTTTAAAATAAAATATATATATTTAAAAAAATATATATATTTTTTTAATATATTTTTTTTTTTTTTTTTAAGGAAAGGGCCCAGAGGTCCCCAGGGCCCTGGAAGGCTACCCCCTTGTTTTTTTACTTTTTTTCGATAAATGTTATATTTAAAAAATATATATATATGTATTTTCTCTCTTTTGTATTTTTATTTGATAAAGAGCACAGAGGTCCCCAGGGCCCCGGATGGCTACCCCCCTTTTTTATATATATTTTTCTTTATTTCTTATTTCTGTCAAAATTTTTGTAAAGGGCCCCTCCGCTCCTCAATTTGTGGCACCACCCCCCCCCCCGCTTCTCAATTTCATGCGGCAGCACCCCCCCCCGGTTCTCTGCTCCAGGGGGCCCATGCCTGAAGCTGTGTAAGGGGCCCCAAAATTCATGATGGCGGCCCTGTACACCTGTAAGGGGCCCGGGGGTCCGGAGGTGCCCAGATGCCTGGAGGCCCCCCAGCGCCCCAGATGGTAACCCCCCTCTTTTTTTTTTTGTATATATATTTGTTAGTTGGTTTTTGTAGGATTTTTTATTAAAGGGCCAATTTTTGGAATTTAATATTTTTTAGCAGTCTGGAGGTCCCCAGGGCCCCGGGTGGCAACCCCCCAAATTTTTTGTTATTAAAGGGCCAATGTTTTGGTTTAGGGGTCTGGAGGTCCCCAGTGGCCTGGTCCCCAGTGGCCCGGAGATCCCCAGGGCTCCAGATGACAACCCCCCACCTTTACAAAAAAATCAAAAAAAAAACATATGATATATTTTTTGGTTATTTTTTAAACATATATATATATAATATAATTTTGAAAGCTCCCAGAGGGCCCCAGATGACAACCTTTTTGCTTCTAAAAATGTTATAAACATTTTCCCCAGGTTTGTTACTTTTTACTTGAATTTCTTTTTTAAAGTGCATTTTGTGCGTGAAGTCGAGAGAGAGGAGCTGGACTTGCAATCGCCATCCTTCTCCATGCCCCCGGTGGCAATGGTGGGTGTGAGGGGGGCCTCACCCCACCTGCTACACTTGGGAGCCCAATGGGACAGAGGGACTCCCCCTATGAAGGAGTGTAGCCCACCCAGCCAGCCCTGTAGGTCCTTCACCTCCCTTTATTTTAGGAGACCTCATGGCCAAAGTGTGTGCAAGTGTGGTGTTTTTTTTGTGGGGGGGGGGGGGGTGGGTTATACTAAGCACAGGCGTACCTTGCATAGCACACCCACCGGGAGCTGGGCTGACACCACCAAACTCAATTCATATGTAGCCGAGACCGGGATCCGAACCCTTGGCTGCAGAGGTGAGCGGCTTGTCAGCGCAGTGCCATTCACGTTGAGCCACCACAGCTCCCACACAATGTTATTTTTTTTTTAGATTTTTGGTAGTTATTTTTTATTAAAGGGCCCAGAGCTCCCAAGGCAACCCCCTTTTTTATTATTTTATATATGTAGATATTGTAATTTATTTTTCATTAAAGAGCCCAGAAGTTTCTTTTTATTAAAGGGCCCAGTGGTCCCCAGGGCCCCCGGATGGCTACCACCCTTTTTAATATATATTTTTCTATATGTATTTTTTAGTAAAGGAACCCCCCGCTTATCAAATTGCGGCAGCCCCCCCCCCTTCTTAATATCAGGCGGCACCCCCCCCCCCTATTATCTGCTCCAGGGGGCCCATGCCTGAAGCTGTGTAAGGGGCCCCATAATTCCTGATGGCGCCCCTAATTGCCTCCCCCCCCCCATGGTACGAAATTTCAAGGAATTTTTCACTTTTATTGGTGCACTTTAACCACTTCCATACCGCGCCTATTCTGGCACTTCTCTCCTTCATGTAACAATTATATTTTCTTCCTTGAAACTTACTCAGGACCCCCAAACATTATATATATTTTATTAACAAACACCCTAGGGAATAAAGTGGCGGCCATTTTTTCGGACACATTTCCAACAGTATTTGTGCCAAAAATTTTCTAACGTTTTTTTTTTTTTTGGCTTTCCAAAAAAAAAACCTGTTTCATGAATGACAAAATAAGAAAGCAGTAAAGCTAGCCCAATTTTTAGGGATAAGGTAAAAGATGATGTTACACCGAGTAAATAGATACCTAACTTGTCACGCTTTCATATTGCGCACACTCATGGAATGGCGCTAAACTTCGTTATTAAAAATCTCCATAGGCAACGCTTGACTTTTTTTCTCAGGTTACCACTTTTGAGTTACAGAGGAGGTCTAGTGCTAACATTATTGCTCTCGCTCTAACGCACGCTATGATACCTCACATGTGGGGTTTGAAGGATGTTTACATATGTGGGTGGGACTTGCATGCGTGTTCGCTTCTGAGTGCGAGCTACTAGGGACACGAGCATTTAAATTCCTTTGTTATTTTATTTTTTTACTTAATATTTTATTTTTTGCACTTGTTTGTCCCTTTGTTTGTATTATTTTTCACTTTTCTTCCTATTACAAGGAATGTAAACATCCCTTGTAATAGGACTAGTGTGTGACAGGTCCTCTTTATAGAGAAAGGCGGGGTCAATTAGACCCCACATCTGTCCTCCAGGCTGGAAAGCATGGAATTGGTAAAAAAAAAAACATCTCATGCTTTCAGCTGCAATCATGTTCGTTCAGCACAGTAGCGTAGTGTGTAGCATGTTCACCTAGCAGCAAAAGGGTTGCTGGTTCGAATCCCACCCGTGACACTATCTGCCTGGAGTTTGCATGTTCTCCCTGTGTGGGTTTCCTCCCACAATCTAAAAACATGCTGTAAATTGGATCCTGTCTAAATAAGCCCTAATGTGCAGTAGGAGATTTAGGTTTTGTGCTGCCCTAGGCCTGACCAAATTTTGGCACCCCCCTAATAGAAAAATGACCCACCCTTCCTGTCAAGGCCACACCCTGTTTTTTTATGACCCACCCAGGAAATTTCAGGGGACACACACAAGTTCTGTGGGGGGGGACTTGGGGGGGCCCTTAATTTGCCTACTTTTTCGATCACTTCCTGTTTGGCTATGGGGCAGGAAGTGAAGGCCAATCTCCCCAAACGGACAGGGATAATACAAAATAAACTGACAGAGCTTCTAACCCCCCCCCCCCCCCACCAACTCTATCCAAAATGAAAGAAATCCAAAAAATAAAAGTGATGATTATTGTTCCAGTTTAACCCCAAATTTCAGATCATTTTATTGAGAGGCTTAAGAAAATATAACCATGCCAATAGGCCACGATCCAGCGTTGCTAATATGTATGAATGTGTGTTAGGGACCCCCACAAACACCACCCAATGTTAAATCAACTATTTTCATGTTTGTTTTGGGGATGCCTGCACCCCTGATAGGGTAAAGACACCTCACAAATGTTGTCACTTTCTACTTAATTCATTCACTTCCTGCCACACAGCCAAACAGGAAGTGAGGGAAACACCTGAGTAATGTTTTGTTGGGGACACACAGATCAATATAAATAGTTTCCCATTTTGGAAATGGCATTTTGCTGTGTACACCCCAAATTAGTAGGAATCTTGGACTTTGGGGTCCATTTACTAAAGGCAAATCCACTTTGCACTACAAGTGGACAAGCAAGGAAGAAAACTCAAAACTTGGCGGGATTGGAAGTAAAAACCATCAGTGCTTCCCTTCTGATTTTCATTGCCTACGCTTCTACTGCAGAGCGGCTTTGCCTTTACTAAACCCCAAAGTAACTAATCATTTGGGGTGTACACTGCAGTGCAATTTGCTTAATGGTGACACTAGTTAGATTGACCTGTGCCCCGAAGAAAAGACCATTGGTAGGGTTTTAACCTCACTTCCTGTTCAGCTGTGTGACAGGAAGTGAAGCCAATTTTAGGAAAAGGGACACAAAGCCCAACCTAAAAACACTAGCAGGGGTTCTAACACTCAATTGGCTTCCCTCAAACAACCCACAATTAGAATAGGATTGTCTTGTGCTAGTTTCAAGCACAGCGCTGTAAATCAGCACTTCAAGCCTGTCCAAAAAAAAAACACACCACCCCCCCCCCCCCCCCCCCCACCTCCAACAGGCCCTGTTTGCAGCTTTTCCTACATCTTGCACATGTGCTTTAAAAAGTCAGTCTGGACATCAGTTCTAGGAAACAATACTTACCGCTTTGTCCTTCCTTTTCTGGTGACTAAACATTTCATGCATACACACCAGGAAAGAGCTTAGAGACAAATCACACTTGATGGTTTAGGCCCAAACTATTTCAGCTGCAGCGGTTGAAATCCATAGCAGGAAAAAAATAATCACAAAACAAACTTCAAAATTTGAAAGTAAATTTTATTGGTCCACAAAACAAGGAAAGCAAAACAAAAAATTACAAATAAACACACCAAAAATATATAAAAACACCTAAAAACAAAAAAGACCAACGTTTATTTCACAGTCATTGGAAAAAAAATCATGCTTTTGAAATAACAGGATAGACCCACAGGATTAAAACATTAGTCATTAACATCTTGAGAAACATTTAGCAAAATTATGTAGCAGAGAAAACATCAAAAAATACAAAACTTGCTCCAAAACATCTCTGTTTCACTCCGCCATTCCTTCCAGCCAGCAAATCTGCCCCCTCTGAGGGGCAGCTGACACGTGCAGTATCCACGCTTTTTATAACATGTGTGCTAATGAACCAATTGGAAACACATGAAGAAATGTCAGCCTCTAGTTTGTGTGCACTTGGAACTGCTTACACCTGTTAAGGATGTCCTTAAATTACTAAGCCAAAAAAAGAGCTTTCTGAGCATGCTCAGAAAGATGCAAGTCATTTTCAGGATGAAACTTCCAACTTCTTTTTCTAACTGTTCGAGCATGCCCAGTTCACTCGAAATGCAGTACCAGAATCAAATCTGCAATGGCGGATGAAAGCATTAGAGGTGTTAAATTTTTTTTTGGTCCCCCTGAAGTGATGCTTTACAAGCTGAACGGGAGGTCTTATAGAATTTTTACGTAACAAACCTAAATAGTAATAATTTAAACGCCCCTGTCCCTAGTAGCTCGCAGTCAGAAGCGAACAAGCAGCATTTTTATTGTTTCCGGTTACCAGTTTAGATTTACAGATGAGGTCTAGTGCTATAAATATTCCTCTTGCTGTTACGCACGCTATGATACCTCACATGTGTGGTTTGAAGAATGTTTCCATATATGGGGGCGGGCCTTAAATGTGTAAGCCCCGCCCACATATTGAACCCCCGTTCAAACCCCACATGTGAGGTATCATAGCGTACGTTAGAGCGAGAGCAATACTTTTAGCACTAGACCTCCTCTGTAAATCAAAACTGGTAACCTGAAACACATAAAAAAGCGTTGCCTATGGGTATTTTCAAGTACTGAAGTTTGGCGCCATTCCATGAGTGTGTGCAATATTAAAGTGTAACATGTTGGGTATCTATTTACTCGGTGTAACATCATCTTTCACATTCTGGCCATAAATTGGGCTAACTTTAGTGTATTCTTAATTTGTAACCACTTGAGCCCCAGAGCATATTACTGGTCACTGACGGGGCCATTTTTTGCATTTCAACACTGCGTCATTTTGACTGACAATTGCGTGGTTGTGCGACGTGGCCCCCAAAAAAATTGGGCGTCCTCATCCTCCCCCCCCCCCCCCCCCCTAAAAATTCAATTTTTTTTTTTTGTTGGTGGTATTTGATCACCTCTGCGTTTTTTCTTATTTTTGCTTGACCCAAAACTATAGCGACAATTTGGTAACTAAAAAAACATCTTTTTTACGGTTTGCTATAATAAATCTCCCCCAAAATATATTCAAAAAATGTTTGCCCTCAGTTTAGGCCGATAAGTATTCTTGGACATCTTTTTGGTTGCAAAAAATCACAATAAGCGTTTGATTGGTTTGGGCAAAAGTTCTAAGTAGGGGTTGGTCTTATGGGTTTTTTTTTAATAATTTTTTGTTTTACTAGTAATGGTGGCTATCATTTGTTTTTTCTGTCTAATGCGACATTGTGGCGGACACATTTTTGTGAGATTTGGCATTTTTGTAGCGAGCAATGGTATATCAATGCATTGCTTACTATAAAAATGACACTGGCAGGGAAGGGGTTAACACTAGGGGCGCGGAAGGGGTTGAATATGTTACCTGGGTGTGTTCTAACTGTAAAGGGGGTGGGACTGTGTAGGGGAAATGACAGATCGCTGTTCATACATTGTAGGGACAGACGAGCAGGCATTCCCCCCCCCCCTGACAGGACCGGGATAAAGGGGAACTCCACCCCAAATTACCAAAAAAAAACGGCGTGGGGGTCCCCCTTCAGGTGCACAACAGGCTCTTAGATTTGATCTGGAACATAAGGGGTTAAACCCACGCCAAAAAACGGCGTGGGGTTCCCCCTCAGATCCAGACCAAACCCTTCTCCCAGGCACGCAGTCTGGCCGGACAGGAATGGGGGTGGGGACGAGCGAGCGCCCCCCCCCCTCCTGAGCCGTACCAGACCACATGCCCTCGACATGGGGGAGTGTGTGCTGTGGGGGAGGGGGGCACTGCCCCCCCACCCCAAAGCACTCTTGTCCCCATGTCGAAAGGGACAAGAGCCTCTTCCCGACAACCCTGGCCGTTGGTTGTCGGGGTATGCGGGCGGGGGGCTTATCAGAATCTGAGAGCCCCCTATATTAAGGGGGCCCCCAGATTCTGGCCCCCCACCCTATGTGAATGAGTATGGGGTACATCGTACCCCTACCCATTCACCGGGTGGAAAAGTGTAAACACAAAAAAAAAACACAGAAAAAAATAATTTATTAGTCAGCTCCGGGGGTCTTCTGCCGGGACCCCCCACCACCAGCCCATTGGGCCCCGGGCTTCGCCGTCTTCTGCCGGGGGGGACACCCACCGATGATCTCCGCCATGTCCAGCCAGGCCCCCACCCCAAAATTAGCTCTTTCACATCCGGGGGGGGCCGGCCGAAAGAAGCAGAGAACAACGGGGGCGGAGCCCCTCGGTCTTCCAGACGTTTTCTGCCGGGGGGGCTCCAGCCCCGCACCGGTCTTCGCCGCCGCCTTCCGCCGGGGGGGGACACCCACCGATGCTCTCGGCCATGTTCGGCCAGGCCCCCTACCCCAAACAAAGCTCTTTTACATCCGGGGGGGGGCCGGCGGAAATGGCGGAGAACAACGGGGGGCGAAACCCCTCCTCGGTCTTCGCCTTCCGCCGGGGGGGTACACCTACCCCCCCCCCGGTCTTCGCCGCCGCCTTCCGCCGGGGAGAGAGACACCCACCGATGCTCTCCGCCATGTTCGGCCAGGCCCCCTACCCCAAACAAAGCTCTTTTACATCCGGGGGGGGGCGGCGGAAATGGCGGAGAACAACGGGGGCGTCGCCACTCCTCGGTCTTCTAGCCGTCTTCTGCCGGGGGGGGGAAACACCCACCCATGCTCTCCGCCATGCTCGACTGTGCCCCCACCCCAAAATGAAGCTCTTTTACATCCGGGGGGGGCCGGCCGAACACAGCGGAGAACAACGGGGGTGTCGCCCCACCTCGGGCTCCTCCCAGGGCTTCTTTCGCCGTCTTCCGCCGGAGGGCGCCACTCTCCGGGCTTCTCGACGTTGTCTTCCGCCGCGGGGGCCAGGCCTTCTTCTTTGCCGCCCCCTTCGATTTTTTCGGCCTGGACGGGGGTCGCACATCCCATCCAGGACTTGGACGTGGCGGGCTTCTCGTCGCTCTCTTCTGCCGCTGCCCCCTTCACCACGAAGCTCCGTGCTTGTTTGATGAGGGCAGCGGGCTTCCGTCGTCTTCTCCGGGGCGAGGGTCGTACATCCCACCCCGGATTTCGTCGCCGTCTTCTGCCGCTGCCCCCTTCACCACGAAGCTCCGTGCTTGTTTGATGAGGGCAGCGGGCTTCCGTCGCAGTCTTCCGCCGCGGGGTGACACTCGCGGGCTTCTTCTTCCATTCGATGTTGACACGGCGAGGTCCGGCGCTGAAATGCCTTCTGAGCGGCGGGCAAGGACTTATATTGGCATTGGGCGTGGGCGTGGTTATGCCAACATGTGACCTCAACCCATGTGACAGTGATGTCACGTCACATCACTGTCACATGGGTTAAGGTCACATGTTGGCATAACCACGCCCACGCCCAATGCCAATATAAGTCCTTGCCCGCCGCTCAGAAGGCATTTCAGCGCCGGACCTCGCCGTGTCAACATCGAATGGAAGAAGAAGCCCGCGAGTGTCACCCCGCGGCGGAAGACTGCGACGGAAGCCCGCTGCCCTCATCAAACAAGCACGGAGCTTCGTGGTGAAGGGGGCAGCGGCAGAAGACGGCGACGAAATCCGGGGTGGGATGTACGACCCTCGCCCCGGAGAAGACGACGGAAGCCCGCTGCCCTCATCAAACAAGCACGGAGCTTCGTGGTGAAGGGGGCAGCGGCAGAAGACGGCGACGAGAAGCCCGCCACGTCCAAGTCCTGGATGGGATGTACGACCCCCGTCCAGGCCGAAAAAATCGAGGGGGGCGGCAAAGAAGAAGGCCTGGCCCCCGCGGCGGAAGACAACGTCGAGAAGCCCGGAGAGTGGCGCCCTCCGGCGGAAGACGGCGAAAGAAGCCCTGGCCCCTAGTAGGAGCCAGGCAGAAGCCGGCGACGAAATCCGGGGTGGGATGTACGACCCTCGCCCCGGAGAAGACGACGGAAGCCCGCTGCCCTCATCAAACAAGCACGGAGCTTCGTGGTGAAGGGGGCAGCGGCAGAAGACAGCGACGAGAAGCCCGCCACGTCCAAGTCCTGGATGGGATGTACGACCCCCGTCCAGGCAGAAGAATTTGAAGGGGGCGGCGGAAGACCCTCAAAAGTGAAAACGTTCACCAGGTGAATGGGTAGGGGTACGATGTACCCCATACTCATTCACATAGGGTGGGGGCCCGAAATCTGGGGGCCACCTTATTAAACGGGGCTCCCAGATTCTGATTGGCTCCCGCCCGCATACCCCGACAACCAATGGCTAGGGTTGTCGGGAAGAGGCTCTTGTCCCGATCGACATGGGGACAAGAGTGCTTTGGGGTGGGGGGGCAGCGCCCCCCTCCCCCAAAGCACACACTCCCCCATGTCGAGGGCATGTGGTCTGGTACGGCTCAGGAGGGGGGGGGGCGCTCGCTCGTCCCCACCCCCATTCCTGTCCGGCCAGACTGCATGCCTGGGATGAGGGCTTGGTACGGATCTGGGGGGGAACCCCACGCCGATTTTGGCGTGGGTTAACCCCTCACGTTCCGGACCAAGCCGGAGAGCCTATTGTACCCCTGGGGGGGAAGCCGCGCCGGTTTCACATTTGAAATTTGGCGCGGAGTTCCCCTTCAGTGTCAGCGCAGCCCGAGAACAGCTCGGAGCTTGCCGTACGCCGCTCCAGGCAGTGCAAACACTGCTACGCCGCCTGGTATTTACCAAGGATTTCCCGGCGTTCTGAAGAGGCGCGCGGTGAGCTCCGATTTTTCCCTCTGCGCATGCCCAGTATGCAAGTGAACCTTCCGAGGTTCTAGCGTACTTTGCAAGCGCCCGGGGATCGGGTCCCAAAAGTCACTTTCCCTTTCAAATTGGCCCGCCACACAAGTTGAAACACATGTCACCACACTTCCCCTGCATCACCCCCCTCCCTCCCCTCATAAACTCCCGCCCGAATCCCCGATGTTTACATAACTAAATGCCGCACGCCAGCTCTGTACTGGCGTGCTGTGCGCCCTCTTCTGGGCGCATTAGGCACTTTAGTAAATGAGGAAACACGCTGCACTAGCAGCGTGTTTCTTTGGTAAATGTCAAAAACAGGTTTACTCCTGCTTGTGCACCATGAGTCTTGGCGCACAGGCTTGGTAAATCAGCCCCATGGTGTTACTGTGATTGCCAGGAGTAGGGGAATTGATTATGGGTTGTTCTTTGGTGGTAGATCAAAGTAATGGCAAGAAATATAATGTAAAAAGGGAATATTGATTAATATTTACCACCAAATGAAGGCCCAATTTGTCCTAAAAAATAAGGTATAATTTACCTGAATACACTAAGGCCCCGTACACACGAGCAAATTAATCTGTTCAAATCGGTCTGACAGACCGGTTTGAACAGATTTGTCTGATGGGCTGTTTTGGTTTGATCGCTGTACACACGATCAAACCAAAATCCCCACTGGCAGACAGCGCGGTGACGTGGCGATGACGTTGACGCCGCCACATCACCACACCAGGAAGTAAAACACTTCCGCGCATGCGTCAAATCCATTCGACGCATGTGCGGGCAGATATGTCTTCTGGTTAGCGTACTAACCAGCAGACATATCGGTCCGACGGGTTCCCAGCAGACAGATTTTAAAGCAGGCTTTAAAATCTGTCTGCTGGAAAAATCCGCCGGCTCGCCCGTACACACGATCAAATCTGTCTGCTGAGACGGTCTGTCAGACCGTTTTCAGCAGATAGATTTGATCGTGTGTACGCGGCCTCAGTAGTCATGATTTCAAGTTTTACTAACACATGCCAAACTTACAAAACTAGGTTGAGGCATTAATATTTGTTTTACCTTCATCACAAAAAGTGTTAAATTAATAAATTTAAAAAAATGAACAAGGCAAACGTTTTTGTTTTTTTTATCTGAGTTGTAACATACACCTTTATATGCTATTTGTGGTTAGTCAAGTTAGTCAGTATTCTTTAAAAAAAAATGTTTTCCTTTCCCATATAATTTAGACATGAAAGTGTTAACTTTAGTCCCAAACAATTTTTCCCAAGTTAGCTTTTGAAAGTGTTATTAATGCAATGTTTCTCCAGTATTTTCTCTATAATTGTTACTGACTGTTGAAAACAGCTTCATGAACAACCAATCACAGAGAGGAGAATAAAAATGGTCTACTGCCACCAATTAAAAAACGATTTTTTTAAGCTAAATGATAGTCAATTATGCTAACTTGAACAGCACAGAAATTTTCATTAATCTTCAGAATATTACATTCTAACTCAAAATTCCAGTCTTCTGCCATCATAAATAATTCATTAATATCAAAAATGAACCCATGGCCAGGTAATAACAAATGTCAAATGACACATTAAGAAGATTCATAATAAACTGAAAGGGCTTTTTACAGAGAGGTCCAATTCACTCATTGTGGTCAGTGTTATAAATTGATTTCTTGTAGTACTGTACAATTGCCATCTTCACCTTCCTTAATAGGACATTAATGAAATGAAGACAAATTTGTTACACTTAATAGTTGTTCAATATATTTTATGCTTTTGCCAGTGTTACAACTTTCAATATGGACTTCTGAAAATATAAAATAAATAACAGTTACTTATGGTGAAATCTCTATTAACGGTCAAATGAGTTCAAGAAAATAAAATGTTATTTTACGCATGCTACTGCTTTGTTCCCATATATTCAGGTGAGTATAAACCCTATGCCCGGTACACACAATCTGATTATCGGACGAATGATTGTCCATTTTTTTTTTGTATGCTAATCTCACGTCGAATCTGATGAGTTTACTAAAGTCACAAAAATTCTCGTACGGCAGAATAAAAAATTGGAAGTGATGTCATGTGTTGTAATGCATTTGTATTGCATTTTCGAACGCCAGCTGTACTGATTAAACGAAAATCGTACGATCTGGCATCGTACAAAAAAAAAATTCTGTGCATATCCGATAGAATAAAATAGGATGAACTGCCCTGATCGGCTCTCGAAAGCTCTGTACTAACGATACGATTATCGTACGATTGTTTTGAAAGCAGCATTTTTTGTACGATTTTCGGATCGTGTGTATGGGGCTTAATGCACTGGGATGGATTTACTAAAACGGTAGAGTGCAGCTCTGCATAGAAACTAATTAGCTTCAAAGTCCTAATTGAAGCTAAAGTTAGAAATTGTGTATATAAGTGTCTATACAAATTCCCGTAGGAGCTGGCTCCCTGCTGATGGTGGCTTGCAGTTGCATGTGAATTTTGTGAACATAAATAAAATTTTGAACTACAGTGGAGAGTTAATAACCAGGAGTTGTGCTTTTGACTACTTCTGCTTGCAAGTGTTGTTTCTTTTTTTTCCTCCTTTATTTGATACGTTTGCTATCAGTTTTTAAAATACTTTTTTTTCTTCCATCCTTTTTTTGTCACTTTTTAAACAGCTTTTTTTCTTTCCTGCTAATTAACCTGCCTAGCGGTATTCCTGAGTCTCAGGATCGCATTGCAGGATCTAGGCAAAGTTCCTAAAAAGGAAATGACACATACTAGAGAGATAGTAGAGCTGCTCGCCCTGATAATGAAATAGGCAAAGTTACTTACCTTGTCACCTGGATCCTGCGATGCCTTCCCGCAATGTGAGCGAGCTGTCTCCTCTCCAATTCGCACAGTGTCCGTGTGCCGCCAAACTCCGTTCCCTGCGATGTAGTGACGCATGGGGGCGGAGATTGGCGCCAAATTCAAAAAAGTTAAAACACACAATACATACAGTGAATAAAGAAAAAATGAACTATAGCGCTACTAAATTAAATATAGAACGCCACAAAAATGACTAAATAATAATTTGCTGCATATGATAAGGTAAATCAGCAAAGAGTGTAATAATGATCCTGATAGGACAATTACACATAGTTGTTAAGCGCAAACAAAAACATTAGCATATCAAAAGTCCCAATAAATGCTGTGGCAAAGAAGTGCAGAACATCCTCTATGTAGAGGAAAAAACAATTGCTGGTGAAAACTTGAGATTGCTCTGTGGAATGAGCCTTCTGTGATTCTGGTAAATTTCACATACACAGGTGTCAGATCCTCTGTGCAGCCCAGCACATAAAAGACAGTGAGAGAAAACAAAGACTAATGGTGCAATACTGCTGGACCAGGAACACAACAGAAACTACAGCTGGTAACAATTGCAAAATCACGAATCCCCAGGAAAAAAGGACGGGAATAAACACTCCTGCTAAACCCCGGAAAAAATTGAAAATTCCTTTGTAAAGTACAACTTGCTGTAAAATGTCAACAGTCTATGTTGTTTACAAAATTCACCAATTTACCAAGGTAAATGACAAAAGTATCACCTTGTCTCATTGTACTCTTTTTATTAATGTGGTAATTTTAATACATAAAACATTTTTTGTAAAATATTGTCACTTGAAATAAAGTTTTTGCCAGACAGGAAAGACAATACTTATAGGATCATAAAACTTTACCTGAACATATTGTTCAAGGTGAAAAGGAAGTCCAATCCCTCCCTTGCTAATGCAGGGAATATCAAAGGTGTATGTATCTCTGTCTTTGTCTATTTCAAGCTGATTCAGTCAGCATTATGATTTTACATTTGCACTGCTTTACTGTGTATTAAATTATTTATCTGCAAAGAGTTCCATGAATTCTTTGTTTGAGCTTTAACATTGTAATGTTCATTCTCAATTAGAACAAGCCAAGCGTGCTTAACATCAGAGATTAAAACCTTAGGTTTGCCATTGTTTATACCAATGCTGTTAGACACTAATTTAAATAACCGCATAAACCTGAATCTCTTTATGATAAAACTGAGTAGGGTAAACAATGCCATTTTTCAGTAGCTGTGAGTATATGTTCTTTATTAACACCAGCAAACAGAATTACTATGTAGCACTACCCCATAGGAGCTGCTGGGTTAGATTTGGTCCTTGCACGTTACCTCAATATTCATCGACTAGGGGAAGAAAGTCTGTAAAGAACTCCAATGTCCACACGAGACGTAAAACCTTGAGCTGTTAGGTTTTATTTTTCTCTTAAATTGCAGGAAAGTAGAAGGATGAAGGGGAAAGGGAAAGTTCAGCTGCACAGTATAGATCACTGAAGAAAAACTTCTAAGTCCCAATCAGGGGCTGACTGACCATTGATTCACTCGGGCACTGCCCGATGGCCCCATGCCACTAGGGGGCCCCATCAGGGTTGCCAGGCTCAGTAAAACCAGGGACAGTATGTAAAAATCTATGTTTTTTTTTTACATCTGTCCCTGATATGTCCGAAACCGACATGCTTTTGATGAGATTTTAGCTGCCCCACCTCTGTACTGCCACCTGGCGTGGTGGCCATCTGTAAGCCCAGGGGCCCCATAATCTTTTATTGCCCGGGGGCCCCATGAGTTGTTAGTCCGCCCCTGATCCCAATAGTCATTCACCACGTCCTCTCAAGTGGGTATTGGTCACCCGGATAGGCCCCTCTCACCTGGTCTAGCAGCTGGAATGATGCACGAACAATGATAAGCAACAGTCTCTGCCACAGACTGGTTATGAGCAAAACAAATCAGTCTGGAATCCTCTGCCATAGGATTTTAACACCCGAATTTTCAGCCATACAGGTAAAGAGCCTTTAAGCCGACCCTACGAAACTGTAGGGTAACTTGAGCTGTAAATCCCCCTTAATAGGTTCACCAGGCCTAGGCCTAAGACATTAGCCTTCCAATTGGTCTCCTCCTGGGAATGTCCTTCCCTTGCTTTCCTCCATTAAGTACTGTAGCTTCCTCTAGTAGATGGACAGCGTGGAATCTCTTTGCAGTTGTAGGCCCCAGCCAGGATAGCTGGGCCTACTTGGTAGAAAGCCAGCCTCAGGCCAACGTGGCCCAGAAACGGAAAATCACAACAACACGTACCTTGCGCCAGGAGGGCCAGGAGGCGAAGGACCCCAAAAATTTGCGCCTGGAACTTAAGTACCCTTCCCTGGCATGCCCAGCGGGGAGACCACTCCCACTCGGCTGTTCCTGGGAACAGGCTGATTTAGCATAAATCATTAAAGTGTGAGCCAACTATCGGCCCAGTCACTCACTTAATTTAGCATAGCGCCTGATCAATGGGAGCATGGCGCTACAACTATATTCAATATGATTTTGTATGAGAATTTAAAGCCAAACTCCAGACACAACACAGATATTACACTAAAATAGCAGCAGTGACTAGAGAAAAGCTGCAGGAGGGACCCAACAGGCTCCACCCACTACAGGCTGAAGAAAACTACATGAGGGGAGGGCAGAGACAAGGAGAGAAAGAAGCAATTATTGTTTTCTATTACAGGTTTCACACTCGATTACTGCACAGTTCTGAAAGAAATACACAAAGCACACCAAGATTCAAGTGAGAATGTACATGTCCTATATATTCTATAATAATATATCTGTGCTGTGTTAAAAAAAAAAATAGTAGATAGCTATAAGGATGACATACAAAAACCTAAAGGAGTAAAATAAACAAACTGTGCAGTGTCACACACTTAAATATATAACAATAATGCAGTGCAATACCAGGGCCGGACTGGCCAACCGGGATACCGGGAAAAATCGACATGCAACTGCGCATGCGCCAGCGGCTCAGCCCAGTTCCGAAGCTAGCTGTGCTCGAGAAAGCTCGTACAGGCTCGGCAAGTTTCGTAAGTGCGGGCGCATGCGCAGTGACACAACGGCATTTTTAAAATGCGCGCCGCTCACTGAGGTAGGTGAGGTCTTCCGTGTGCTGTGCCTCTGAGTCTTCCTACATCCCCTCCCTGCAGGCAGCGTCTGAACTCCCCCCCCGACCTCCTGACCGCTCATGCAGCCTCTGACCTCCTGTTCCCCCCTCCACAGCAATGAGCATCTGACCTCCTGCCCCCCTGCAGCCTCTGACCTCCTGTCCCCCACTCTGCAGCCTATGACCTGTCCCCTCCCCACAGCCTCTGACCTCCTGTTCACCCTCTGCAGCCTCTGACATCCTGTTCCCCCCTCCACAGCATCTGACCTCCTGCCCCCCCTCCAGCCTATGACCTGTCCCCTCCCTGCAGCCTCTGACCTCCTGCCCCCCCTGCAGCCTCTGACCTCCTGTCCCCCCCTCTGCAGCCTGTGACCTGTCCCCTCCCCACAGCCTCTGACTTCTTGTTCCTCCTCTGCAGCCTCTGACTTCCTGTTCCCTCCACAGTATCTGACCTCCTGCCCCCCCTGCAGCCTCTGACCTCCTGTTTCCCCCTCCACAGCAATGAGCATCTGACCCCCTGCCCCCCTCTGCAGCCTATGACCTGTCCCCTCCCCACAGCCTCTGACCTCATGTTCCCCCTCTGCAGCCTCTGACCTCCTGCCCCCCCTGCAGCCTCTGACCTCCTGTCCCCCCTCTGCAGCCTATGACCTGTACCCCCCCCCACAGCCTCTGACCTCCTGTTCCCCCTCTGCAGCCTATGACCTCCTGTTCCCCCCCTCCACAGTATCTGACCTCCTGCCCCCTGCAGCCTCTGACCTCCTGTCCCCCCTCTGCAGCCTATGACCTGTCCCCTCCCCACAGCCTCTGACCTCCTGCCCCCCCCTACAGCCTCTGACCTCCTGTCCCCCCTTTGCAGCCTATGACCTGTCCCCTCCCCACAGCCTCTGACCTCTTGTTCCTCCTCTGCAGCCTGTGACCTTCTGTCCCCCCCTCCACAGCATCTGACCTCCTGCCCCCCCTGCAGCCTCTGACCTCCTGTTCCCCCCTCCACAGCAATGAGCATCTGACCTCCTGCAGCCTCTGACCTCCTGTCCCCCACTCTGCAGCCTATGACCTTTCCCCTCCCCAAAGCCTCTGACCTCCTGTCCCCCCTCTGCAGCCTCTAACCTCCTGTTCCCCCTCTGCAGCCTCCAACCTCCTGTTCCCCCCTCCAAAGCATTCTGACCTCCTGCCCCGCCTCTGCAGCCTATGACCTGTCCCCTCTCCACAGCCTCTGACCTCCTGTTCCCCCTCTGCAGCCTCTGACCTCCTGTCCCCCCCTCTGCAGCCTATGACCTGTCCCCTCCCCACAGCCTCTGACCTCCTGTCCCCTCCCTACAGCCTCTGATCTCCTGTTCCCCCTCTGCAGCCTCTGACTTACTGCCCCCTCCGCTGCAGCCTATGACCTGTGTGGTGGAAATTTGAAGATGTATTTATTATGTATTGTCATAATTGGCACCCAGTCTTTTTTTTTTTTACACAATCAGAGTTTATTGACTCAAAAGTTGCATGGTACAGTATAAATGTACATGCACCCAGTCTTGACACTTCCCCAACCCGCTCTAAATAGAGCGGACTGTGGCAGTCCTAGGGCTGGTTGACTCTCGTCTGGTAGTAGAAAATGTCTTGAGGTTGGAGTGTGATGGTTGCGGCATGGGCGTATATCCACCAGCGAGGGGCCCCTCTGTGCATTTAGCACAGACGATCGTGGAGGGGGATGCGTTCATTTCGCAAGCACACTAGTGGCTGTAGACAGATGTACGCTCTTATCTGGGTCATGTCTGATCAGCAGGATTTGGGGTTCTTAGCGTGCATCTGTAGATAGCCTCAATAAGGGTATAATCTTTATATGCATTATTCTATGGAATGGCGCAGATTAAAGGTTCTATCAGCGTATAGTTTGAGGGCTTGTGAACGCTTCTGGGGTCAGGGGGGGGCACATGCACACCCTGACCGGACACGCCCATAAGACTTTAGCCAGCATTGTTTGCATTTCTATTCATTGTATTGTATTCATTGTATTCTATTCTATTCATGTATTCAATGTGACTTCCTGTCAGAGGGAATGTTTTGCAAGGATGGTAACTTGAGAACAGCTGTTGTAATGTCTGCTTACTGGATGAATGGCAGGGAATATATGGTGAGTAAATCTTTTAGCTTAAACATGGCATTATTTCATTTAAGACCGGGAATGTGCTTTAGAGCACAAGGCAAGATGGCGGTGTGCTTTGCAAACCCCCAGATTGCCACGACACCTGTCCCCTCCCCACAGCCTCTGACCTCTTGCCCCCCTGCAGCCTCTGACCTCCTGTCCCCCCATCTGCAGCCTATGACCTGTCCCCTCAACATACCCTCTGACCTCCTGTTCCCCCTCTGCAGCCTCTGACCTCCTGTTCCCCCCTCCACAGCATTCTGACCTCCTGCCCCCCTCTGCAGCCTATGACCTGTCCCCTCCCCACAGCCTCTGACCTCCAGCCCCCCTGCAGCCTCTGACCTCCTGCCCCCCCTCTGCAGCCTATGACCTGTCCCCTCCCCACAGTCTCTGACCTTCTGCCCCCATGCAGCCTCTGACCTCCTGTACCCCCCTCTGCAGCCTATGACCTGTCACCTCCCCACAGCCTCTGACCTCTTGTTCCTCCTCTGCAGCATCTGACCTTCTGTTCCCCCCTCCACAGCATCTGACCTCCTGCCCCTCCTGCAGCCTCTGGCCTCCTGTTCCCCCCCTCCACAGCAATGATAATCTGACCTCCTGCCCCCCCCTGCAGCCTCTGACCTCTTGTCTCCCACTCTGCAGCCTATGATCTGTCCCCTCCCCACAGCCTCTGACCTCCTGTTCCCCTCTGCTGCCTCTGACCTCCTGTTCCCCCCCTCCACAGCATCTGACCTCCTGCCCCCCTGCAGCCTCTGACCTCTTGTCCCCCACTCTGAAGCCTTTGACCTGTCCCCTCCCCACAGCCTCTGACCTCCTGTTCCCCCTCTGCTGCCTCTGACCTCCTGTTCCCCCCTCCACAGCATCTGACCTCCCCCTGCAGCCTCTGACTTCCTGTTCCCCCCTCCGCAGCCTCTGACCTCCTGTTCCCCCCTCCACACCATCTGATCTCCTGCCCCCCCTGCAGCCTCTGACCTCCTGCCCCCCCTGCAGCCTCTGACCTCCTGTCCCCCCCTCTGCAGCCTATGACCTGTCCCCTCCCTGCAGCCTATGACCTGTCCCCTGCCCGCAGCCTATGACCTGTCCCCTCCCCACAGCCTCTGACCTCCTGTTCCCCCTCTGCAGCCTCTGACTTCCTGTTCCCCCCTCCACAGCATCTGACCTCCTGTCCCCCCCTTTGCAGCCTATGACCTGTCCCCTCCCCACAGCCTCTGACCTCCTGTTCCCCCTCTGCAGCCTCTGACCTCCTGCTCCCCCTCCGCAGCCTCTGACCTGTCCCCTCCCTGCAGCCTCTGACCTCCTGCCCCCCCCCCCCCTCTGCAGCTTTTGATTTCCCCTGTACCATCCAGAGCCTCTGACCATCTCTTGTCTTATATCAGATCTGAAGAGGATTCGAGAATGGGAGTGCTGCCAGGATGGGGGTTCACGGGAAAAGTCAGACATGTATGGACTGTGGAGAGGAAACTATGGGACCAAGCTGGAGCCGAGTGACTGAGCCACGCATGGTGCACCTGAAAGGAGGTCAGTGACAGCACCGCCAGGCCAGTCTGAGGAGGCGGGGTGTCAATACAATATTGTAAGGGGGCACTGACTGATCTAAAGGTTCCCCCCTTATATCAGTAAACCCCCTTACCTTAGTGTTCACTTTCTGTGTTAGGTGGTCTCTGGTCACCAGAGTCCTCCCCACATTCCCAGAGTTTCCTGTTACATCATAGTCTGCAGGATTCAACCTTACAGTGCAAGGGGGCACTCTGATGTAAAGGGGAATGCAGTGGACTCTGATATAAATGTGGTCTCTGGTCACCCGTGCCCCCCTTTATATTAGAGTTCGACCCCTTTTCACACTGAGACGCTTTGCAGGTGCTATAACACTAAAGATAGCGCCTGCAAAGTGCCCTGAAAGAGCCGCTCCTGCCCATTGAAATAAATAGGCTATACTGCCGGCAAAGCACATGGTGTTATGATGTTGGGCTCTAGTATAATGCTATGGGGCTGGTATAAAATAATTTCCAGGGCTGGTTTTTATCCCCAGTCCGGCCCTGTGCAATACTAAAAAACAGCAAACATTGTCCAAGAAGACTTTATAGATAAATGGAAAGTCCCAAACAGCAATGTGAAGCATAGGAGAATGAATTTTACACCACCTTCTTATGTGACTCTGATCTCTATGGCGGCGTACACACGATCGGATATATCCGATGAAAACGGTCCGCGGACCATTTCCATCGGATATGTCCGATCGGGAGTTTGATCCGATGGCGTGTACACACCATCGGATCAAATTCCCCGCCGCCGGACGGCGCGGTGACGCGGCGGTGACGTTGCCGCCGCCGCGCCACCGCCACGTCACCGCACCAGGAAGTAAAACACTTCCGCGCATGCGCCGAATCCATTCGGCAGCGGCGCGGCGGCGGTGGGACCCGACATGTCTGCTGGTAAGTGTACTAACCAGCAGACATGTCGGGCGGACAGATTCCACCCGATAGATTTCAAAGCATGCTTTGAAATCTGTCGGGTGGAGAAATCTGTCCGCTAGCCCATACACACGAGCGGAGATGTCTGCTGAAACGGTCCATCGGACCGTTTTCAGCGGACATATCCCCTCGTGTGTACGAGGCCTATGTGTTAGAGAAAACACAAAGCACCATCTGGCGAAATAAAATCTCACCAGACATAAATTCTGTAATAACTACAGCATCAAACACATCTGTTATACTAAGGATTGTTCCAGGGTATGTATGTTAGCTTTAAGCCTCCTCCACTCAATGGCACCCAGAATCTATCCCATATATGACAAATAAAGCTCACCAGGAGTCAATTGACAATAGTGCAGCAATTTTTATCAAAATTAAATGTACACAGTCATACTGCATAATAAAAACAATTTAACTGACACTGATGGCTGCTCCCGACCCAGGATCATGCAGCGTGTGACATCAGCACCAAAACTCTGCTTTGATATGTTTACTTTGTTTAGTCAAATTGGAATTGTCCCATTGATTACAGTTACAGTGAAGCCAGCTGTACTGTCCTGATTAATAGTCATGCCAGTGTTAGAAGAACCATTCAAGCCAGCACCAGTGTTTCGATCACCACCACCAGGGCCGGTGCTACCACTAGGCAAACTAGGCAGCAGCCTAGGGCGCACTGCTGCCTAGGGTTTCCAGCCACTGGTGATTCTACTCTCTTCTCTCTTCAGCAAGCAACTAAGTCTCAGCATCAGCAGGCGGCCGCTGCTCCATTCGCACATAGTGTTAGAGGGGCAGCAACGGCGGAGGACTGTGTCTGTGTCCCATCTCCCAAATGAATGTATGCAAGCAAACATTCATTGATGGGCACTGATAGGCTGCATTGTTAGGCACTGGCAGGCTCCATTGTTTTTGTCGCTGGTAGGTTGCATTTGAGGGGCGCTGGAGAGGCTGCATTGATAGGTGCAGGTGAGGCAGCATTTGATGGGCCCTTCATTAAAAAAAGGTGGGGTATACATGGGCAGAGCAAAGGGGTGGAGTCAAGGGGAAGGTGGCAAAATTAGGTTTCGCCTAGGGTGTCAAAAATCCTTGCACCAGCTCTGACTGCCACACTACTGCCATTGTCAGCAGAGTCAGTGAATCCAGCATTACATTTCTGTTCACTAGTCAACAGAGCCATTCAAGCCAAACAGTGTTTTGATCTCTATCACGCCAATACAGCGTGACCAGAACTGGAACACCATGTCCAAAAAAGGTTCACAAGTAGATATGTGTATTCCCGTTCGTACGAATGTTATTTTCGTACGAAAATGTTCATTTTCGTACCCGCGGGATAATGTGTACATACGAAAAAATTAAAGCACCAAAATACGAAAACAACGGGATTACGAATGAGCCGCATAACGAACGACCGCAAATACGAATGAACGATCCGACGGAAATACGACAAAACGAAAACGGCAAAAGAACGAAAATGTAGTCTGTAACAAAAGATTTGCATGCTGTATTTTGTTTGAATGCCTTTTCTGTTTTTATTTTGTATTCAAAATACAGAATGCAAATCTTCTGTTTAGAGTAGAAACAGAAGATTGGCATTCTGTATTGTCTTTGAATACAGAATACCAATCTTTTGTTTATAGTATAAACAAAAGATTGGCATTCTGTATTGCCTTTGAATACAGAATGCAAATCTTTTGTTTATAGTAGTTAGTGAAGCAGCTTTTTTTGTGCCGAGTAAAGCCAAATAAACTTTTGTGGATTTTCATCTGAAGGGAGATCAGTTGGTCAGACTTTTGAACCCAAAAATGGTTTTCTGATGGAGTTTAAAAACGAACAAATTTTCTGAGAACGATCGGAAAACAATCGTTTTTATGTTTGTTGTTAAAAAAAGTCTGACCAAGTGTATGGGGCTTAACAATAGTTACTATGGATGAGCCGCGTGTTGAAAGTGCCGCGAATCCTGCAATATATAATTACGAAAGTTATTGTCTAACAAGAAATGACAATAAATTAAACAGAATAACGAACCATCCCGCATGTACGAAAATAAAACGGTAACGAAAATACAAAACGAACGGAATACGAAAAAATCGCGTCGTACGAAAAACAAACGGGAAAACGGGCGTCTTACGAAAAACGAACGGAAACGAACCTACGGAACGATACGAAACGGAACAAAAAAAAATATTTTTTTTTCTGTGCACATGTCTATTTCCAAGTGAGGAGGCCTTTCCAATTTTCATTACAGATGAGAGTAGTAGGGAGCAATCACTTTCCGATTCAGATTATGAATATGAACACATGAAGAGCAGTGGTTTAGTAACTGCCTCTTTATCCAGCAGAGGAAAGCATCTCTACAAAAATAATCAAGTGTTCAGAACAGAAGTAGGCGAATACCAGCAGTGCACTATATCCTAGTAAAGTGGTGAGCACCAACAGTGCAGTACATCTGGCTGAAAGGCCAAGTACAAGTAGTGGGGTGTCACATCAGCCACAAAGGATTATGGCCTGTGCTAGTGTCCCAGAGGCTAGTTCAAGCCTTTTTTTTATGGCTACTTTTTAATTCAGCACCACCTATCAACTTTCCACATACAGCCCAACCAAAAAAACATTGGGGGGGTTAGCTTTCAAAAATGTGGTTATTTTATGGATGTTTCCACTCTCCTTGTGCTCCAGGAAATCCAAATAATGTGAGTAGTCAGGAAATTAGATGTGAAATAAAGACTAAAACCTGCGCTAATGGAATAGTAAATGGGTGAAACAATAGTGAAATAGTACAAAAATAGACCACAGCTGCTGTAGTTAAATAAAAAATACAATTGTGATAGATAAACTGCAATGAGATTAAATAAAGTGCAAAGTGCTTCCAACGGCAATTCAAACTTCCAAGTTGAAAGGAATCTCAGAGTGCACACTCCCCTCTTATGACCCCACTGACCAGAGTTAATGGACCCTCATCTTTGCAGTCCAGGGGTCAGAAATGCCGTTGGAAGCACTTTGCACTTTGTTTCATCTCATTGCACTTTATCTATTACAATTGTATTTGTATTATATATGTTAAAAATCTACATTCCACTAGCGCTGTTAACAAATTTATATATTTAGAAAATTAGATGTGTAACCTATTGGTTCTATTAAGTCTCATGGGGCTCTTTGGATTTTGGGTCTGTGTATCCGGTTAGGCTGTAAAATAGTCTTGCACTCCAGAAGAGTAGCATAATGTGATTTGGGGTGTGATTCTAAGTATGCCAATGCTGTGTATTAGAGATATCTAAGAGATTAGAGCTAAAAAACCCTACGGGCCAGATTCAGAAAGAATTAGATTCCCGCAGAGTATCAGAGATACTCTACGCCGCCGTACTTTACCTGGCTCTAGGAGGAATTCAGAGAGATTTTGGCCCGTAAGGTATGGCGGCGTAGTGTATTTCTCCCGGCGGAATCAAAATACACGAATAGGAGGCGTGAGGCATTTAAATTAAGTGCGTCCCCACAGCGATCGAACTGCGCATGCTCCGTTCAGAAATTTCCCGCCGTGCATTGCGCGAAATCACGTCGTTACGTCATTTTTTTTTGAGTAGCGTAGTTTACGGACATTCCTATTCCCGGATGACTTACGCAAAAAATAATAATAATTGAAAGTCGACGCGGGAACGATGGCCATACGTAACATGGGCCGCGTAACGTTAGACCAGCTAAAAGCTGGTTTAACTTTACGTAGCGAAAAAATGACGTACGCGATTGCGAACGACGCTCGTAACTTCGTGGATCTCCGTAAAAAGCTCATTTGCATATCCCGACGCTGAAAACGACGCAAACTCCACCCAGCGGCCGCAAAAAGACCGCAGTGTAGATCCGAAGGTGTACGAAGACGTAAGCCTGTCAGATCGAAGCCCAACGCCGCCGTATCATGGTTTGAGGATTCAAACTAGTGATACGGCGCGCGAAATTTGAAATTACTCCTGTCTAACACCAGTTAGACAGGCGTAATCCCTCTGTGAATCTGGGCCTACATTTTCATTTTCTTTCCTGTATTTTCCAAAACTTGTGAAAAACAAATGACATTTTCAAAAGACTTCTTAGAATATACCATAGGTTGTTTTCTTTTCAAAATTGGTCATTGTATGAGTGTTTCCACTATCTTAGTGCTCCAGAGCATTAGAAATGTGATAAGTATGCAGGAAATTAAATGTGTAATTTGTGCCACTAGACTGCCAGAAAGTGCTCCGTGGATATTGGTTTATTTAAAGCTAGAGAGTTAAAAATCAGATTAATTTCTGCATAGAATGCAGATGGGAACAAGAATATTCATACAGCTCTTACAAGGGGAGGCATCCCTATGTATGCTGGGTGCCTGTATTTATATTTTAGGAGCACATGGGCTACTGGTTTTTCCTAGCAGAGGATTGCACCAGCTGGGGGAGAGGAGCTGCCTTCCCCAGAACTTGCTGCCATGTGGCTTCAGGTGGGCAACCCGAGGGCCTAAATTAAGAGAGTGTGTTGCCATGCAGCCTCAGGTGGGAGTCCTGAGGGCCTGATGTTGATGAGAGCTACAGAGAGCTGGCTGGAAGGGCTGCCTATTCAAGATCTGCTATGATATATTTGGCATAGAGTTCCACTTGGAAGTTGGAAGGAGGCTACCAGCTGTCCCTGGACATTTTGTGGGTGCTATGAGGATCTATAGATTTGTGTGTTTAACCCCTTCTGGTGTTCTATATAGTCAGCTAATGGTCTGAACAAAAGGGACACTAGCTAGTGTTCTGAAGAGATTGTCCAACTATTTTCTACTGCATAGGACTTTACTCAGTTCTACTTCTTTTGGACTGCCACAGTCTGCTGTAACTAGCTTGAACCTGTGGACCTTTACCCTGCTACTTCTACTACTGAAGAACTTTGCTCAATCCCAAAAAATACTTTGTGCTACTTTCAAGAAGAAGATAATTTATATGTCCACAATTGTGAATAGTTCTATTTCTTGGAATATCCCTTCACTATTCAAGTTCCCCAAAAATAAAACAACAAAAGCAAAACCCCTTGACTGGTCATTGAAGACAACGAGCATTAGTGTGTGTGTGTACCTGGCTGTGTGAATCTACCTTGTACCTGACTTTCGAGGGAACAGAGAAAGAATAAATTAGATCTGCATCTTCCCCACATCTGGTACCCAAGAGGATATGGAGGGTTTGTGGGGGGTCTTTTATGAATCTGGAAAACCACACATATCACCCACCCCCAGAGGATCGAGTACAGGGGTACATTAGTACATTTTACTCATTCTTGCAGAGAGGAAAAACCACATAGTGGCAAAGTGTTTAAATAAAAATTCCCTCCCTTTCATAGAACAGACTGGGGCCCAGATTCACAGAGCGATTACGTGCGTAAGTCTAAATGTGCGCGTGCGTTTCGTTGCGCGGCATCCCCAGAACGAGATACGCAAAAAAATTTTTGGTCCCGCGTAATTTCGTTAGACTGGCGCATCCTTCCGCGCAAAAGTGCGATAGACACACCATTGATTTGCTAGTCAAATATGCTAATGAGGGACTTACGGGGATCCACAAAACAACGTTGGGGCAGCGCAGGCAACGCAGTGTGCGCAACAGCAAAATGTCCTGTCTAAAATTAGAGCTTATAAAAGCTGGTCTAAAAAAAGAAAAAAAGTCTACTTGTTAGATAAAGCAACTCTGTTAGTGATCAGCTCAGCAGTCACACGTGTTGCTCAACAATCTGTATGCCAACATGCCAGGGGCATCGTCGCACATAGCTATACTACTGACTTTAGATGAACAAAGAAGGATGAGGGCACGGAGGATGGCACGGAGGATGGCACGGGAGAGCATATACCGTACCCGCATAGACCTGTTTGGCATGAGTGATTCTGAGGTGTTTCGCATCTTCAGATTCACCCCTCATGCCATCCTGGAATTAACCACAACCCTGCAGGAGGACATCACCAGCCCAACACACCGCTCACATGCAGTGCAGCCACTGGTCAAGGTCATGGCAACACTCCATTTCCTTGCCAGTGGCTCTTTTCAGCGTACAAGTGGAGTGGTGGCTGGGATGTCACAATCCTCCATGAGCAGATGTGTGCACCAGGTTGTCCCTGCAATCCTTACACGCATGGCCAACCAAATCATCAAACCCACCACTGAGGAGCTGCGACTGAAGGCAATGACAGATTTCTACAGAATTGCCAGATTCCCACGCACTGTGGGGGCCGTTGATTGCACACATGTGGCACTCCAGCCCCCCCAGGAGACAGAGCACATGTACCGCAATCGTGCCAAACACCCAGGGTCCAGCCATGACAGCTACATATACAATCAATGCCACATCTGAATGGAATTCGATCAGAACGTGTATGGGGACACCTGGCTGGTTGGTGAGTGACATGGGTGGCAGGCATGACTATCCCCTCCCATGATGCACATCACAAGGGGCACATGCATGACTAACATCCTCCTGTCTTTTCCCTTACAGGTGACTCTGCATATCCTCTGGGACCCCATCTCATGACTCCTATCCGGAACCCCCAAACCCCAGGAGAGGAAAGATACAATCAAGCACATGCCCAAACCCGTGCAGTGGTGGAGAGCACCTTTGGCATCCTAAAGTCACGTTTCCGATGCCTGGATAAGTCTGGGGGTACCCTCTTGTATTCCCCAAACTTCGTGTGCCAGATCATCGGTGCATGTTGCATGCTGCACAACTTTGCAGAAAGAAAGGGCCTGCAGATTGACCTACGTGATGACCTGACCCCTGAACCAGACAATCCCCCCCTAACCGAGGTTACCCCGTCTTCTGAGGGAAGAGCAGCCAGGAGACAGCTCACATTGGGCATCTTTGCACGTTAAACATACACATTAATCATGGCACAATGAGAATGCATGCATGCACACCACTGTGGTCCCTAGCACACACCCCCCACATCCACATCAAATTGGATTGGCACCAGTCCACCATGCAGGACTTGTGAGCAGCAACGCCACGCCAAGGCTCCAATTATGTCACTGAACATTCATACACCAATCACACGGACCTGGGGATCACTTCTCCCTGGTCCTGGGGAACCCTTCTCCACCAAAATAGAGGGTGACAACCCTTTTTCGGCAGGAATGTCACCCCCACATTCACACAGCATTCACAACCCAAAAAAAAAAAAATGACCTGCAAAAGCAAAAAATTTCCAGCAACAAAAAAAAAAATGACAAAAAAAAAAAAAAAATTGGGGGAAAAACAAATTACTGCCCTCTGCGTGAGCCACGCCTGGGGCGCCCCCGGCCACGGCCCCGGCTTCTCAGGGGAGACTCATGGGGAAGGGGTAAAACCGGGGAAGGAGGATCCGCCCCTGATCTCTGCCCACCTGGTGGCCTGCCCTCCAAGGCCACGGCAATTTTGTCCAGGGCAGCACCAAGTGTTGCCGTGTTGGCCTGGATAGCCAGGGTAAGGGCCCTCACATCCTGCCCAACGCCTGCTGATGTTGTCTGCAGTTCGTTTAGGCAGGTTGTGAAAGCCCGGGAGTGGGAGTCCAGGTTCCCCAGCGTATCCTTGATGGAGGACAGGCTCTCCTCCATCCGCACCAATGTCTGGCTGACCTGTCCCAGATGGCGGGTCTGGAGGAACTGGTCCCTTCTCAGAGTGGCGGGCAGGAGATCGGCCAACCCCCTGGTGGTCTGGGATGACATCCTGCCTCCAGCTGATGCTTGTGGCCGGGGAGAAGGGGAGGCCCTTGTGAGGGGAGCCATGTTGGGGGAGGAGGGGGGGGCTCCCACTTAGGGAGGCCTGCCTGCTGCCAGCCAGAGGGGAGGAGTCCTCAAAACCCAAACGTCGAATGCCTGACATGGACTCCTCCTCCTCATGATTCTCCTCCTCCTCATGATTGTCCTGCTCCTGTTGAACCTCCTCCACGGACTCCGGCCTTGTTGGGGGGGCCTCATTAGGCTGCTGTCCTGGGGTTGGTGCGGTCAGGCCAGATGGCCCTGCACCCTCCTGCACATCTGTGGATGACACAAAACATTCACAGGTTGGAGGATCCACACACTTGCCACATATTCCCTTTCACCCCCTCCCCCACACATGCTACACACCTGATATTAAAAAATAAAACAACTTACCTGGCACCACGGGGTCCGGACTTGAGTCAAAGCCGGGCAGGCCCTCAACTTCATGCCGATGAAAGGTCAGGGCCACCGCCCGCTCCTCCGCTGTCAGGCTAATACGGCATGGTGGGCCCCCTCCTGTGCCCCTGGCATGGGCATGCATTCTGGCCAACTTCTTTTTGACCAGACGCCGGAGGTCATTGATTTTTTTGTCAATCCCAGACCTGGTCCGTTTCTCCCCCTGCCCCGCTGAATTCACCTGGTCGGTGATCCTATCCAAAATCTCCCTCCTCCTGTCCGGGGTGGTGTTGGCACTCTCTGGGCCGTGGAGGTAACGCCCATACTCGCTAATGGCCCGGGCAAGAATCTGTTTTTCCACAACTGTAAAATTCAGCTTGCGTTTTCTCTCACTCATCCTTCCAAAAAAAAACAGTCCCAGTCAACAAAATTCACGCACACAAACAAGCACAACCAATCACAAAAAAACACACACAGAGAGAAAACGACTCAGCAAGAAACAGTCCCCAAAAAACAAAACAAAAATACAGCAGGAAAAGAAACAAAAAGAAATATATCAATCAAACAAACAGTCTCTCAAACACTTATCAAAAACCACTTTAAAAAATCTACTAACAAACACCTGATCACACAGAACACTAATCTGACAACTACAAAACACACCGCAACGAACAACAAGAACAAAAGCACTTGGTTAAATGGGAAGGGACAAAGGGATGTACTTTTGCAAAGGAAGTGCGTTTGTGTGTGTCTATTTATACTGTTTGCGTAGTTCACAACGTTGCCCTAGTCCATTTCCAATTTCACTGATTGCGCCGCTCCCGAGTTGTGAGCATGCGCACAGCGGAGCTGACATGGTCTCGTTCAAGTGCACATGCGCGAGCCGGCCGGCCCTTCATTTGCATGGGGTCACGGCTCATTTCAATGTAACACGCCCACGTCCTTCCCAATTTGTATTACTCCTCCTTACGCCTCTGAAAAAACGTTACGTATGCGCAATTTCCTGCGCAAAAGCTACGAGAATAGGGTGATTACGCGGCAAAATTGCGCAAGTCTAACGTAAAGGCGGTGCGCTACGCCGGTCTAATAATGCGCAGATGTACCTGAATCTGGGCCTGGGTTTGGGTCCAACATGAGAACCCAAAGCTCATCCCTAATCTTTGGCTATATTTTTGCACACTCTGAACATGCAGAACTTGACAAAGCATTCCAAATGACCTGCATAAAAATCCTATAATATTTTGCAGATGGAGGCGAGTTTGCATATTCACTCATTAACCAAGAAGCTTTTCATGCATAGTTGATTTCCAGCCCATTAGTCTAATCTATACTTCTCTTCATGTAGAACAAATAAGAATTCTCTGATCTACACAAGCTCACAGCTACTTCAGTAGGAAGAAACTGCCTTCGCTTTCAGTGAAGACTAGTATTTTCTAAAGATCTTACATATACCACAAGACATATCACGCTGTATATTGATATAGATTTTTAAACAAGATGAAATACAGAGAAAACATTTAATAAAGTGACTTTTAAAGAACTTGCTTTTGTTGACTAAAGTTCTTTAAAAGTCACTTTTAGTGTTGTCTCTGTATTGTGGCCTTCAGAGATTACTGGAGGTTTAAGGATCTTGCTAATTATCTCAAATCTAATAAATTAGTCTCAGTTTAATTAGCAGAAAGACATTTTTTTTTATGTTCATTGTGTAACCTTAGACCAGATTAAAATTGTTATCTTCTGTTAAACAGTAATTACCAGATATGATTTTATATCATAATATGTTTATTGCAATTCTATTAAAAGATGCCATTTAATACCAGGCTTATAATGCATATCTTAGCACATTTAGGCCCCATGCACACTAGCTTAAACAAATGTTCCTACAGTAGCAGCAGCTTTTGAGCATTTTTTTTCTGCTTCTAGAAACAAATAGTGGTATCCTATGTGTCAATGCACACTATTTTATGCTAAAAGTGTTTTTGAAACTTTAGTTTCTAGGAGCATAAACAACTCATTTGTGTTGCATTTTTGGGAGTGATTTGCTAGCATAAAAAAAGCTGAATGCTCCTAACTTCTGCTTAGTGCTGCAAAAAAACTGGCACATAACTTTGTTATGTTTTTTTAGCTTATACTGTGCATGGAGCTAATATCTATGTTGTTTGAAGGTTGAATCATGACAACAAACTGCTAAAATTTCAAGCATCAAATTGCCTAAAATTGGTGTTTTACTTTTAGACAAAGATAAAAGAGAACAATAAAAAACAGTAGTATATGTATATTGTACTATAGACATATCAGTAGAGCCACAGATATGTGTATGTATTGATTTGTAAAACTAGTTCACTTCACTACCTTCCCAATGCCTAGCTAATGCCAGCCAGTTAGGGATCTAAAATAAATAAAAAAAGTGCTTCTCTTCCAAAATTACAAACAAGGTTACACAGCCCCAGCTATAACTAGCAATTGCAGCAAGCAGCATTGGAAGGCAACATATGATAGCAATAAGGCCATGGATAAATCCAAGGACAAATCCAAGCTTACTTAACGACCAGCCAGCAGACAACCAATTTAACCGGTCTAACAGTATGCGTTAAAAACAGGAGTTTAGTCTGCACACTTTTGCAATACATATGCAAAACACTATTTCTGTAATGCACAATCCCTCATCCCTAATGGGGAGACAACATTTTAATCTTTCTTCTATCTCAGGCTGCAAAGTGGGTGTTTTCCCGCTAAAGAAGGGTCTTAACATTTGAGGCCCATTTACACCAAAATGCTGTGAGCCACAATGCATGCATTGTCATGTGTTGCATTGCTGTGCACCGAACAGTCCATTCAAAATGATTGGGCAGAATCACACATCAACTCACGTGAAACTGGCTACATTGTTTTTGCAACACCATGCATACAATGAATGGCAACCCAGTGCACCAAGACACATAAAGTATATTACTGTGTATTGCTTTAATGCACACATTATCTCAGCACCCCAGTAAAAATGGACCCTTAGGGCTTATTCACATTTGTATGGTTGCCTATTAAAATGCATTGTGTTACGACAGCCTATTAACTGAAACAGACTAGCTGATGCACCAAAATCCACAATATAGGTGCTTGCACCATTTTTTGCAATGCAATGTACTACAACACATGTATGTTCATTAAAATAATTTCACATGTAACCAAACTGGTAAACAAAGGCATAAGCAGTAGTAAAAGAGTTAGTAATGGAGAGACAAGAAAGTTGCACACACACCATCTGAAGCAGGTAATCGCCCCTGAGCACAGAGTGCCATGTTCAGAATTATTAGACTCTCCATATTAATATATAGTTAAACGTTACTGTAACGTAATACTGTCCTTAAGATAAAAATAACAAAGGGTCTCTTTGTAAAGAAAAGGACACATTGTTTTCTCTTCCAACATGAACTTTGCTGATCTGACTATGGTGGTTACAGATTGTTCACCATTAAAGCTACAGAGCCACTTTAAAATTCATTCTGGAGGAAAGAATCAAGACCAAGATCGTGAGTATCTGAAATGAGTAAGTAGAGTTGAACCATAGGTTTAAAGTCAGCTTTGTTCCCCTTTTGATTTTGTAATTATTTTTTCAATATTTATTTGCATTGCATTCAGTAAGCTATTAATGCTATGTAGCATATATAGCAACTTGGTTAGATTCAGAAAATGCCTCTTAATCCAGTTTCTTGTGCGATCTTCCTGCAGGATAAACATACTAAGTTCTATAGAAGAATAACAGGAAGACAGGGTGATCTAAATCCTGTTAAGTTCAACCTTCTCTTTCTTTGTTTCTGACATTCAAACGTTTATCTGATTGGCTGCTTCAGAAAAATAAAAACCTTTCTTACAACTATTTATCAATTGACATGTAGTCCAAAAATGTCTGAGACTTATTTAACAAGCTGGCACCAAAGCAAAATGGCCACCAATTAATAAAACTGAGCACACTATCAACACACAATTTACCTTCCTATTGTGGGGGTGGGTAAGTTACTGCCCCTTTATGGTAAATGCTAAAATGTTCTTTGATCCCATTATTACATTACTATGGTGCAAGTAAAGGAGAAAATGAATACACAAGGTTTAGTATAAAATGCACCACAAATATAGTCATTTTAACAGAGAATGTCCCTGAATAAATGAGACTTTTGACTGCATTCATTTTTTTTTTAATGATGGGATCTATTTATCTATCTATCTATCTATCTATCTATCTATCTATCTATCTATCTATCTATCTATCTATCTATCTATCTATCTATCTATCTATCTATCTATCTATCTATCTATCTATCTATCTATCTACCTATCTATCTATCTATCTATCTAAGTATGTGAACCCTTTTGAATGACATGGATTTCTGCACAAATTGGTCAAAAAATGTGATCTGATCTTCATCTAAGTCACAACAATAGACAATCACAGTCTGCTTAAACCAATAACACACAACAAATTAAATGTTGCCATGTTTTTTTAAACACACCATGTAAACATTCACAGTGCAGGTGGAACAAGTATGTCAACCCCTAGACTAATGACATTTCCAAGAGCTAATTGGACTGAGGTGTCAGCCAACTGGAGTCCAATCAATGAGATGAGATTGGAGGTGTTGGTTACAGCTGCCCTGTCCTATAAAAAACACACACCAGTTCTGGGTTTGCTTTTCACAGGAAGCATTGCCTGATATGAATGATGCCTCGCACAAAAGAGCTCTCTGAGGACCTACGATTAAGAATTGTTGACTTACATAAAGCTGGAAAGGGTTATAAAAGTATCTCCAAAAGCCTTGCTGATCATCAGTCCGCGGTAAGACAAATTGTCTATAAATGAAGAAAGTTCAGCACTGCTGCCACTCTCCCTAGGAGTTGCCATCCTGTAAAGATGACCGCAAGAGCACAGTGCAGACTGCTTAATGAGGTGAAGAAGAATCCTACAGTGTCAGCTAAAGACTTGCAAAAGTCTCTGGCATATGCTAACATCCCTGTTAGCGAATCTACAATATGTAAAACACTAAACAAGAATGGATTTTATGGGAGGATACCACAGAGGAGGCCACTACTGTCCAAAAAAAAACATTACAGTGTGCACAAGAGCACATGGATGTTCCACAGCAGTACTGGCAAAATATTCTGTGGACAGATGAAACCAAAGTTGAGTTGTTTGGAAGAAATACACAACAATATGTATGGAGAAAACGAGGCACAGCACACCAACATCAAAACATCATCCCAGCTGTGAAGTATGGTGGTGGGGGCATCATGTTTTGGGGCTGCTTTGCTGTGTCAGGGTCTGGACAGATTGCTATCATCAAAGGAAGAAATGTATTACCAAGTTTATCAAGACATTTTTGCAGGAGAACTTAAGGCCATCTGTCCAGCAGCTGAAGCTCAACAGAAGATGGGTGTTGCAACAAGACAACGACCCAAAGCATAGAAGTAAACCAACAACAGAATGGCTTAAACAGAAGAAAATATGCCTTCTGGAGTGGCCCAGTCAGAGTCCTGACCTCAACCCGATTGAGATGCTGTGGCATGACCTCAAGAAAGCCATTCACACCAGATATCCCAAGAATATTGCTGAACTGAAACTGTTCTGTAAAGAGGAATGGTCAATAATTACTCCTGACCGTTGTGCATGTCTGATCTGCAACTACAGGAAACATTTGGTTGAAGTTATTGCTGCCAAAGGAGGTTCAACCAGTTATTAAATCCAAGAGTTCACATACTTTTTCAACCTGCACTGTGAATGTTTACATGGTGTGTTCAATAAAAACATGGTAACATTTCATTTTTTGTGTGTTATTATTTTAAGCAGACTGTGATTGTCTATTGTTGTGACTTAGATGAAGATCAGATAACATTTTATGACCAATTTGTGCAGAAATCCAATAGGGTTTACATACTTTTTATTGTAACTGTCTATATATATATATATATATATATATATATATATATATACACACACACACACTATATTTTCACAGTATTAGCACATCTGCCTGGCTGGGAGAGGGGAAATACCTGTAAGTCTTGCTTAAAGTGAAGTTCCAGTATTTTTTCAGCTTATTAAATGTCAGCAGCTACAAAAAGTCTAGCAACCAATAATGTGCTTTCTTCAGGTTCCAGCATTTAGAGGGAGAGGACATAACTTTTTCTTTCAGACCTATTCCCAGCTTTCATTGCCACACTAAGAAGGGGAACACTCATGTATGGGAATATTATAGCGACCTTGATGTAAGGGGGCTCTAATATAATCTGGGACTACAGGAACGTTGATGTAAAGGGTCACTGTGGGGAGCCTGGAGTAAGGGGGAAAGCTGATGTAAATAGGTATTCTAATTTAAGGGGGGACTGTAATGTAAGGGAGAAATCTAGGAACCATCATGTATGGGAGGACTCTGGGGATCCTGATGTAAGAAAAGAGCCTTGGGAGTCTGAGGACTGTGATGTATGGAGCATTTTTGGGACCTTGGTGTAAGGGAAAACTCAAGACTGAAGACTGCAATGCAGCAGGACACTCTGGGGACTCATGATGCTAGGGCATGACTCGCATGATATAAGAGGATCTCTGGGAACCCTAGGGACTCTCTAGGGACTCTGATGTAAGTGGGACTTTGATAGGGACTCATGGTGTAAGGGAGGACTCTTGAAATAAGCGGAGACTCTGCTGGGGACCCCCAATGTAAGGTTCAGCTCATCTTGACTTCTGTACTACATATATTTTTTTGTACGTTACTTACTCTTGGCCCCTGCACCCTATATTTAAAGTGATATTAAAGGCTTTCTTAAAGATGAAAAACAATACTTTTACAACAACAAATGGTGCTACTACCCCAGATTAATGAAACTCCTCCTGAGCTGCCGGGTGCAGGATGTGCAAATGCTCAGCTGCCAAAGTGATAAATGGATAAAGGACAATCCGCAACTCCATACATGCTCTTTAAATCAGTTTGAATTTATTGCATCTCCATAAGAATAAAAATACAGCAGAGGTATACGCGTTTTAGCTGCAACGTCCTTATTCACAACATTGATCTACGAAACAGCACGTAAAAAAACACTCCCCACCCTGCCCCCCCTTCATTGGTCACACTCCTTGAGACTTCCAATTAGCCTCTTAATTCTCAAATTAATGCAATGAAATCAGAGGGAAAAGAAGGATTGGAAGTTGTCTTTAAAAAAGCAAACGACAGTAAAAAATATAAAGATAGAATCTATATAGTTCATAATAAAAAATACATTTTGTTAAACAATAATGTAAATGGTCAAGGGGAGAATAAGGTAGGACAACAGAATATGAGAAGCGGTGGGAAAAATGTAACATACATCCATATATATATATACAGTATATATATATATATGTATATATATATATATATATATATATATATATATATATATATGTATATATATATATATATATATATACACACACACATACATATATAAATATACATACATAAATATACATAGTAGGAAACTGTGGGATAGCTTTCTTAGCAGACCATTAGGGATGAGCCCGATGTTCGAGTCAAACATTGGGTGTTCTCTTGTGTGCCTGTTTGCCGAATAGCAAACAATTTTGGTTGTTCGCGGCAAATTCAAAAGCTACGGAACACCCTTTAAAAGTCTATGGGAGAAATAAATAGTGCTAATTTTAAAAGTTAATATGCAAGTCCCCAGGGGACATGTATCAATGCAAAGAAAAGTTTTAAAAACGGACGTTTTTGCGGGGGCAGTGATTTTAATAATGCTCAAAGTGAAACAATAAAAGTGAATTATTCCTTAAAATTTTGTACCTGGGGGTGTCTATAGTATGCCTGTAAAGTGGTGCATTTTCCCGTGTTTAGAACCGTCCCTGCGCAAAATGACATTTCTAAAGGAAAAAAAGTAATTTAATACTGCCCACAGCTATAATGAATTGTCAGGTCCTGCAATACAGATAAAAGTAATTAAAAAAAATGCCATGGGTTGCCCAAATGTAAAGAAAATAGCGTGGGGGTCCAACAATTTTTTTGCCTGTTTGCAAGTTTTGGTGCGAACCGAACCGGGGGGTGTTCGGTTCATCCTTACAAGCCATAAAAGGCTAAATGCAGTCCATGATAGAAGTATGAGTTCAGTTTATTTTTAAACAACTTAGGTTTAACCAAATTTCAGCAGATTTGCTTATCACTACAGAGAGAGCATATACTGTAGGTACACACATTCTTGACTCTAGAAAGGGTGTAAAAAATGTACAAAAAATCAAAAAATCACTGGATGCCAGGTAAAAGACTAAAATAAAAACTTGCAAAAACAATATTTGTAAAACACAACCCCTCTGGAACCCTGTAGTGGGCAACTCCAACTAGGGACGTATATGTATATACTGTATATATATATATATATATATATATATATATACAACAACAACAGTTCAGAAGTCAGTAATACGTTGCCCTTTTTCTTTTGCTAGCCAGATAGTTGGGGCCCAATTGATATGGTAGAGTGCTCTGACCCCTTTTTTTTCAGGGTGTAGTGTAGTATTGTCCAGCAACCTGTGAGGGCGTGTACACATGACCATTTTCCACAGCAGAATTCAGCAAGAAACTCGATGGGAGACGTATTCTGCCGAGGAAACTGATCATGTGTACACTTTTCGCCGAGAAAACTGTCGAGGAACTCGTCGAGCCAAAAAGAGAGCAGAAAAAAAATTTGGCCCGACAAGTTTTTTGACAGCCGAACAAGGAACTCGACGGGGAAATTTCTCGGTCGTGTGTACGCGGCCTTATCATTCTGTGTCAGCAGGGATCACCTTCTGGCAAAGTGTGCTCCAGTCAGTCTCCTTAGCATCTGGCTCCCCGAACAGGCAGCATGCTCAATCAGCATTCAGCATCCTTTGATGTTCCATACTGGCTCCTACTGTGTCTCTTACTCCATTGCAGCAGTCCTCACACAGCCTCAGTTTCTCTGCAAGGCATCCTTCCTTTCTCTCTTCAGCATGGGAAAGTTGCAACACTCCTTCTCCTCTTCACCACAGTGCCACTGGGAGCTTAAATCGTTCCCTCTTAGAATCTAAAACCAGTTCAGCCTTTAAAAAATAACAGCTCCTACAAACCTCCACACTTCTCAACAGAGTCTCTAGCAGTGCACATGTTTAGTTTTTCTTCTAGTTGATGGAGGGTGACTTAACATTGGCTTTTCTATGTTCTGTGACAACTACCTCTTTTGCAGCCATGCCTGTAATCTCTGATCAGACACACAAACCCTCTCTCCAAGCATGATCATATGCAAGAGCAGCAGGAAACTGGCAGTTCGGTCTATGATAATATTCCTCCCCTGCCATTTCTGCAGGCCAGGATACAACTACTTTATTAATGTGCCGCTTTGGAAGATAGTGCAAAATCCATAAATTTTTATTTTATTTTTGCTTCTCCCCTGATACAAAAATAAATTCAAGCTCTGCTTGCCTGCCCCAAGCCATAACACTGTCCCCAACCCCTTCCTCCATCCAGTTTTCTGCTTGTTGGTGGTCAGCCAGCATAATTTAATCAATTTGCGGTGAACCAAAGCTAAGGGTGTGTCATGCAGCCTTGGGCTCAGTGTACTCTGTGACTGAGAAGCACTCACAAGTAGTGTTGCTCACGATTATTCGTATAGCGAATATTCGGCTCAAATATGGCATATTCGAGTATTCGCGATATATTCCGAATTTCGCGGTGAATATTCGCTATTTCGAATATTCGTATTTTTTCAATTTTTTTTTTAGAACAGATCACATCCTAGAGATCCCCATCGACGTCTAAAAGCATTGCTGGTATGATTAGAGACCTTGGGCCGAGTAGCTGCAGCGATCATTTTATATTGCCGAAAAATCGCAATTCGATTATTCGGCAATAGCGATATCGCACGATTATTTTCGAGAAATTCGCAATATTGTTTTTAGCTAAAATAACACATATATTCGATTTCAGAGTGTTACTGTCGAAATTCCGCAATCAATTTCTCATTCGCATTTTTGCGAAATTACGATAAAATATCAAGAATATTCTGAGCCAATCAGAGTGCTCCTTCCGCATTTGCCGAATATTCGCAATTATTTTGTATTGTAATATATCACGAATATTCTAAGCCAATCAGAGTGCTCCATTCCGCATTTCTCGAAATTTCGCAATTATTTTGTATTATAAAATATCACTAATATTCTGAGCCAATCAGAGTGCTCCATTCCGCATTTCTCGAAATTTCGCAATTGTTTTGTATTATAAAATATCACAAATATTCTGAGCCAATCAGAGTGCTCCTTCCGCATTTGCCGAATATTCGCAATTATTTTGTATTGTAATATATCACGAATATTCTGAGCCAATCAGAGTGCTCCATTCCACATTTCTCGAAATTTCGCAATTATTTTGTATTATAAAATATCACGAATATTCTGAGCCAATCAGAGTGCTCCATTCCGCATTTCTCGAAATTTCGCAATTATTTTGTATTATAAAATATCACGAATATTCTGAGCCAATCAGAGTGCTCCTTCCGCATTTGCCGAATATTCGCAATTATTTTGTATTGTAATATATCACGAATATTCTGAGCCAATCAGAGTGCTCCATTCCACATTTCTCGAAATTTCGCAATTATTTTGTATTATAAAATATCACGAATATTCTGAGCCAATCAGAGTGCTCCATTCCGCATTTCTCGAAATTTCGCAATTATTTTGTATTATAAAATATCACAAATATTCTGAGCAAATCAGAGTGCTCCTTCCGCATTTGCCGAATATTCGCAATTATTTTGTATTGTAATATATCACGAATATTCTGAGCCAATCAGAGTGCTCCATTCCGCATTTCTCGAAATTTCGCAATTATTTTGTATTATAAAATATCACGAATATTCTGAGCCAATCAGAGTGCTCCTTCCGCATTTGCCGAATATTCACAATTATTTTGTATTGTAATATATCACAAATATTCTGAGCCAATCAGAGTGCTCCTTCCGCATTTGCCGAATATTCGCAATTATTTTGTATTATAAAATATCACGAATATTCTGAGCCAATCAGAGTGCTCCTTCCGCATTTGCCGAATATTCGCAATTATTTTGTATTGTAATATATCACGAATATTCTGAGCCAATCAGAGTGCTCCATTCCGCATTTCTCGAAATTTCGCAATTATTTTGTATTATAAAATATCACGAATATTCTGAGCCAATCAGAGTGCTCCTTCCGCATTTCTCGAAATTTCGCATTCGCATTCGCAATAGCGAAATTTCGCAATCATTTCATTTCCAAAAAATATCGCGAATATTCGCATTTAACGAATATATCTCGAATATTCGACTATATATTCGAGATATATCGCAAAATCGAATATGGCATATTCTGCTCAACACTACTCACAAGTCATTACCTGAGCACTCCTCAGCCTAGGAGAAAGAACCACTTCTGCTGCTACAGAGGAAGGCGATAAAGTAATTGTGATGTCACCAGACAATCTAGAAGACTGCAGGAAGGCATATGCATATGGTGTTTTTGTTATACAAAAAAATAATAAAAGATAGCTGGAGGCTTTGGGCAGGAGGATATGCAGGGATTTTTAGCTGGAGTGTTACTTTAATAGCCCAGTACAAATATGCAGCTCAGGTGTTCTGATTTCAACTTGGCTTTTCTGAGTTTTATGCTTCTTAACCACTTGCCTACTGTGCACCTACACCCCCTTCATGCACAGACGAAATAGCTTAAGACACTGCGTTGCTTTAATTGACAATTGCGCGGTTGTGCGACGTTGCTCCCAAACAAAATTTATGTCCTTTTTTTCCCACTAATAGAGCTTTCTTTTGATAGTATTTGATCACCTGTGCAGTTTTTATTTTTTGTGCTATAAACAAAAAAAGATCGTAAATTTGGAAAAAAAAACACAATGGGGCGTAGCGTATCTCATTTATACTACGCCTCCGTAATTTTGAGAGGCAGGTGCCGTATTCACAAAGAAGTTGCTCCCAATATTTCGGTGGCGTAGCGTAAATGGGCCGGCGTAACCACGCCTAATTCAAAATAGGCAGGTAGGGGGGCGTGATCCATGTAAATGAATCGTGACCCCACGTAATCGATGCTTTTTCCGAACGGAGCATGCGCCGTCCGTGGACGTATCCCAGTTCGCATGCTCAAAATTACGCCACAAATACTCATTGGTCTCAACGTGAATGTAACTTACGCAAAGCCCTATTTGTGAACGTTTTACACAAACGACGTAAATAACTGACGTAAACGACGTTCGTGAATCAGCATATCCAGCTCATTTGCATATTCGACACGTAAATCGATGGAAGCACCACCTAGCGGCCAGCGTTAATATGCAACTAAGATACGATGGCGTAAGAGACTTACGCCGGTCGGATCTAAGTGGGCCGGCGTAACCACGCCTAATTCAAAATAGGCGTAAGAGACCGACGTAAGAGACTTACGCCGGTCGGATCTAAGTGGGCCGGTGTAACCACGCCTAATTCAAAATAGGCAGGTAGGGGGGCGTGATCCATGTAAATGAATCGTGACCCCACATAATCGATGCTTTTTCCGAACGGCGCATGCGCCGTCCGTGGACGTATCCCAGTTCGCATGCTCAAAATTATGCCACAAATACTCATTGGTCTCAACGTGAATGTAACTTACGCAAAGCCCTATTCGTGAACGTTTTACACAAACAACGTAAATAACTGAAAATTCGACGCTGTCCATACTTAACATTACATACGCCTCATATAGCAGGGGTAACTTTACGCAGGACTTACACTTACGCAAACAACGTAAAAAAATGCGACCGGGCGCAAGTACGTTCGTGAATCAGCATATCCAGCTCATTTGCATATTCGACACGTAAATCGATGGAAGCACCACCTAGCGGCCAGCGTTAATATGCAACTAAGATACGATGGCGTAAGAGACTTACGCCGGTCGGATCTAAGCAAAATTCCGGCGTATCTTGCTTTCTGAATACAGAAAATAGATTCGCCGGCGCATCCTAGAAGTTATGCGGCGTATCTCGAGATACGCCGACGTAACTTCTTTGAGAATCTGGCCCAATATTTTTTGCTTTTTGCTATAATAAATATCCCATTTAAAAAAAAAATCATCTCAGTTTAGGCTGATAAGTATTCTTCTACATATTTTTAGTAAACAAAAGAAAAATCGCAATAACCGTATAGTGACTGGTTTGCGCAAAATGTATAATGCCTTCAAAATAGGGGAAATAATTATGATTTTTTAAAATTTATTTTTTACTAGGAATGGCGGCGATCTGTGTTTTTTTTTCGGGACTGTGACATTATAGCGGACACATCGGACACTTGACAGGTGACGATCTGTGTCTCTATGTACAAGGGACACAGCATCGGTCTCCCTGCTCAGTAAATGGGCAATTGTGACGTCCTTTCAGAACAATAGGGTATTCCGCCCGTCGTCATTTGACGGCGTGCGGTACCCTAGTGGTTAAATAGTGGCTGAGTATTTTCCGACATGCATTAGCAAGACACGTCTTTACATTTCTCTCAGCTCCTTTAATTACTTTTGACATCACAATCATTTTCATACAATTTCATAAATGAAAATGATTTTATATTCTTCATGCTCTTCCAACTCTTTCTAATATGTCAAGGATAAATCCCAAATAGGTTCAAGTATTATACAAATTCTTCTCTGCTGAACACTTTAACATGATCATTCTGTAAACACCGTAGTAACAATGTTAACTAAACTCTGATGACTGTTTTACAGGCTATAAATGTTTAATGTTTATTGGCCATAAAAGTCAAAGAGCATTTAGTAAAGCAAATTATATGAAAATAAACATTAGCTGTGCTCATGCACTGGGGAGACAAAATGAAAACAATTTAATTAGCATTTAATATTGATTTGGCAATGTATGCTATTTACCACTGAACCAAACACGTATTTGTAATATCTCTTTCTCTCTAGACCTCTTTCATTATGGTACATACTAGTATCTTTTTATATGTTTTGAGGTGAAAAATACGAATTGTACTCCTTGTTGGTCTTTTAATAGTGTCTATGTATAAAGAAGTAAAAACATACTTATGTTGCAACATCTTTAGGATTGCTTTCTTGTGGAGACTATAAATTGCTTTCCAAAAAATGTATAAAGTCAGTTATGGATTGTTTTTACAAATATAAAGTTGCAATCTGTTGCCCTTCAAATTCCAAAAATGCTGAAGGGACTTTTAAATGTATCAACATAAATGTTTATTGATTCAAACAAAAGTTTTCTAAACTACTGAACAAACACTGTAAATTTCACAAAACTATATTCACATCCGGTGACACAAATATAAATGAGTAAATGCAGTGGAGGTATCTTTCCATGTACTTCAAGATATGGGTTTAAGGGAGGGCCCTTAAAAATGTTAATGAATTTTATGTACTAAGGGAGAGTTCCATCCTAAACTTTGATATATTTGTATTTTTCCTATTATTCTTCAATTAAGCAATTAACATTTAGGCCATTTAAAGTAAAGGAAAGATGAGAGGAATCATAATAGTTGAAAACACTGTAAAAATGTGCAAAAAATAAAAAAGTTTTCCTGCACCCAAGAAAGGCAGGTTTTTTTTAATAAGTCCGCAGGAGCTTGTAGTCATTATGGCTGACTTACCTGCCAAACCATCCCCTTTAGCATTGCGTTGTCAGTGCTACTGATGGTCATGAGCCCTTCCATCCTCTCCCAGTCTTCACTTTTGGTTTTGACCCTTTAGCTGCTTGATTGGTCATGCTCACCAGAGCCACATCAACATGTCACAAAGCAGTACCTAAATGTACTGCTTTGTACATGTAAAGCTTATTATACATTAATGTTGACAGGCAGGTAGAAGCAGAAGAGACCAAAAGGGTCTCTGCCAGCTAATTATGTAAATTCCACTCTAAATTATTTTTTCATTGATTAACTGATTTTTCAATTAGCCAGTAGTGTTGTGGGGCGAATGGTTTGGCCAAAGCATGTGTTGAGCCGAACATTGTTTGTTCGCCTCGTTCAGGGAACACCCAAATTTGCAGGGTGTTCAGAGGGTGTTTGCCAAAGCAGGGCACAGTAAAAGCGGGTCGGGAAGCCAGTCCTTAACAAGTCATCAGCTGTCAATGGGCTGTCAATGGGCTTCCTCGCTGACAGCTGAATAAAAAAATATTGCCAGTAAAAAAATTGTAAAAAAAAAAATCTGGCATTGATGGATTCTAAGGGGAACCCCACAACCAAAATGTAAAATAAAAATGGCGTGGGGTCCCCCCAAAATCCTGGAAGGTCAGGATGGGGGGGCAAGTAAGTCTCCTGCTGGCAGAGTATTTTGAAACGTTCCATAGCATGCAAACCTCTGGAGATGGCCTCTATGACCCAAACCTCCAGGCCTTTGGTGGACTTTTGATGTTCAGTAAAAAAATGTCTTGGCACACTGTGCTCATCACATCCCTGTTTGATGAACCGCCTGTGCTTGCCAAACGCTGGCAAAGGGGATGAATGGCTCTGGTAACATATAGGAGGCCACAAGGACAGGTCAAACAGTATACTACATAATCACTGGAGCAAGTTATGAAACTTTTTTATAGGGTAAGTTTGCAATAATCTGTGTGCTGAGTGCTGCACTCCAAATATGTCCTGATACTTGCAGCCACCATGCTCTGAGCCTGAAGAAGGAGATAAATGACCATGCATGATCACTGCTCTGCTCCCTATGGAGCCTGTTGCAAGTTTTGGGGAAGTGCAGGATAACACCTAGGACCCTGTAAGGGAGTTCCCAACTTTCTATATCCCCATACTCATGTACTCTCCCTCAGCCTGAGGCCATGACAGGCTTCCTTTTGCAAGTTACACCTGTTAGCATCTGGAACCAGCCTGAACAAGATTCACTGAAAGGAAACCACAGGAACCCCCCACCCCCCGCCTGAGGTCCCATGGCAGTACTCGCTTTGGCTCTGCACCTGTGAAGGACAGAGAATCACTAAGGGGTGTCGGAATATCCCAAATTAAATAAATTGGTCTGTTTCCTGACCTTAATAGGTTGGCAGTGTATCAGGATTGCTGTCATGGGACATAGTGGAAAAAATTATTTCACCTGCTGCAGCACACGTATTGTGATGGGCTAAATCATAAATTTGTTACATAACAAATACACGTGTACTTGTGTCAGTGTGGCTAGCAATTTTTATATTTGTTACATTGTAGTGTGATGGTAATAATGAGACTTCATCAGGAACTAAGTCTGAACATTCCTATTTAAAGTTGTGAGACTACTTTAGCTTGATAAATTTACTATGTTAAAGGATAACTTCACTTTCGTTGGCTAAAAAATAGCAAATAGAAAAACAATATATAGCATGTACAATTGCAATACAAGTCATATTGTAATTGAATGTTAAAAATTACCTTTCCTTTTTAATCTTTAGCAGCTGTAATTTCCTAGAAATGCATAGCATTATGGTTACATGGAATTGTTCTGTACGCAGAATGTGCACCGACCACTCCCCAGAAACATAATTTCATGCTTGTGTGATTGGCTTACCAATTTTCCCAGAAATCTGCCTAAGGCCACATACACACGATCAGACCAAACCGATGAGAATGGTCCGACGGACCGTTTTCATCGGACCACCGCTGAAGTGGTCTGATGGTCTGATGTGCGTACACACCATCAGTCCAAAATCCCATCGGGCCAGAACGCGGTGACGTAGAACACAACGACTTGCTGAAAAAACAAAGTTCAATGCCTCCAAGCATGCGTCGACTTGATTCTGAGCATGTGCGGGTTTTTGGTCCGATTTTGTGTACTAACCATCGTTTTGGTCCATCGGACAGATTTTAAAGCAAGTTTTAAAACTTTGGTCCAATGGACAGCGGTCCGATGGGCCGTACACATGATCAATTTGGTCCGATGAAACTGGTCTTCAGGCCAGTTTCATCGGACCGGTCTGATCGTGTGTATGCGGCCTAAGATACAAGTGAGATTTCAGTCATCCCCTGCAACAAAAATTTGCAGGGGATATTTCCAATAGAAACATGTCTAAAGCGATGCAGGCCCAGCAGCTTTCATCATTAGTGCTCTGCAGCTGCCACAGCTGAATGATAATTATATAACCACTCCCATTAGACCCAGAGGCACAGACAAACACACATGAATGTCTTCAGAATAACAAAAAGATAGAAATCTGCAACAATGGTTGCTATCATCCTTGTAATGTACATAGATCACCGAGGGGGAATGTTTTTTTCGCAACAAAAGTGGAGTTACACTTTAACTAACTCCCTCTATGGACTCTGCATTCAGTATCTGCTTGGTCCTGTCTTTGTCTCATCTATTCTCGTCAGTACTTTTATTCTAGACAACCTGCTATGACTATTTTATCTTCTGCTATCTACTGCAATTCCCTGTTAAATTGTTCTACCTTTCTAACACTTTCTTTAGCTTTTGCCCTTTTCTGACTCTGCTCTCCTTCTGTGCCCCTGCAGCACTTCTGCTCATTTGCAGCTCATCTCAGTAATACTTAATAACTGCTGCAGTATGTCTCCCTGCACAGACATTACCCTGCAGTTTTGCAACTACAAACAAAAGAACACTTCTAAGTACACCGTCTGACAGACCTTGGCCCTAATATTCACTTCAACAATTTATCTACAGACATGTGGATGAAATTATGAATTTCATCACAAGTTGCTTTTCATTACATTAACAGTTTACTCTCTGTTTTCAAATTCCTAAGATCGACTATATTACATTAGATTGGATTACATAATCTAAGGTAGCAGCTAACATTCAAAGATCTAAAACATTTTTATTAAAGGCAATTTAAAGCATGGCTAGATCTAGGGGGGTGCTTGGGTGGGTAGATTTCAGCTGCACCCCCCTAGGCAATCTCCCATGGATGTTGTGTTTAGGCAGGATTTCCAAACTGTTCCTTAGGTGAAGCAGCCTGTAGGGCTGGCTGGCTGCTGCACTTCTCAACTTTCAGTTTTTTAAAGATTCCAGGTAGTAAGCCCTCTCCCCACTGAAGAGGGGAGAGAACTCAATCTGCTCCAGCTCTTCCCGCCCTCTCCTCCTGTGTCTGGAGCACTCTGCTGGGCTCTGATGTAAGGGGTGGTTCTCTGCTGTAAGGTGGGACTGTGGTGTAAGGGGGACTCTGATGTAAGGGGCAATTCTCTGCTGTAAGTGGGACTCTAATGAAAGGTGGTGGTCTTCTGGGGACACTGACATAAGGTGGGACTTTGGAGACAAGGATGTAAAGGGGGGCTCTGATGTGTAGAGGGAATTCTTTGGTTTAAGGGAGGAATTTAATGTGAACATAGCACTCACCCTGACTGCTGCACTCTATATGTATTTTTTTTAGTATTAAAGAGGTTCTTTTAATAACACATTGTAAAAAACACACTTACAAGAAGGTAAGGAAAGAAGGGTCATCTGTAACATCCTGTAGTCCTAGTCCCGAATCCATGGCCTGCTTAGAAGTGAAGATAGCAGAATGTGTGGAGTTTTCAGGCTTGTCCTATGGCCATCAGATTAAAGCCTGTTCCAGCCTCACGGGTCACGTGACAGGTCATGTGATTACTTCCAAGGAGCACTTCCGGGAGGAGGGTCAGACAGGGAGAACAAAGGCTGATTGGGCTACATGCTCGGAGCCACTGCCCCTTCTATTGGCCTCTGGTTTAAAGCAAACATATTCCCAGGCAATGCATAGTAAAGTATTTACATATTCTAAATATGAAATAAAAACACTTTAAAACAAATACAAATCCTCAATCACTTCTGTTGCTTATAGGCATTGTGAAGAAATTAAAAGAGAAGTATGGCTGTGGAAAAAAATAAACACACTCACCTAGATCGATGCAGCATCGATCCAATGCTTCATCTGTCCCCCGACAGCTCTGTAGTGAGAACTACGCAATCAAACACCGCTGATCACCCAGTTCTCCCCCTCTAATCTGAACATAGAGCCATGACTGTCAGTCCAGGCTTCTCGGTGAATCCTGACCATATAATCGGGATCTCACTCGCTGTTGGCTGAAAACAGATCACAGGAATGCAGAACCAGCTGTACTACTGGGATCCACAGGAGAAGTAGAGCCAAAAAAGTTTAATTTTAAAAATTACAACAGAGGCTCTGAAACTTAACTTTTTCAAATTGCTTTCTATTGTAGCAGAATGTTTAAGCTGTTAGAAATCATCTGGAACCTAACTTTAGCATCTTTGTTGAGATCTGTGACCTGAGTTTAAACAACCCATTAAATATGTACATTTGCATGATGTTGGGGATAAGTCAGGAGCTCTGGAGTGTCATTGCTGGAACAGAATACCTCCCTTAGCTGCCAGAGGAATGACTGCTTTGGTAATGACAGGGACAGGCGTACAAGCAGGGATAGACAGATAATGATGGTAGGCTACCAGATAATGATGGTAGGCGACTCCATAGTTCGAAGTGCAGATGGGGTGATTTGTCACAAAGAATGTGATGGCTAAACAAAATGTTGTTTACTGGTTCCTTGGGTTTGACATATTGCAGATCAAATGAAGAGATCACTGGGTAGAGCAGGGGAGGACCCAGCTGTCGTTGAACACATTGGTACAAATGGCAAAGTAAGCAGAAAATGGTGTGTCCTTAAAATGATTTCAAGGACTTGGGTGCTATATTAAAATACAAATCTTCCCAGGTAGCATTTTCAGAAATACATCCCGTGGCATGAGCTGACAGTAGGACCTTCAAGATCTAAAGAGTGTAGTGGTCATTTTGTTGTTTATTAGTAGGTACACCTGTTTAATACACTATAGTTTATATGCAGCTCCTGTTATTTTACTTAACCCTGTTCATTCTGGTCTAAGTTTCTTTAGCTAGTTTTGGATCAGGTCTCAATAAACAGCATATACTAGAGCCAGGTTAGGCATCTGATGGCCACTTCTGTTAGTTAGAGGTTAAGTTGCATGACAGGTTACAAACTATTTAGGACTAAGACACAGTAGATAGGTCAATTCTGAATTCCAGTGACATATCATGGTTTCTACTGGTGGGAATCTGCATTCTAGGCTTGTTGGACAGCAGTTGGAGGATTTTTCCAACCCAAAGATGGACGCTACAACACGATCATCCTCTGGGGCCCCCGGAAACTTAACATTGTTGCTGCATTCATCTGGAGGTATCTTAATAATAACTATATATAACTAAATATATGTGTGCACAATTCCCCCAGGATTCCTGTTGGGCACATTGCTGATATTACTTCCTGTAATATTTAGGGACATAACTAAAAAACACTAATGTCGCGTACTAATGTCATTGAAAAGTGGTCATCAAAGTGATTCTTGCCAAGCCTGCCTTGCCTACACACGATCGTGAAAAAAAAATGCTTGAGCAAAGCACAGTGACGTACAACATGTACGATGGCACTATAAAGGGCAGGTTCCATTTGGATGGCGCCACTCTTTGGGCTGCTTTTGCTGATTTAGTGTTAGTAAAAATTTGGACGATTTGCGCTTTTCAGTCTTCGTGCTTTTCAGTCTGTTACAGCGTGATGAATCTTCTATCTCCATTACAAATGCTAGTTTTATCAGAACGAGTTCTCCTGTCTCATAACTTGCACTGAAGCATGCACCTTTTTTCCTGATGTTAAAGCCTACACACAAACATTTTTCAAGACGTAAAAAACGACGTTGTGAAAAATTAGAGTTTGTTCTAAATTCTTAATGGGCCTTTTTTTACGTTGAGAAAAATGCTCTGGAGCCTACACATGATCATTTTTAATGACCAATTTAAAAAATAGAATTTTTCACGTCATGAAAAATGGCCGTGTGTACATGGCATTAACCACTTAGCCCCCGGACCATATTGCTGGTCAAAGACCAGAGCACATTTTTTGTGATTCGTTACTGCGTCCCTTTAACTGACAATTGCGCGGTCGTGCGATGTGGCTCCCAAACAATATTGGCGTCCTTTTTTCCCCACAAATATAGCTGTCTTTTGGTGGTATTTGATCATCTCTGCGGTTTTTATTTTTTGCGCTTTAAACAAAAGTAGAGCGACTATTTTGAAAAAAATGCAATATTTTTTCCTCAGTTTAGGCCAATACGTATTCTTTTACATATTTTTCGTAAAAAAATATCGCAATTAGCATTTATTGATTGGTTAGCGCAAAATTTATAGCGTTTACAAAAAAGGGGGTAGTTTTATGGCATTTTTATTAATATTTTTTTTTTACTAGTAACAGCGGCAATCAGTATTTTTTTTTTGGTACTGCGATATTATGGCGGACACATCGGACACTTTTGACAAATTTTTTGGACCATTGGCATTTTTATAGCGATCAATGCTATAAAAATGCATTGGATTACTATAAAAATGCCATGGGCAGTGAAGGGGTTAACACTAGGGGGCAGGGACGGGGTTAAGTGTGTTCCTGCTTGTGTTCTAACTGTATGGGGGGGGGTGGACTCACTAGGGGAAATCACTGATCTTCTGTTCATACATTGTATGAACAGAAGATCAGCGTTTCCCCCACTGACAGGAACGAGAGCTATGTGTTTACACACATTGCTCCCGTTCCCCGCTCTGTAATGAACGAGCGCGCATGCCCGGTGGCGATCGTGCCCCCTAGCGGCCACTAAAGGTAGGACGTAGAGCTACGTGCTCTCGCCCAGCAGTGCCACCGTCCCGCCGTATAACTGAGGTGGGCGGTCGGCAAGCAGTTAAAAGAACACTAAAGGTTTGTTTTTTATTAGATCAATTGATTGCTGTAAGCTAGAGCATTTAAATATCACTTACCTAATTTTTCCTTTTGACCTCCAAAATACAGTAATCCGGGTTTGAAAATGCCATTTCCTCTTATTGCTTTCCACCAGCATCTGAGCTGTTTTGCATGGTGGAAAGCAGAATGTGCTCACCCCCTCCCTATGACTACAGCCCCCTGTAGTTCCCATTAGGCCGTGATGTAGCAAGAATGAATGCGCACCGCAAACCAGAAAGTCAGTGAGAATAACGATTCAGGAGTGACAGAGGTAAATAAAACAGCTCGATTTCAACAGGTATCAAACAAGTTATAATGCAAAACATTACTTTTTAATTTATCAGCTACTGTCAGACTTTAATTTAAGAGGAAAATATTTTTGTCTTTACAACCCCTTTAAGGAACAAGACTTTTTCTGAAATGTGGTGTTTACAAGTTAAAACATTTATTTTTTTGCTAGAAAATTACTTAGTACCCCCAAACATATTTATATATATATATATATATATATATATATATATATATATATATATATATATAAATATATTATATATATATATATATATATATAATATATATTTTTTTTTTCTAACACCCTAGAGAATAAAATGGCGGTTGTTGCAATACTTTCTGCCACACCGTATTTGCACAGCGGTCTTTCAATCGCACTTTTTTGGGAAAAAATAAACTGTTAATTAAAGTGAAGTTAACCACATTTTTGGGGTATATTGTGAAAGATAATGTTACGCCGAGTAAATTGATACACAACATGTCACTCTTGAAAAATGTTGTTTTTCCCCACGGGATTCCTGGCAAACTTGTCATGCATACAGACAGCTGGGAAAACTGGTCATGTGTATGAGGCTTTACCCTTAAAAATCTCCATATGCAACATTTAAAAAATTCTATAGGTTTCATGTTTTGAGTTACAGAGGAGGTCTAGAATTAGTGCTCTCTGTCTACCAATCGCAGCGTTACCTCACATGTGTGATTTGCACAATTTTCCTATGCGGGCGCTGCTCATGTTATTTAAAAAAAAAAATGTGTCACTTGTATACCTATTACAAGGAATGTAAACAATAAACAGCTCTTGTATTAGAAAAAAAGCATGACGTGACCTCTTAACCACTTTAGCCCCGGACCATATTGCTGTCCAAAGACCAGAGCACTTTTTGTGATTCAGCACTGCGTCGCTTTAACTGACAATTGCGCGGTCGTGCAATGTGGCTCCCAAACAAAATTGGCGTCCTTTTTTTCCCACAAATAGAGCTTTCTTTTGGTGGTATTTGATCATCTCTGCAGTTTTTATTTTTTGCGCTATTAACAAAAATAGAGCTACTATTTTGAAAAAAATTCAATATTTTTTACATTTTGCTATAATAAATATCCCCAAAAAAGATATAAAAAAACATTTTTTTCCTCAGTTTAGGCCGATACGTATTCTTCTACATATTTTTTGTAAAAAAAAAAAATCGTAATTAACGTTTATTGATTGGTTAGCGCAAAATTTATAGCGTTTACAAAAAAGGGGGTAGTTTTATGGCATTTTTATTATTTTTTTTTTTTTTTACTAGTAATGGCGGCGATCAGCATTTTTTTTGGTACTGTGATATTATGGCGGACACATCGGACACTTTTGACACATTTTTGGGACCATTGGCATTTTTATAGCGATCAATGCTATAAAAATGCATTGGATTACTATAAAAATGCCATTGGCAGTGAAGGGGTTAACACTAGGGGTCAGGGAAGGGGTTAAGTGTGTTCCTATTTGTGTTCTAACTGTATGGGGGGGTGGACTCACTAGGGGAAATCACTGATCTTCTGTTCATACATTGTTTACACACATACCTCCCGTTCCCCGCTCTGTAACGAGCAATCGCGGGTGCCCGGCGGCGATCGTACCCACGGGCACGCGCGCAGGACTCGGGGGCGTGCGGGGGGCGTGCACCGGCCGCCGGCGGCGCGTGCGCGCCCCCTAGTGGCCGAAAAAGAGAGGACGTAGAGCTACGTGCTCCCACGAGACAGAGCCACTGTCCCGCAGTAATATGACGGTGGGTGGTCGGGAAGCAGTTAAATAGGAGATATGACATAAAAAAAACTTCAGATCTCATATTTATACTAAAATGCAATAATAATAATAATAATAATAATAATAATAATAATAATAATTAGAAAAATAAATCCACCGTATAGACCACTTGTATCTGAAACCGGACCGCTCAGCTAGCTTCTACCATAACAACGATATTCCTCTTTAAAATGTTGACGTATATCGGCGCGAGCTGGCCCAGAAGTGGTTAAGGAAAGATCTTAGCTTTGGTCCATTACTATTTATTTGCTTAACTTGTGTCCAAAAAGACCATAAATGTTGATGGCAGTGATAAATGCTGATGGCAGTGTGTTAATTTAAATAGACAGATTACTTTATATTCAAATAACATAAACAATTCATAGATTTTCCAGTGCTATATTTATCCTTCATATTAGTGCTTGATGCATACAAAAAAAGCATTCCCATTTTTCTATCTCGCTGTTATCAATAAAGAGTTAGCCCATATCAGTTTATCTATTTGTATAAAGCGAATTATGAAAACAGCATAATTTCTTAATTGGGGGAGGGTTGTCAGAGAGTGGTGCTTACAAAGGCTTTTTACATTTATGTTTAGCAACTATTAGGTATGAGCCAAACTGTCCTGGGTCCAGGTCAATCAGGGTTCAGTGAAATTCAAAGAAGCTTGGATGCAAAACCCATTGGATGCCAAACCCAAACCCTATTGAAATCAATAGGCGTCAAATCTTTCAAATTAAAAATTACCATTTTCTGGGCTAATAGGTAAGGGGTATAAAAAATAGCATGCGGGTATACACTGGGGTATAAAAAATAGCATGCGGGTGTACACTGGGGTATAAAAAATAGCATGCAAGTGTACACTGCCCCAGGGAACATGTACAAATGCAATAATAAAAAAAAAATTGTATTACATTCTTCCAAGAGCTGTCATTTTTTATTTTTTTGTTCAAACATTTATGTTATTAGACAATGTATGATACAAGTAAAGAGGTAATGGGGGTGGTGGCGCTGTCACTAATATGTTGTTGACTGAACCAATAACGGACCCAATGGGTTGGTGGGTAGGTTCTACTGGGACAACATTCCCTAAAATAATGTAAATAATGAACAGTACAATAAATGAATAAATAAAAATGTGGCAGTGAATGTCAAAAAAGTGAGTTTAGGTGAACAACAGTGGTAGTACCTCTATGTGCCACCTGTGGTGTTGGTGTCACCGATATAAAAATAATTTGTAAATAAATATTTTCTTACAGTGGCTGAGCCACGCCGTACTGCAGTAAAATTAGCAAAAACTAATTTACAAATCTGAATATGTGCATAAAAACACTGTGATCAAATTTTACAATGAATTAATTCACATTAAATAGTCCATATATCATAGAGCAGGTAAATGTGGGTGGTGTGACAATCAAAGTGCACCTATGTGGATAGGTGATAGGCAGTACATCAAGTGAATATCGCAGTGGGTCCGGTGCTCCCCCTTATGGGTCCCCACTCACCAGAGGCAATCACCCCTGCCGGGGTAGAATGCGTGTCAATCAAACGAGTGTTCCACCGTGTCGTGACTTATTTTCCTGGATTCCTAATGGATCACCTGGATTCCTGTTGTGTGTCCTTGGTATAAGTGATTAGTGGTATGGGTTTCAATAAGTTCCTCCAAAGCAAAAAAGAAAGGCTTCCATAGTGTGGTACGTTAAAGGTATAAAAAGATTTTATTGGCACTGCCAAGAATTAACATGGGCACAAGTGCAAAAATACAAAAAATATAAAATAAATAAAAATCATGACACCAAGCTGAGACAAGATTCCGGCACAGTCAGCAGTCAAGATGGCAAAAAAACAAAAAATAAATAAAATGTATAAAAACAAGTTAGCAGCAGCCTATGTCCTAAGCGAATATAGGCACTGCGGGTACACAGCACTAAAGATGTCCGATTTGCTAGTCTCACCAGCGTGGGAACGGCGTGCGTTCCATAGACAATTCGCTGGTTAGCCCGGAAGTGCGTGTAGGTGTGCGTGTATCATGTATGATACAATACATGTAAACTTTGGTGCATGAATAGACTACAAACAGATGTGAAACATAACAGTAGCCAAAATCAATTGACGTATGAATAGCTATGCATATGTGGGCATGGAAAGCAAGGTATTTGACATAAGGAGCCATATCTAAAAGTCTAGTAGGCCCATTCGTATGACGCAGTTGCTGGCCCTCATGTGAGTAGATAAGGAATAAAATATGACTCACCAAGCATAGCAATAGTGAAGCAATAAACTAACAACAACATTTCCAAATATAACCAATAATTGGCCACCTAATAAAGAAGGTTATTTGTACATGGAAAGATAGAAAGAAAGATAAAGAGGGGGAGGGGCGAGAGGGGATATGGCGAGAAGAGAAGAAAAAGGAATAAGGAGGAGAGGAGTGGGGTAAGAAAACCCCAGGTGTCTCTAAAATGTGCTAAGTGGAGCACATCAGGGAACTTTCCATTAAGCTAACTACTCATGTAAGCAGAAGAGATTAATTGAATATAGGTGAGAGAAAGTGTGTTACCCATGGGGACCATAGGGTTTCATATTTGCCAACTCTGCCTGTGACAGCCGCTTCAATTCTTGCATGGATCATGGCTTGCGTAACCTTGTTTTTTAAATGCAAGAACACAGAGGGTGGGGGACTTGCAAGATGTAGCGATGATTTGTTTGGCTGCAGTGGCAATCTGCAATAGGAGCTTGAATTGGCGCTGTGTTAAGGAAGGCAGTTTTAGTTTCAACAGTGCTATAGATGGATCAGGTGCTAGAGATATGTAACAAGAGAGCATGCCAAATATGGAGTTCCAGAGGTTTTCTATTGGACATGACCACCAGATACGAGGGTGAGTCCCTTGGTCTGCATAACCTTTAAAGCAAGTAGGGGGTTATTGGGGAACATATTTGGTGATTCTGGCAGGGACCAAGTACCAACAGGGGTTATAACTTTGTAATTAGTTTCAAGTGCCACGATTTTCTGTGAGGAGGATTTTGTGGCTTGCAGTCTGCACATCTAGTGTTAGTTCCGAGTCATTTTCCCATTTGAAGAAATAAGAGGGGGCCGGTGAGGAGCCAGTATGTATAAGTTGGATGTAAAGGTCTTAGATTAGGCTCTCTTTGTGTGGGTCATTTTTGTATGTCTGTTTGACAATGGATGTGGAAGGGGTAGAGGTGTCCCTAGTGATTAAAGGCGCGAGGAAGTGTTTAATTTGAAGGTATCTGAAAATTTCTGAAGATGGAAGATCGTGAGACTCTCTAAAGGCAGGAAAGGGTTTTACATCATTGGGAGTCATAAAGTGATGTGCTCAAATAAGATTCACGGAGGACCATATTCAAAAGGAGGAAGGTGAAGTCAAGTCTGGATAGAACACATGGTTGCAGAGGTAAGAGAGCAATGGGGGTTGTGGGGGGACTGGAGGCAATGTTTGGTTTTAAGACAATACCAAAGGGAGAGGGAGTGACAGGTTACCGGGTTGCATATAGTGTGACAATCAGAGAAGCAAAGCTAGAGGAGATTGGCAATGGAAATAGGGTCACAGTCAATTGCCTCTAAAGCCATCCAGAGGGGGATTTCAGAGGTGACATAATATTTAGGCAACTGAGCTAGTTGGGCGGTGTAGAAGTAGTTAGTAAATTGGGGAAGTAAAGGGTGGAACAAGGGATTTGTTGCTTAATGGTGTGCCAGACGTATGAAGTAGTAACATGGAATCGGGATAGGTAGCACCTGAAACAGATATAATATTTTTGGGAGGATAGACATCTTAACCACTGTAATTCTACCCATCTACGCTAACAGTAGAGAGGACCATTTAGTCATCACAGTTAGGAAGCTGGGAGAGCATAGGGGGATAATTGGCTGAAAAGAGGTCAGATAGGTTAGGAATCAGATATGAGAGAGAGTGTGTGGACCAAGGGAATGTTAGGGAGCTTTTCAGTCAAGCCAGAACAGTAGATGAAATAGAAACATTAAGAGCTCTAGACTTAAGTGAGTTGACTTTAAGGCCGGAAACTTGGCCAAAGTCATCAAGAAGTTTAAGGAGATTGGGTGCCGAGGTCAACGGGATGACACTTCTTTTTTATTGGATTACACATCCACTCAAATTGTCTGAGGAGATCAGTGAGATCTGTGTCGGACCCTCCATCACTGGAGAACTGGTGCTGCTTGGCTGAGTATGGGGAGCAAGTCTGAGGTGATGCTGCCGTCGCTATCTTTAAAGAGGCCTCCACCAGCACATCCAGTATGGATTTTGTTTTTGTCTATGCCTTGGAGCGGACTGCTCTATGTACCATTGTGCAAGAACTCTGACTGACTCTGCTTGCAGGAGCAGTATCTGGCGGTATGCAGCAGGTCCGGTGTTTGCTATTAGTGGCCGTTTGTCCCCCGAGCAGTGTGGAGCCTCATGATTCCATGTCCATCATATCAGCTTTGCACATGCACATCTGAGCTCTCATTTTTTTAAATGCTTAAAGTGGAACATTGAAAATGCCCAACTCTTTTAAATAGCATGCCTGGGGGGTGCCCCAATCCTGCCTTTGAGAGCACTGACATTTACAAAGAAATTAAGTGTTTAAAATGAGAAAAGCATATAGACTCCTCCAAGGGTGTGGTATGTATTTTGGCTACCTTTGGATGGATCTGTGTGCTGTTTATTTGTCTTAAAGGGGGCAAAATATAATTTGTCTGCAATTTAAACAGCGTAATTTTTTTTTTATTTGTATGAATCACTTTTGCTGTAACACATTCTACAGCAAGAATGAAAAATGGGTAGAGTCGCCCCAAAAATACATGCCAAACCATTTGAGTCTGGTATAGATTTTAAGGAGGTCCCTCACGTAAAAAAAGCAAAAATTAAATAAAATGCATGAGGTCCCCATGAAAATCCATATGAGCATACAAATAGAGCATACAGACTGGCTGGGCAGGAAAATAAGGGGCAGTATATGCACCCCTTCCTGAACCATACCAGGCCACATGCCCTCAACAGGTATCCCTTATTATAATGAAGACAAGAGCTTCATCTCCACAACCCTGTCTGATAGTTGTGGGAGTCTCTGGGTGAGAAGGTATCAGAATCTGGGAGCATCTTTAAAAATAAAGGGCCCCCCGACATACCGTGCCATCTTTGTAAATGTCATTCACAAAAAAAAAAAATTGTAACCGAGAAATACAAACACTCAAACTTTTGACAAATCCTTTATTAAAAAATAAATACCCAAAAAGTCCCACATTGTAAATCCATCATTAGTTAAAATGGCCACTGACTCACTCACTCCACTCACTCCACACCAAATCACTCAGCACATAAATCGTGCATTATATAAAGAAGCAGTGTTCTACCACTTTTATATATGTATGCTAGCTTCCTCCTTCTTTAGGGAACATTTACAGCAAGAAGATATCATATAAAGAAGCAGTAGAAACATCATTTCTTTACAGTTTATGATGCCTAGCCCCTGCTGAACAGGCACATCTCTATTAACAAATCCTTGTTATACTGTACAGTATACATAGTACCAGGGCTTTTTTTCTGGGGGAACTTGGGGGAACTCAGTTCCACCACCTTTGGCTCAGACCCTTTGGTGCCCGCTCACCACAATCACTTGTGAACACAGAAGTCTGGTTTCTGTGTTTACAAGTGACTGCTTTGTAACCCCCTGAACTCTGCACACTGTATGTAATGCAATTCTGGTATTTAATGCCCCTTTAAGACCCTTCTACTGTTTGTGAAATCTGAACGGGTCGTGGTTGAGTTCCTGCACCTATTTTCTGAGAAAAAAAGCTCTGCATAGTACTTACCAGAACCTATATCCCCAGGTTACGAACAAGATAGGGACTGTAGGTTTGTTCTTAAGTCAAAATTGTTTGTGTCTGAGACTGGATTTGCACTTAAAAAAGGTACTGTTCCGACTTACAGAGTTCAAATATATATATATTTTTTTCTACTTTATCACTTTTTTTTTTTTTAGCTTGTCGTTTACTTTTTTGTATAATTTTCTTATTTTTAATATTATTTTTCTTATTATTTACTTTTTAGTTACTTTTTTATTTGATTAATAAATGATTATTTATTATTATTTTTTTATCATTTTTTTTCACTTAACTTTATTGCTAACACACAGGAGAAAACAATTCCCTGTGTGATAGCAATTGGAGGTGACAGGTTCTCTTTATTGACCCTGTCACCTCCAAAACAGGAGTCCTAGCACTATGCTAGAACTCCTGTCACAGCTGAGATGGGAAGAGCACAGCTCACCCCTCTCACTGTGTATAATGGCGGCAGGGACAGGAGACAGACTCAGCAGCCGGGAGGGGGGGGGGGGACGGAGTCCGGAAGACAGAGTCTTGCAGAGAGAGGTATGTGGGGAGGGGGGGAGAGGGGAGAACGGATGGCAACACAGTGATTTCGGTGACATCGGGTACAAGTACTGTACTGGATACAGGCATATATGACGGGCAGCTCACCTGATGACACAGCAGGGAGATGGATGCGATCCGAGTCCAGGCAGGCCGGCCGCAGTGCACCTTCGTGGGGCAGCGGCGCAGGAAAGACCGGGGATCTGGAGGCCGCACTAGGTCGGACAAGGCTGTGTGGCGTCACTCGGGCCCGTTCGTAAGTAGGGGTCATTCGCAACTTAGATGTTCGTAAGTCGGGGATTACCTGTACATAACTCTATAATTTAAGTATTGAAAAGTTTACATCTTTGTTTTTCTTTATTAGAATTGCGTAATACTGAACAGCTGGCAACAATGATGTCTTTCCTTACTATGTCCATCTATTTGGTTCCAAAACACCAGTCTAAAAATAGAGCACGTCTTCCTGACTTCTATAAAGATTTTACTTGAATTGATGATTATAAAGAACATTTAGGCCTCGTACACACGAGCAGACAGATTTGTTCAAATCTGTCTGTCCGACAGATTTGAACAAATCTGTCTGCTGGGATTTTGGTTTGCTCGCTTGTACACACGCATACTAACCAGCAGACATGTCGGGCGGACGGGTTCCCAGCCGACAGATTTCAAAGCATGCTTTGAAATCTGTCGGGTGGCCAAATCCGTCTGTTAGCCCGTACAGACGATCGAATCTGTCTGCTGAAATGGTCTAGCAGACCGTTTCCAGCAGACAGATTTGATCGTGTGTACGAGGCCTAACACATTTCTGTTAGGACACAATTTATGGGATATGCATTGAGCTTATTTTTTAAAACAGCCTTTTAGAAAAAAAAAATGGCATTGCAAATATCAGTTATGATGCAGCATCACAAATGGATCTGAAATGGTTTTATTGTACTGTGTACCTGTGATTGAAGTGAACATTAGTAACCCACATAGAGGATAAAAACACATTAAAGCTATTTGTTACTAGATTTTGAAAACAGCCTGTTCCCTGAGCTGACATGTTTTGCATTTTAAAATATTTAAAAGCGGTAAGCCTGTGTTATTTTACTTATGTGTTTCTGTAATATTCACAATATGTTCTCAGCCTACACTGAACATATGGCTCTTGATTTGCTTAAGTCAAGCTGATACTTTCAGCTTGGGTTAATAATAATCACTCTCCTTCACTAGCAAAATGATGCTTGTTTGCCCACCCATCCCTGTACATATGCAGAAACATTTGCATAAACAAATGTAGTGGACTCTAGAATGTTATTTTTTTATTACTGAACAAATTAACCACTTCACCCCCGGACCATATTGCTGGTCAATGACCGGGCCACTTTTGCGATTCGGCGCTGCGTCGCCTTAACTGACAATTGCACGGTCATGCGACGTGGCTCCTAAACAAAATTGGTGTCCTTTCTTCGCCACAAATAGCGCTTTCTTTTGGTGGTATTTGATCACCTCTGCGTTTTTTATTTTTTGCGCTATAAAAAAAAATAGAGCGACAATTTTTAAAAAAAATAATATTTTTAATTTTTTTCCTATAATAAATATCCCCCAAAAATATATAAAAACATTTTTTTTCCTCAGTTAGTTTAACCACTTCGGGTCCGCGCCATTGACAGAATACGTCAACAGCGCGGACCTGAGGCGCCGGGGTCACGTCTTTAGACGTGATTTACTTGTAATTCCCTGTGGCGCGCGGCAGGGAAAAACAGTCCCGACGCATCACCGAGGATTCGATGCGTGTACCCAGCGGCCGCGATGTCCGTCAGGTACACACGATCGGCGGTGACAGAGCAGGGACGTGGAGCTGTGTGTGTAAACACAGAACTCCACGTCCTGTCAGGGAGAGGCGACAGATGCTGTTTCCCTTGTACATAGGGAGACAGCATCGATCCCCCCCAGTCACCCCCCTCCCCCCACACAGTTAGAACACACAGGCAATACATTTAACCCCTTCCTCCCCCCCTAGTGTTAACCCCTTCAATGCCAGTCACATTTATACAGTAATTAGTGCATATTTATAGCACTGGTCGCTGTATAAATGTGAATGGCGCCAAAAATGTGTCCGATGTGTTCGCCGCAATATCGCAGTCCCAAAAAAAATCGCAGATCGCCGCCATTACTAGTAAAAAAAAAAATATTAAAAAAAAATCATAATTCTGTCCCCCGCTACCGATAACGGTGATCTCGCTGTGAATCTGCCGTGGAGACTACCATTATTGTTTACAGGACTGCTCAAAGAAAAGATGGATATCTCGGTTGTGGCAGCAGCTGCTGTCGTTACCGAGATATCCCTCTTTAACCACTTGTCCACCGCCCACCGTCAAATGACGATGGGCGGAGGACTCCAATCTCCTGACTGCACGTCATATGAAGTCCAGTCATTTGAATAGGGAATGCACGCGATCGCGTGCGTGCATCCCTATACTGTTGGTAGCGGCGTGTCACGGAGACACCGCTCGTTACCGACATGGGTGAACAGCGGTGCGGATGCGTTGTTAACCACGTGATCAGCTGTGATGAAGTCACAGCTGATCACGCATGGCAACACCCCCAAAGTGCACGGCACGTGTGAGCAATCGCGCCGTGCATGCCCGTCGGTGGCAGCGTGTTCCTGGGACCACTGCTCATCACCGACAATGGTACACAGCCGTTGGTCAGGGATGTGTACCACGTGATCAGCTGTGATCCATTCACAGCCTGATCTCTAAGTGTAAACAAAGAGCTGTAACTAACTGTTACCAGCTCTTCTCCCCTCACACATCGTTTCCAGTGTGAGGAGAGAATAGCTAGAAGCAGTGAGTTACAGATCTGTGTTCTGTACTGTATGCACAAGCACCACACCTGTCCCTTTGCCTCCCCAATTGTCACCCGTCACCCACCAGTGATTTGCCCTGTCACCCGTCACCCACCAGTGACAGTGCCCTGTCACCGTCACCCATCAGTGACCTGACCTGTCATCCGTCACCCATCAGTGACCTGCCCTGTCACCTGTCACCCATCAGTGACCTGCCCTTTCACCCGTCACCCATCAGTGAACTGCCCTATCACCCATCAGTGACCATCAGCGGTGCACCCATCAGTGACCATCACCCGTCCATGGCCTGTCACCCATAAGTGACCATCGCCTGTCACCCATCTGTGACCGTCACCGTCCGTGGCCTGTCACCCATCAGTGACCATCGCTTGTCACCCATCTGTGACCATCACCCGTCACCGTCCATGGCCTGTCACCCATCAGTGACCATCGTCTGTCACCCATCAGTGACCATCTCCCGTCACACCATCACCTATCAGTGAACATCACCTGCCACCCATCGCACAACCCATCAGTGAACATCACCTGCCGCCCATCTCACAACCCATCAGTTACCGTCACCTGCCACCTATCTGTCACCCATCATATACAGCTATCTGCCACACAGCCAAAATGTCCAAAAAATGGTATTCTGGCCAGAAGAATGGGTCCCTCCTAAAAGGGCACGGCACTCTGAAAACCAGGCAGCCGCCAGCAACCAGGAATATATACCTAGGCCCAGTACCAGCACTGCCACCAGCATAAGGCACAGTACCAGTGCTGCCGCCAGCAATAGGCCCAGTACCAGCGCTGCTGCCAGCAATAGGCCCAGTACCAGCGATGCCGCCAGCGAAACCCCTCGTGAACAAATGCCCAGGCCCAGTACCAGTGCTGCCACATAACGCCTAAGTACCAGCACAATAAATTTAACCCCCCCAACTAATGGAGTGTCACGTCCCCCAGGAGCCAGGGCCACTACATTCGTACCAGATGTTCTTGTCAACCCAACATGGCTGCCTTCTGGAGCGGGATCAACAATTATTCCCCCTTTCACAGCACAGCCAGGTGTGCAGGCCAATACCCAATATTTCTCAGAAATTGATTTCCCTCATCTCTTTTTGCCCGACACTTTTCTGCAGTTCATTATCGACCAGACAAATTTGTATGCCCAGCAGTATATTGCCAACAACCCCCAATCCTCTTATGCCCGTCCATTTTAGTGGAGAGATGTAAATTTGGAGGAGTTCAAATTGTTTCTTGGCCTCACCATAAACATGGGGCTTAACAAAAAAAAATCAAGGACATTCCTATTGGTCCACCAAACCCATCTACCACCACCCCATGTATTCTGCCACAATGTCCAGGTCCCGATACGAGATGATTATTATGAGATTCTTTCATATCAATCACAATACCCAGTGCCCTCCCTGTAATCATCCAGATTACGATATGTTGTACAAGATTCGCCCTCTGATAAATTTCCTTTCCCATCAATTTGAAGAAATCTATATCCCCGAGAAACATATATGTGTGGATGAGTCCCTGGTACCCTTTTGTGGCCGTCTAGGAATAAAGCAGTACATTCCTAGTAAAAAGGCTAAATATGGAGTCAAATTTTACAAACTGTGTGAGAGAGCCACGGGATATCTGTATGCGTTCCGCATATATGAAGGAAAAGATTCCCAAAATCGTATGGGACCTGACTTACCCACTCCTGAGAAAAGGATATCATCTTTATCTAGATAATTTTTATACGAGCCTGCCCCTTTTCCGACACCTATATATTGAAAAAACACTGGCCTGCGGGACCTCCAGAAAAAATAGAAAGGGCTTCCCACAATCCATTGTAAACAAAAAGCTGCGAAGGAGGCAAAGAGCAACAGTGAGGTGCAACGAAGTGCTGGCCTTGAGGTGGAAGGATAACAGAGACGTGCACATGATGTCCACCATTCACAATGACACTGCAGTTGTTGTTCAACGAAGACGAGGTCCCATTGAAAAGCCGACATGTGTCCAAGATTACAATATGTACATGGGGGGGGGGGGTGGATTTCAATGATCAACGATTCTGGTACAAGAAGGTAGCAATTTATCTTATCCATTTGGCCATTTATAATTCTTATGTAGTCTACTCCAAATCCACTGAAAACCCTGCCCGCTTGCTACAATTCACAGAAGAAATAGTCACGTCCCTCATCTATCCACAAAGACCCCCCTCAGAAACCCTTTGCTCTGATGTCGTTAGCCGACTTCATGGACGGCACTACCCGTACCACATCCCACCAACCGAAGGAGGCCGAAGACGGCAAAAAAAATGTCGCGTTTGCAGCAAAAGAGGATTTCGAAAAGATTCCAGCCACCATTGTCCCCGGTGTCCCTCCCAACCTGGCCTTTGCATTGGAGAATGCTTCGAAAAATATCATGAATCCTTAAAATTCTAGCCTATATTTTTAACCATTTCCCCCATCTGACCATTTTCATTCTACTGCCTTCAACGTAAATTGACCCTGGCCTGTTTTTTGGACTATGCTTTTTGCCTACCGATTGGACTGCTTCCACGTAAACTGACCCTGGCCTGTTTTTTTTTACTATGCCTCTGCCTACCGTTTGGACTGCTTCCACGTAAATTGACCCTGGCCTGTTTTATGGACTATGCTTTTGTCTACCACTTGGACTGATCTGTTGCCCTGCTATTGTAGTACACAGGGGTCTCACATATGTGAGGGGCTCCAGAATAGTTTTTCCGGATGGAGAAAACATTTTTTTTGTTTTCTCCGGGTTTTGTAATTTCCGGATTAGGGTCTGGAGTCCGGAGGCTTCATAGAGATTTGGGTGGGTCGAAGCCTCTACCCCTGTGCCCCTGTGAACAGGTCTTACCCAATTGCAGCCCTAAGCCTGCTGCTGACTTACTGCCATCATGCCTGCCATCATCTTTGCCTGCAGCATGAACGAGCCACACCACTGCTACCTGGACTATTCAAATATGCTGCCTGGAGAATTACTATAGCTGTCGCTAAGCACATCCCTGACTGCTGCCTGGACCAGTGCTCTCTTCTGTGGACACTACTAAAAGCACAGGTAATACTTTTTTTTTTTTTTACCCTTTCCACAATAGAATTTATTTTGGATTGTAATTCTTGGTATGTACATGCTATGTGTTAGAAATATGAAGAGCCTTCAAAAATGATAGATTGCCAGGAAATTATATATGTAATGTATGCTCCTAGAATGCCTGATGGTGCTACTTGGATGTTGGACATCTGTATGTGGCCAAGCTGTGTAAAAGTCTCACACATGTGGTATCCCCATACTCAGAACGAGTAGCAGAATGTGTTTTATGGTGTCATTTTTGCTATGCATTTGCTATGTGTTGGAAATATCTTATAAATGGACAACTTTGTGTAAAAAAAAATGCGTTTTCATTTCTTTTCCACGTTTTCCCAAAACTTCTGGAAAAAAAGTAACCGCTCAAAAGACTCATTATGCCTCATAGATTATACATTGGGGTGTCTGATTTCCAAAATGGGGTTATTTTGTTGGCAATTCCATTGTCCTGGTGCTCCAGGGCCTTCAAAAGTGTAATAGGTGGTTGAGAAATGAGATGTGCAATTTATGCTCGTAGATCGCCTGATGGCGCTACTTCAATGTTGGGCCTTTGTATGTGGCCAGGCTGTGTAAAAGTCCCACACATTTGGTATCCCCATACTCAGGAGGAGTAGCAGAATGTATTTTGGGGTGTAATTTTTGCTATGCATTTGCTATGTGTTCGAAATATCTTATAAATGGACAACTTTGTGTAAAAAAAAAATGCGTTTTCATTTCTTTTCCACGTTTCCCAAAATGTCTGGAAAAAAAAAATAACCGCTAAAAAGACTCATTATGCCTCATAGATTATACGTTGGGGTGTCTGATTTCCAAAATGGGGTCATTTTGTGGGCAATTTCATTGTCCTGGTGCTCCAGGGCCTTCAAAAGTGTAATAGGTGGTTGAGAAATGAGATGTGCAATTTATGCTCGTAGATCGCCTGATGGCGCTACTTCAATGTTGGGCCTTTGTATGTGGCCAGGCTGTGTAAAAGTACCACACATTTGGTATCCTCATACTCAGGAGGAGCAGCAGAATGTAGTTTGGGGTGTAATTTGTTGTATGCATATGTTCTGTGAGAGAAATAACCAGTTAATATGACAATTTTGTAAAAAAAATTAAAAATCTTAATTTTGCAAAGAATTGTGGGAAAAAAATTACAACTTAAAAAGCTCACCATGCTACTTATTTAATACCTTGGAATGTCTACTTTCTAAAAAGGGGTCATTTGGGGGGTATTTGTACTTTTCTGACTTGTTAGTATCTCAAGAATTTAGATAGGCCGTCAGTACTTCAAGTGTGATCAGATTGACCAATTTTTAGGGATTGGCACCATAGTTTGTAGACTCTATAATTTTCACAAAGACCAAATAACACACACCAATATGGGTTATTTTTTACCAAAGATATGTAGCAGTATACATTTTGGCCAAAATTTATGAACAAAAATTACTAATTTGCAAAATTTTATGACAGAAACAAAGAAAAAGGCAATTTTTTCACAAAATGTACTGTATTTTTTTATTTATAGCGCAAAAAATAAAAAACACACAAATGATTAAATACCACCAAAAGAAAGCTCTATTTGTGTGAAAAAAAGGACACAAATTTTTTTGGGTAAAGTGTTGCATGACTGAGTAATTGTCATTCAAAGTGTGAGAGCACCGAAAGCTGAAAATTGGTCTGGGTAAGAAGGGGGTTTAAGTGCACTGTATTGAAGTCGTTAAAGTACCAACGTATATGTACATGAGCGCATCCTTAAGTGGTTAAGTAACACTTAGGCCTCGTACACACGATCGGACATATCCGATGAAAACGGTCCGCGGACCATTTCCATCGGATATGTCCGATCGGGAGTTTGATCCGATGGCGTGTACACACCATCGGATCAAATTCCCTGCCGCCGGATGACGCGGTGACGTGGCGGTGACGCGGCAGTGACGTTGACGCCGCCACGTCACCGCTACGTCACCGCACCAGAAAGTAAAACACTTCCGCGCATGCGCCGAATCCATTCGGCGGCGGCGCGGCGGCGGTGGGGGACGACATGTCTGCTGGTAAATGTACTAACCAGCAGACATGTCGGGCGGACAGATTCCCACCGGATAGATTTCAAAGCATGCTTTGAAATCTGTCGGGTGGAGAAATCTGTCAGCTAGCCCATACACACGAGCGGAGATGTCTGCTGAAACGGTCCATCGGACCGTTTTCAGCGGACATATCCCCTCGTGTGTACGAGGCCTTACAGGTCTTGCCCTCCCTTCCAGCCTGAAAAGAGGTGGAGGTGTTCTGTAGTTTGTACACACTTCTTGTCCTATGGCAACAAAGCAGCTCCTCCAAAGATACAGTACAGTAAGTGAGCATTGTCACCTAGGGTGATAAGTGTGTTATTGGAAGGATTGACAGGTAAAAAAAAAAAACTTAAAAAAGATAAACGAATGCAGCTACCACATCTAAGAAATGGTAAGCTGCAATATATTCATTTTTGTTTTTGAGTTTAAATACATGTTAATGTATCCAATAATACTAACTCTGTAAACATAACATTCAAAAAAATAAAAAATAAAGTTAAATGGAAACTACTTTTCTTGGTCAATCACATTTTTGTTTTATGCTTTTTCTAAGATTTATATCTTTTTCAATTTGTATCTGACTTTGTATGTATCTTTATACAGTCTTTGTGTCATAATAAAAAATGTAATACATGACAGGGGGTTACCAGAGCACTATGGGTTATCCAAAGGAATAGCACACACACATGTCATTAAAACATCCAATGGAGGTGATTGGAAAGAGATGGAGTAGAGGTGATAATTCATCTGTGTGTCTAAATTAAAGCATGAGCTAAAATGACCTTGGAATAAGACTTTTTTTTTTAAACAGGAGGTACGTAGAGAATAGAAAACATGTGAACAGAAGTCTAAAGCTCCATCTACTTGCTCAAAAAATATTAATATAATAATATAATTCATAGATAAAAAAAAAAAAAAAAAAAAATCAAAAACAGAATTTTTGCATCTATCATTTTTTTGTCCCAACCATGATAAAGAATGAAAGAAAAGATTAGTATAACCACAAACACAACCTGCAAAGTAGGGGCTCATCCAGAATTCATAATCATTATTAGGGTGGTGTTAATAGATTTTATTACCTTTCATTGGCTTCGTATAATACTTAGGGAGCTAATTATGGAAGGATCCTGGCTTTGGTCTATTACCATTATTTTGCTTAACTTGTGTCCAAAAAGACCATAAATGCTTGTGGCAGTGTGTTAATTTTATATAGGTTACTTTAAATCCAGATTAACATCAATAATTCATAAATTTGCAAGTGCTATATTTATCCTTCATTATAGTGCTTGATGCATATAAAAAAAAAAAAAAAACATTCCCATTTTTCTATCTCAGTGTTATCAATAAAGGTTTAGCTCATATCTGCTCGTACAGAGAGAATTATAAAGATCTTTCATTATTCGGTCAATGCATTCTTAACTTGCATTATGATTGATTGATATTATTGTTGAATTAATGTTTCATGAGATGAGCTGCCCAAATTATAAAACCAGTGCCAGATTTTATTAGGTCCACTGAAATGTAATTTTCACTGTGTTTTTTTTCTTTTGCTTTTCGTTATTTTCATCAAAAGCAATGATGAATGAAGCTCATGTAGCAAAGGCACTGCCTTAACCATCTGTTTTTCTTTTATCCTACTTTTTTTCAGAAAACACTGATATTGCCACCAACTGGGATTTTTTTGGGTGTTCGGCTGCTTTGAGATGCTTTGTGTGATGGATATCTTTGATCTAAGCTCCCTGGAAAACAGAACAAACTGTCTTTTTCAGTGAAAATGGAAGGCGTAATCCTTAGAAACTTGCAAATGTTGATAGACTGAAATAATTAAAAAAGTAATGTGCTATAAACATTGGAAAGAAACACATAGCTAGCTGTGGGTGAATGTGATTGATCATTTTAATGGGAAATTGAGAAGCATCCAACATTTTACTGAGCTGCTTTTTTCTGGTAAAACATCACTGTGATAAACAAAGCAAAATAAGCCTCTGCGCTTTGAAATTGAATGCTGTATCTAAATACAATGTAGTCATTTCAATCCTTTTAATGTAATAAAAAAAATTACACTGAAAATGTATAACTTCATCCTTGCATATGCAGATGGCTTACATTTCATGTAGACAAATGGTGTAATATTATTTCCCCTCCACTTTAGTAAAATTCCAGATTGCACTATAAAAGCCAAAGCTCCACCATTGTCCCTGATGTGAATGGTGCAATCAAGGCATGGAGTCACTAGAGTTTGATTGCATTACATATTTCAAAGAAAGAAACTATTTCTGCAATATCCCCACGTAAAGGGTGCTTATACAAGTTCCAGATTCTGCTGAGTTTGATACATATAGTGTATGGCTGTGAAAGAATAGAAACATACTCATGAATTAGAGATGCTGTAAAGTTCTGATTTCTGGAGGTCTAACTTTTGTAAAGTGCACTATTATCATACATTTTCTACCTCTATTGTTTTTCTTCTGATTAATAAAAATGAATGCATATATGTAAAAGAACAGTATACAAAGCTTCCCTAGTACTCATCCTCAGTCCCATGCGTTCTTCTCTTGGACGCAAAACTTGCCAGCTATATGATTGTTTTTATGCACATGTTGCTATACTGCATCACTCCACCTTACTAAGATCTGCATGTGATCTGAATTGATGATGAATTGTACCTGTAGGTGCCTTCTAACTGTCTTTCAATGTAAGAGGTATAGTACAAAAAAGTTTCTTACTCACTTCCACCAATCAGATGAAAACATTGAATTAAACATGATCAAAACCATTTGCATGTATCTACAAATCCTTTATAGAATTGTGTTTTTTTTTTTTTTTTTTACCAGGGTTCTGCATTAAATATAGTTTAAAGCAGAGTTCCACCCATAAGTGGAACTTCCCCTTTAAGTACATTTGGCATGTAATTTATTTTGGGGTGGGAGCAGGTACCTAGTTTTCACAGGTACTCAGCTCTCACTTCCTCTCCTGGTGCCACGACAAAGAGCAGAAGTTAATTTCTCCCCCCTCCATCACTACAATTTCCTGGGACACGTCATAGGTCCCAGAAGATTGACTGGCCATTCAATAACGCGCAGAGCGGCTCGACTCTTGCAATGCCGCCACCAAAGAGAGGAGAAGAAGAGAAATTAGGCTTTAGGAGGCAGTGTCGCTGCACCGTGGGACAGGTGAGTGTCTGCTTATTAAAAGTCAGCAGCTACTGTACACTTTTTGTAGCTGATGCCTTTTAAATGGATGGAACTCTTCTTTAAGGTACAACTGGTAAACTTTCTAGCTTGTAAACTGTGGTGTGTTTACTGGATAATAATTAACAAAACCAACAAAGCCAAGAGAAACATGAAAAATAAAAAAACAGCTTTTGCTGCTTTTGCTTTCCACCTATACATGTCCTCACCCAGCATTAAATGAACTTCCACAGAGTCCAGGCTGTCATAGACCCATATCAACTTGTAACTGGACAGTAAAAAGAGGAGCAGCGTAGGGATGAGCTCATATCTTTGTCACTTTGTATTCTCCTCCTATCTGAATATTCCTTATCATAAACTACCTGTCATATTCAAAAACTGTTTTACAAGGACTGAAAGTGGCGGATAGCAAGTCAAATTAATGTACCTTCACTGGTTGCATTAAAACATTAATACATTTATGCATGAATGAATATAAAGCTGTATCATGTGTATCCATCCAAGGTGCAGCTTCAAAACATGCTGGCTGAAATTGTTTTTTAAAAGAGAATTATGGGATTCCTGAAAACAAACAAACATTTATACTCACCTAGGTGGATGTAGCATTGGTCCCCTGCTGGCTCCAGGCAGAGAACTGAGCAATCAAACACCACTGATCGCTCAGCTTTAGGATTGTGATTCAGAGGGGAAGAATGGGCCTGCTGACTGACTGAGACCACACAACTCAGTGACCGGCCCAGTCTCCTCCTCCTCTTGCTGCCACATTCTCACCAGTTTAAAAAAAAAAACACCCGTACATACCATTTTCGGCATGTAGTCTCACCGCCGCTTCCGGGTCTGGCGGCCGGGGACAGGCATCTGATCGACGCATACAGCGCGTCACGAGATGCCGAAAGAAGCCGAACGTTGGTGCGGCTCTATACGGCGCATGCGCACCAACGTTCGGCTTCTTTCGGCATCTCGTGACGCGCTGTATGCGTCGATCGGATGCCTGTCAATGAAGTAGGCACGCAAATCCCCGGCCGCCAGACCCGGAAGCGGCAGTGAGACTACATGCCGAAAATGGTATGTACGGATGTTTTTTTTTTAAACTACCAGCCGATTCTACATGTTATTAAGAAGAGACAGGCAATGTTAAAAGTTTCTTTTTAGGGGAACCTCCCCTTTAATTGATTTTTACTTTCAGCTATGTATGTTTTAAGATGACCACCAAAGTATTCCATATGTTTGAGAACCCTGGGTGGGATATTTTCCTGGAGGGCAGCGGTCTGTAAATATCTTGGTAAGATTTTGCATGCCTGTGCTTACCTCTGGACTCTCTCTCCCCAGGTGTTCTCCATTCCTTGATTTGATTGTGTGTGGGGAGATGACCTTAATACTATCTTATTTTTGATTGGCCATCTGCCCCTAATATATATATATATATATATATATATATATATACACACTGTATATATATATATATATATATATATTATATATATATATATACATACACAGCCAAACCATGCCATACTAGCTATTATTAAGCACCAATCTTAGGTGTGAAATGTCTAAGCCAGGCATGTCCAAAGTTTTTGGGCGGCCCGTCTGGTTCTCAGGTGTGCCGCGCTATCAGGGGAGATAAGAGCTGTCAGATGAGCCCGATCTCCTGATCCCCATCGGCACTGTAAGAAGCTTCATCAGCCTCAAAAGTAAAAGTAAATGCAGGGGATTGTGCTGTGCTCTCTGCTTCCCCCTAGAGTGCAGTACCCGACTGAACACGGAAACTGAAAGGTACTGTGCTAGAAACCCAGATTTGTTTTAAAAGGGCTTCATACATGTGAGTGTCTGTGTGCCTGTATGTTTGTGTGTGTCTGTATATGTGTGTGTGTGTGTCTGTATGCGTGCCTGTGTGTGTGTGTGCCTGTATGAGTGTGTGTGTGCCTGTATGTGTGTGAGTGTGTGTGTGCCTGTATGTGTCTATGTGTATGTGCCTGCCTGTATGTGTGTGTGCCTGCCTGTATGTATGTGTGTGTGCCTGCCTGTATGTGTGTGTGCCTGCCTGTATGTGTGTGTGCCTGCCTGTATGTGTGTGCCTGTATGTGTAAGTGTGTGCCTGTATGTGTAAGTGTGTGTGTGTGTGTGTGTGCCTAATTCTTGTTGGACAGTGTATTAGTGATCCAACAAACACAATTTTAATGGTTCAAAGAATGTCGGGCAAAATGGTCGGCCCTCACGCATGTTCACTTTATCAAATCTGGCCCTCTTTGAAAAAAGTTTGGACACCCCTGGTCTAAGCTGTCTGTTCTCCCTTCTGTATAGTATGGACTGACTGTTGTTCTGGATTTTAACTACCAATAAAGGTGTATTATTGGGTTGTGGCTGTCCAGGTCTATCCTGTTGCCCCTTGGGGGTCCCCTTAGTCTGCCTGTAAAGTGCTGCATCTGTAGCATGCACAGAACATTCGACAACAAACATGTCATTTCTAAATTAATACCAGACCACATCCCCTCAATATGGGTTTTTATTACTTTTTAAACTTTTTAGTGAATGGGTATGGGTATGTAGCCCATACTCATTTGCATGGGTGGTGGGATCTGGGGGCCCCCTTGTTAAAAAGGTCTTCTAGATTCCAATCTACAGACCCACAGACCCCCACAACTACCAGCTACAGTTGTGGAGATGAGGCCCTTGTCCCCATAAACATGGGGTCAAGGTGCTTTGGTGTGGTGGGGGAAGATCCCCCTTGCCCAAAACACCTACCCCCTATGTTGAGGGCATATGGCCTGGTATGGTTCAGGAGGGGGGCTCGCTCAGGACCCCCTTTCCTGACATGCCAGGCTGCATTCCTCAATAAGGTTCTGGTATGGATTTTGAGGTGCCCCCACGCCATTTGATCCTGGGTGGGCATCCTTGGGGGGCTGCACTGATAACCAATCAGCGCAGACCCCCCTGCCAGGATAGTAGAGGAAAACCCGATACACGGCTTTTCTTGTTTGCACTGTGATCAGCTGTGACTGGACACAGCTGATCTCATAGTAAAGAGCCTCCATGAGCTCTTTAACCTGATTGGATTGACACACCACACCACCAATCGTTGCACTGCACGCCCTGCGGTGCACTCAATCGTGGCTTATCCTGCTGGACATCATATGACACCCAGTCAGGATAATGAAACCACTTCCCAGCTGTCATTTTGCTATATGGCGGGCAGGAAGTGGTTAAAATTTTTTGGGGTAGTTCCCCTTAAAATCTATCCCACCCTCAAAGAGCCTGGTATGGACTGTGGATTAGACATATTCGGACCAGTTCGTATTTCGTTAAGATGCAAGTTTTCCTATTCGGACCCGTTCGTATTTTCGTAACAGTTTTATTTTCGTTTATACTGAATGATTCGTAATTCTGTCTAATTTATTTTCGTTGATTCGAGATTCGTAATTTTGTTAGATAATAATTTTCGTTTAATGGTTTTGTAATTTTGTACTTTTGTAAATACATTGCAACACACAGCTAATCCATATTAAGATAGACTTTCTCTTAAGCCCCGTACACACGGTCAAACTTTCTGCCAACAAACTTCAAACTGCTTGTAGTCTACGAATTGTTTCCATTTCTCCTCATACTCATCTAAGCCCTCTAATTCGCTAAACCTTAGGTATTCTAGATTTTGTATTTTGTTACACCATTTCCTCACCAAAGAGCTTTCTTGTTCTTGCCAATGTCGGGGTATTAGGTTTTTGCGGCGTTTAACAACTGTGGGATCAGGGTTTTAAGGTATCGATTGGTTGGAATTCTAATCCTGTGATGTAGATATTGCCACGGGTCGTCTGGAACTTTGATATTAGTTATTTCTGCTATTAGATGTCCAATCTTACTCCAATACTTCTTTATTTTGGGACATGTCTACCATATGTGTGCCATGGTCCCAATTTCTTTGCAAGTCCACCAACATAATTCTGATGTTTCCTTTTGACATTTATGTGCCTTCTCAGCGTGCCAAGCATTTGTAGTTTAACTTCATCATATTACTATTCACTGACGTGGAGTATACTCTCTTCATTAGTTGCTTTGTCTCTATTTCATTCAACTGTGCCCCCAGTTCCTCCTCCCACCTCCTGATGTATGGCAGTATGTCCAAGAATAGGGAGAGTTCTAAAGAAATAAAGTATATGTGATAGAAAGAATATTTTTTTTTGGCTATACTGTCAATTGGCACTTATGTTAGTACGTTTTTTAGGAGAGTTGTGCTACACCATTTTGGATATTAATGTTGTATATGTATATTAGAACCCCAGTTTGTCACTGTCTAGGACTTATGCATATGAAATAAAATACAACTGTATGTGGACATCTGCAGATCCCTCTAATAGGTTCTTAGATGCAAGATACAAACACTAAATAGGGCATGGGTTTGCTTTAAAGGGGGTTATGTGCTAACCCTTTAAATCAGGGGAAGTTATAATGTCTAAGTGAATATCATTGAATTTTAGCAATTTAGCAAATCCTGCATGCTAGAAAATGTACTCAATCTACAGGGAATGTCTAGCTGGTCAGCATTTATTATACTGAGTCTGTAAGTTGTAGCAATATAAGCAAAAGGCACCCAATTGATCTTGTTTTCTGTGGGGGTATCATATCCTATTTAAAATAGACATGTGTATATCAGCTCTTTCATAGCACATTCTGAAGGTAATTTAAAGATCCAAATCAGTGTCTACTGAAAATGTAAGCAATTTATTAAAAAAAAATGTGATTTACTTTTAAATCCTATGAAGTAAATTTACTGTGACGGTGGCAAAATGCTTGACTACAGCCATAGCTTTAAATAAGAGGCTCATTAAAAGTTAACACATTCTGATGAGCATTGAAATGGCAGCTATAAGAAAGAGGTAAAACACAATCAATCATCTATTCCATCTCATATTACTCTTAGAGGTCTTTCAATACGCAAACCTGCATCTGAAATCTCTGAGTGGCGCCTGCAATTGCAAATTATAGGGCTGTCAGATCACAGCTAAAGTGCAGACATTACCTTTGAAGTACAATTCTTTTGCCAATTAAGGATGTTCCAGAGCACAGTAATGGAATGTTCATTACTTATTTCAAGTCTGTTTTACCTCTGCATGTAGCACCATGCCTTTCTATAGAATGATTATGGATTTCTCCTCTGTTCTATTCATTAAATGAATGTCATAGTGTGATTACCTGTGCTCTAAAGGCATGTGTGCTGTAAATACCGTAAGTAAGGGTGCTTTTAAGAAACACTCCATCACCTTTTGTATTTACTCATCTCATGCCATTGGAATTCTGTGAAATATATGGTTAAAATAAAAAGCACTACAACTTTGGTGGGGGATTGAACATATTTTTTTTTTTTTAGGAATTATTATCACTGTACTTTTGGAGTATAAGTGATACTCTTTATCTCAGTTAAGTTTTTACAAGTGCAGGTTTTTGAAGCACATTAAGTACATCATTAATTATTATTTTATTATTATAAAAAAAACATCCTGGTTTAGGTGAAATCTTCTTTCTCCAATCCTCCCTCAACGCTGCTGCTCAAATATTCTGGTGTGGTGGGGTTTAACAGAGCTGAGGTACCTGTCATATGCACTCATCAAGGGTGCTGACTATGCCCGCCGTTCCCATCCACCTCCTTCATTCATATAAGCTGCACTATAGCGTCTATTAATGAAAAACAATCTATGAATTGAGGAGGCAGACATTTCCTTCCTCTGCCCATCCTCCATTCATAGATCATAAATAGATCTATAAATAAAAAGGAGAACAGAAAGGGCGAGCATAATCACCATTCTTGATAACTCAGCTTAGGCTTTAAACTCCAAAATTTCTGCAATAGTTGATGGCTAACATGTTACAACAATCTGAAACTACAATTATTTTCTGTGCATTCAGATTGTACTATTACACCTAGCCAACATTTTTACAAATTTAAATACAACATATACAAAACTAATATACAAGAATAAGCAGAGATATTCGGTGGCTAGGAGTTTGGCAAATAATTTAGTATTGGTATGTGAAATGATCTGAAAGTTAGCGGGGGTTGTCAGATTTTTTCCCTGATTTTGGGATGGTCAACACAAGGGCTTCCAAAGATTCACTAGGTATCACTAGGTATGGTGCCTGTGTTAGCTGTGTGGTTGAATGCATCACATAGGTATGGGGAGAGTAAGTGTGTGTATTCTTTATAATATTCATTGCAAAGCGCTTTTATATGTGAGTGGAATAACTATATGTTTTAATCATAAATTATTTGATATACTACACCATGATAGTCTTTTATATGTCACATGAGTGGATATAGAACGAGACTACAGCCAAAGCATTGGAAGTGATTGCTGATACACCTGAGAGAGGGAGTGGTTATCCACATGAACCAAAGGCAGATTTCTGGGTCCATCTGGTGAGTGGCCATTTTATCCGGTGACGGTGTAAACACTATTTGAGGTGAAGGTGGAAACATAGCTGGGCATCATTGCAAGAAATTATCTATTAAGGACTTTCTTAGCACATATATATATCTTTTTACTTTTTAGATATTTTTTTTTGTATACAATACATTTTTCTTGCTTTCTTGGAGCACATTCAATCTCTGGATTGTAAAAGTAGTATATTTTTTTGGGGGGATTTATTTCACATTTTTTTTTTTTTGATGGATTGAGAAATCCATATGTTATTGTTTGGCACAGGGCACTGTATTGGTATTTATTGCACATTATTTGTTGATTGTTTGCACATTAATTAACAACCATAGACACATGTACATACTTTTTGTTTTTTGAGTAACAAGTTCACAGGATCAGTCGTGGAAAAATGTTTATATAAATATAAGTTAGCGCAATTTACTTCACAAATACACAAGTTTAAGGGATTTAATTTGGTGTAGCAGCTGGTTGATTTTAACAACTTAACGCCCGCCGCACGCCTATGTACGTCCACAGAATGGCACGTACAGGCAGATGGGCGTATATATACGTCCCTGCCTTCTAGCGGGTCATGGGTCTGATCGGGACCCCCTCCGCTGTGTGCGGTGGGTGGCTTACCTGCGGGAGCGATCCGTCTTGAGGAGGCGGCTGTTCGTTTCTGTCCGCCCCCTCGTGATCGCTCCCAGCCAATCCCGTCGTGTCCCGCTGTGTCATTTCCTCTGCCTGTAAAATGTAAACACTGGCAGAGGAATTGATGCAGCTCTCCTCTCGGCGGTATTTTCAAACCGCCGAGAGGAGAGAAGACATCACAGTAAGTCGCACCAACACTACACTGACACCAGTACACATAGGCACATTAACCCCTTGCGATCACCCCCCCCACCCCCCTGTCACAGTGTCACTGAATTCAGTGATCATATATGTACTGATCATTGCATTTAGTGTCAGTGTGACAGTTAGTGTGACAGGCAGTTAGTGTTAGGTTCAGGGTAGCCCTGTACCCCCCCTAATAAAGTTTAACCCCTTGATCACCGCCCTAGTTAACCCTTTCACCCCCTATTGCCAGCGTCACTAAGCGATCATTTTTCTGATCCCTGTATTAGTGTCGCTGTTGCCGCTAGGTAACTAATTTTTTTTATTGTGATTCTTTTTTACTAAAAACATGTGGCTGAATACATTTTGGCCTAAATGTTTGACTAAAATTTAGTTTATTCAATTTTTCTTATAACAAAAAGTAAAAAAATATGATTTTTTTTTCAAAAATGTCGCTCTATTTTTGTCTATAGCGCAAAAAATAAAAATCGCAGAGGCAATCAAATACCATCAAAAGAAAGCTCTATTTGTGGGAAGAAAAGGACGCAAATTTTGTTTGGGAGCCACGTCGCGCGACCGCGCAATTGTCTGTTAAAGCGACGCAGTGCCGAATTGTAAAAACGCCTCTGGACATTTAGCAGCATATTGGTTCGGGGCTTAAGTGGTTAACCTTGTACATCTACTTTTCAGGAGCTCCTGTTTTAACAGTCCACTAAGGGAAGCTTTGTGAGCATTCCAAAGAGAATATGGGTTGAAGAAGAATTTCTGAATTGCAGTAACGATTTGTTAGTTGTGTTTGGAAGTGGTGAAAAGTGTCAGGCCGCGTACACACGATCAAATCTATCTGCTGAAAACGGTCTGACAGACCGTTTCAGCAGACAGATTCGATCGTGTGTACGGGCGGACAGACAGATCTCTCCAGCAGACAGATTTTAAAGCATGCTTTAAAATCTGTCTGCTGGGAATCCATCCGTCCGATATGTTTGCTGGTTAGTACGCTAACCAGCAGACATATCTGCCCGCACATGCGTCGAATGGATTCGACGCATGCGCGGAAGTGTTTTACGTCCTGGTGCGGTGACGTGGCGGCGTCAACGTCATCGCTGTCTGCTGGCAGGGATTTTGGTTTGATCGTGTGTACAGTGATCAAACCAAAACAGCCCAGCAGACATATTTGTTCGTGTGTACGCGGCCTCAGAGTTATGGGCACCTGGTCAGACCATGTGATTGTGCTAATTCTGGTATTTGCAACTGTTTGTAAGGTTCAGTTAGGAAAAAATCGATCCTGGAGTAAGACATTTGAGAGCTGGAGTAGTAGGTGTAATCTCACTCCACGTCATGTTGTTATCTCCAAGGATCATAAAGATTTTCTGAGAGAATAAATGAAGAGAGGGCAGAAGAGCATTTTATAACAGGGTTAGATGTATCTAGGGTTGGATCTATTATATAATTAAAATCCCCACAAATTACAAGGTGTTTTTGTTGATAGGGATTAAGATGCTTCATGATGGTTTTGTAGAAATGTTTTTGGTGAATATTGGGGAAATAAAGGTTTACAGTAGTAATGGGTCAATTATTAACAGTGGCAAAGAGAATGATACAATGGCCATAGAGATGTGTCTCAACATTTTGGAGGTGGAGGAAAAAGAAAGCTTTAATAGCAATAATGACAACCGTTTTTTCTTAGGAGTATTGGTAAAAAATAAATGGGTGAAGTGATGATGGGATCATTTGGGAGGTTACATGAGGTGAAATGCGTTTCTTGAATGCACAATATATCTGTGTAAGGAGATTTGTCTTGTGCTTAAAAGGAGAGTTGAGTCGTTGGCATTTATCAATGTAATATTAAAGGCTATGGTGGGATGAAATCAAATTATGCCTATAGACATGTATTGAGATTACACTAGCACAGCTCTCCATGAAGCAGGGGAGTATTTACACTATGGCAAGATACATTCTTTCAATGATAGAACTGTTATAGTATGTAAGATCTCATTAGGTATATTAACAAGAAACTGAGACAACGAAAAATAACAACAAATAACAATAGTTATGCATAACACCTTGTACATATTGGGGGTGGTAAATACATAAAATGCCAAGGATTAAATAAAATGCTAGGTCTGCTTCCAGAGACAAAACATGGTGATACGGCACCTTCCAGGAGTGACACTAAGGTAATGTAGGTTGTCGCAAGGCCTGGTGGGAAAAAATGCCAGGAGGATTAAAGGTGTTATAGATCGGGAACGCTTTATGTTAGACCATGACTCAGAATGCTTTTGTGGGGATCGACTTTGCTGTGGAGAAGGAGGGGGGCCATTAAAAAGATCCCAATTTAAGAAACTCTTGATACCATCTTTGGGAGATAGGAAGGTGTCAGATTGATTTTGATATGTGACTGTAAGCTTTACAGGAAAAACACATTTGTATGGATAATAATGTTCCCTCAGGATGCTGGTAAAAGAAGCACATTTGTTCCTCATTTTGGCTGTAGCTGCAGATAGGTCAGCATATAGGGTGACCCTTGCATGTGGGCTTGGCAACTTAGAGGCAGATCTGGCAGCTCGCAGCAGCTGGTCCTTAAAATGGTAATAATGAATATGAACTAGAACGTCACAGAGAACAACTGCAGGTATTGAAAGTGTGGAGGTTTTGGAATCCTGTTGATTGTGGCAGAAGTTTAAGAAAGAGATGATTCAAAAAGTGGCCATATTAGCCAGTTTTGTAGACTCAGGGATTCACCCAAACTTGATATTATTACAGTGTGAACTATCTTCAAGATCGGCCAGTTTGGTTTGAAAAGCACGGAGCACTTGAGCGTGACGATCCATCATATCATTATAAACTTTGGTTTGTTCTGCTAGCTGTCTTTCCATCTCATCTGTGTGGTCTATTCTGTAGGTGAGGGATACAGAGTGGCAAAGTTCCTTCTGGATCTATTTTTGGAGTGAAAGCAGCATATGTTTTAATGTGCCCTGATGCTGGTTGAGCTGCCAGAGAATCATGGCTTGCTTCCCTCAGAATAGCCTGATTAGCAGCACTACATAGCTGCTTTGTGGATTGGGGCTTTGTCTGGGGAATGTGCTGGAGAGAGTGCAGACTGCTGCTTCTTCCTCCTTGCTGTCAGTGTCTGTATGGGGAAAGGGAGAGCCTCGTGGCTGCAGCTCTATGTCTCCATTAGCACCATCTTAAGGAGCCTGTGGGGCTACAGCAGGGAAAAACTCTGTGAGCCGGCGTTAGGCATACTGAAGGGCACACACGTCTAGTGCATTACCAAAAGTTATTTTTTGTATAAAACAAAACATATGGCCAAATAGATGCTCACAAAATAAATGTATACAGGCTCTGAAGCCTGAAGAGCTCAGAAGAGTCGGAGTGCATCCCCTGAATTGAGTCAGCTGGTCAGCGCAGTGCTACATTGTGTTTGGCCACCATATTTCCGCACTGGATTGAGATACAATGCCTGTGTACATTTATTTTTGTGAGTATCTATTTGGCTGTATGTATTGTTTTATTTAAAAAACCTTTGGCAATGCACTAGGCTTGTGCACCCTCCTGTGTGCTCTTTTGTAGTTGTCTACTAGTTTTCTCAATCTGAGGAGGGCTGCATCGACGAAGAATATATGAATTAAGTTATTCCATTGCTTTTGATTATTTACTGCACAAGTAGACTCTGAGGCAGAACTCTATGCACTCAAAGTATTTATGTGTTTTGTACACTTTGCAGGGGGTCAAGACAGGTGGTGGCTCAAGGAACCAAAGGTTCCTGGCTGATTTATATATCAATCTGTGAGCTGCTCATGTGAGTGTTCTGGTTTTATTTGTTTTAATAAAATTCCCTTTATAGAGAGCACTATGGAGTATTTTTTTTGCATACGTGCCTGGAGGGATCATAGATCCTTACGATTAATCTGGATGTCGTGCACTTATGACCTCTTTATAATATAGGGGTCCAAATGAGAAGGTAGGGGGCCATTCATATGCGCACTCTGTAAAGAGTGTGCTACACTTTGGAAGATTTTTGGGGCCATTTATATGAGTGTGGGGTGGACATTAATCACATCATAAGTCACTGTAGGGACTTTTTTCCTTGGCTTTTTATTGTGTTTATATATTTTTATATGGATTGATTTACATTGAGCGATTCACAAGTGCAATTGTTTATATGTTATGTCACATTTAAGATATAATTATTGGGATTTCACTATTTAGAGTGATGTAATGATTTATTGAATTTATTTGTTCTGAGCACCGCACTAGTTTATTTTTTATATATGATTTATTTTGAGTGTGTAAATCAAATTTTTGATGCAAACAACATAACTGGGATTAACAGAAATACATATAAATGTAAGTGTTTTTAGGGTTACACAAGCTCCAGCTGCACTCTGATAAATTTTTCATGTATCTTGCATTAAAATAACCCCATAAAGAAGGGGCTTTCCCAATGAGAAGACCAGAAAGATAGGAATAAAAGAAAGAAGAGAATGAAAATAGAAGAAGAGTTTAACCAAAACACAACTGAATGTAAAAGCCAACTATCGGTGAGGTTTTTATTGCGATTTTTATATATTGGGCCCAGGGATCCTAAATGTTTTCAAACTGTTTGACATTGTCAAAATGGGAGCAATTTTTGGGAACAACATGAAATAAAATTAGACGTTTGTTATGTCAATTAGACGGAAACTATGAAAATGAAAAATACATTGAAAATGTAATCTTTAGAGAACAATCTACAAGGCGGTTATTGATTCGGGAGAAAAATTATCAATTGTATAATATTCAATATTTAAGAGAACACAAATGAATACAAGATAAAATCAACACAACATAATTATTCGTTCCAAAATAGCTACTGGTCTGAATTGCTGGTTACCAGAGTTTTTTAGAATGGCTGCTGTGGCTTTCAAGATGGATACTCTTAAACCCTTGACGCCGAACGTACGCACATATGCATCCTCGGCTTTCGAGGGTTATACCGGGATGATGCCCGCAGCTGCAGGCATCATCCCAGTATAATTTTTTAGAGTGGGCGATCAGCTTTCCAGTGATAACAACCTACTGCCACACCAGTTTCAGTGTTCCTGATCATTGTCACACCAGTTAGTATCCCTGATCTCTACCACACCAGTCACGGTGTCCCTGATCACCTCCATAGCTGTCACAGTGTAAGGATATTACATGTGCAATGCTCCCTGAAGAGCCATCCATGTTTGAATCACTCTTTAGAAAGCATTTGTCAGGCAGTGAGGAGACATTGTATTACCTCCTTACCGCCTTAAACCCCGCACAAGCAACCCTATTTACTTGAAAAGGTCACGATCGGCCAGCATGCAGGGATATAATTCCTGCCAAATCTTCAAAGCAAAGCATCGCAGCTCCAACATGTGTACACGCGCAGCCACCGCCTCTGTAGCTAAAAGGGGTAGCAGTTGAAGAGTGGTAAAATAGCAGGTCACAGATGAACAAGCCCTAATAGTAAAAAATAGTAAAAAAAATAAAAAATGGTGAAAAAAGGAGTATAAAGGCATCCTTCCACCTTCTCACACCCCATTGCACCACAGAATAAAGAAAAAAGAACAAAAGAGACCCTAAAGCAGCTACTTTAAAAAAAAAAATAGTGATGTAAAATAATTCTGAGTGAACAAAATAGCAGCGCTAAGTTCAGTGACTGAACAAAAATAAATAAATAAATAAATATACCCCTGTGAAAGAGTGTATCATACATATACTAAAAAAATTGTGTATATATATATGTATATATATATATATAATATATATACATAAGGTGAACTTATGTGTATATATATATATATATATATATATATATATATATATATATATATATATTTATAAATGTATATTTATATATATATAAACATATACTGTACATAAGGTGAACTGAGTAATTGTGATTAAATGTTTAAAAACGTTCATCCAGTGGTCAAAAATAATTGTAACAAGCCAAGTCTATAAGTGATTCAATTTCAAGTCCTCTTGAACAATCTTCTTTAAAACCTTCCACCACACCATAAGTGCTCAGTGACTCCACACCCTAAGGAATTGCGCTTACCAACGGGACATGCCTCACATTCACATGCTTGGCAATATCGCAGAGTCTCCAAAAGCATCAAACTACTCCACCAGTGCTCCAGCACCTCAATGTTATTACACATGTAAAAATAAAAAAAGCTCCAATAGTGAAGTATATCAAAACTATTTATTTAAAAACAGCACAATAGGCCTTCACACATTGCACTCACATTTATTAAAACAAACAGAGGCACTTCAACAGTAAACTCAGCAGTGAACTCCAAAACCAGAGACAAATGTGCGGGAAAAACCTTGATGTATTATGGTCTCGGCGGACACAATGTTTAACCATAGGTCTCACCCCCCGCTCCGATCCTTCTCCTCTTCACTTCAAAAACACTGCGCACTTGATGGCCGGTGGTCCGAACGTAATGAAACACTGTGTAACTGTTCCTAGACCAGTTTCGACCCTCAAGACTTCTTCAATGTGATCGGTTTCACAGTCTAACCCCCGCCCCTATATACCCCGTCCGTGCCTTAACCCAGACGTGTATCGCAATGCATCGGTGCGTGCTCCGCGTTCCCACAACCAAACTAAACGTGTTTATGAACCTGGACGTACAACGTGATGCGTCTATACATACTCTGTGTCCCTACGACCATAAAACATCAGGTATGACCCCGCTTGCAATGATCATAGGAACCATGAGCATTGCATACCTACTAATACATAATACTTTTGAATGCTCTAAAACTCTTACAGACCCGCATGCATATCAGATGAAGTTCATTAGTATAACAATATACCCTCCAAATAATAAAATTACATCACCTAAGATGCAAATATAAAATCGCTAAAATCATATGTGGGTTGGAAAAAAAGGGAAAGAAAGCATATACTCATATACATATCATGTGTGCATTAAACACATGGAGATAATTATATATCCCATGTGTGCCCATAAGTTCACCTTATGTATATATATTATATATATATATATACACAATTTTTTAGTAATTTTTTAGTATATTATGATACACTCTTTCACAGGGGTATATGTATTTATTTATTTTTGCTCACTGAACTTAGCGCTGCTATTTCTTCACTTTACAAGCCCTAATAGTGCAGGTAGTTTCATTTCTAAAATCACCACCACATAAGGCACAGTGTAGCCAGACCAGTGTAGGTAGAATCAGTGTTTCTGATTGCTACCACACCAGAACAGTGCAGCAAGCAAAATTTTACCTGACCACTGCTAGACCAGTCCCAGTGTCACCAGACCAGTGTATGTCAGAAACACTGTTCCTTATCACTGTCACAGTAGTCGCAGTATCACCACACCAGTGTAAGCCAGCAATGTGTCTCTGATTGTCGCCACTCCAGTCCTAGTGTCACCATAAAAATGTAAGTCAGCAGAAGTGTTCCTGATTACTGCCACAATAGTCCCCAGTGACTCCAGATGAGTTTATTCGGCAACAGTGTTTCTGATCACCGCCACACCAATGTTGCCTCTGCCTGCCACCTAAACTAACCCTGGCATGTTTATTGACCATGTTTCTGCCTGTTGCCTGAACCAATCATTTGCCTTATTAAATCTTATTAAATTGACAAATTTGTGTAAAATCCATTCTGCATTTTCTATTGTCTATGTCTACAAAAGACTCACCATGAAAAATAGAAAATAGCTTGGGGTGTTTTCTTTACAAAATGTGATCATTTTGTGGGCGTCTCCACTGTGCTGATGCTCAAGGGCCTCCATATTGTGATAGGTAGTGAGGAAATTTGATGCAGAATTTATGCCCCTGTGGAAACCCAGATGGCCACTTTAGCCCCGGAAGGATTTACCCACTTAATGACCAAGCCTTTTTTTGCCATATGGCACTGCGTTATTTTAACTAACAATTGCGCAGGTGTTTGATGCCTTACCCAAATAAAATGTATGTCCTTTTTTTTCCCCACAAATAGAGATTTCTTTTGATGGTATTTGATCACCTCTGCAGTTTTTATTTTTTGTGCTATTTACAAACCAACAATAAAAAAAAAATAATGACATTTTTTACTTTCTGCTATAATACATATCCAAAAATCACATAACAAAACATATCTTTGGTAAACAAAATCCCAATAAACATATATTGATTGGTTTGCGACATTGCGGTGGACAAATCTCACCCTAAGTGACACTTTTTGGGGACCAGTGACACCAATACAGCGACACCAATACAGTGCTAAAAAAAAAATGAACTGATCACTGTATATATGACACTGGCAGGGAAGGGGTTAATATCAGGGGCGATCAACGGGTTAAGTGTGTTCCCTCAGTGTGTTTTCTATCTCGTGTGGGGGAAGTACTGACAGGAAGAACACAGAGATCACTGTTCCTGATTACTGAGAACAGAAGATCTCTGTATACCTCCCTCTCATAACGGGGATCTGCCTTGTTTACATAGGCAGATCCCCATGCTGCCTCACTGTGGAGCGATCGCGGGTGGCTCCCCATCCATGCAGCGGGTGGGCACGCGCACATACAGTATCTATTGCATGAAACAACATACAGGTATGTTGTTTCGTGCAAAAGAACAGCCCTGATCTAGTATATATGTGGTGGGCGGTCTTTAAGTGGTTAAAGTTTTGGGTCCCTTTGTGTGGCTAAGCTGTGTAAAGTGATGTTGATATTTACCAGCACACCAAAGAACTTCTATTACATTGAAAAAGGATCACAAATAATTTAGTGCAACGTTTCATCTCCAAAACGCTGCACTACACTGTTTGTGATGTGGTCCTTCTTCGATAAAGAAAATTAATAAATTGGACGTAATTGAAGATCTTTGGTATGCTGGTGAATATCTACATTATATTGTGTATGTTCCAGCATCCAGCTGGTGGTCCCTACAGCACCTGGTGCCTTAACAGCTCATCACAGGAATGTGTGTGATGGGACTATGGACTGTGTAAGTGGCCTGGGTCTGGGCAGGAAGGGGGTGAAAGCATTCGGTATTGAGGTGGTTAAGCATTATCAAATCAATGCTGCCTGCCAAATGGTATTTTTTAATTATTTTTTTTGCATTAGTCCTTGTCTCTCAGGGAGGTGCCCACTATTTGTTTGACAATCCCTTGCCTATAAGGCCGCGTACACACCATGAAATAAATCCAATCAAATCGGTCTAACAGATCGTTTTGATCGGATTTGTCTGCTGGGATAGATTGGTTTGATCGTGTACACACGATCAAACCAAAATCCCCGCTGGCAGACAGCGTGGTGACGTGGCGGTGACGTTGACGCCGCCACGTCACCATCACCAGGAAGTAAATGCGTCAAATCCATTCGATGCATGTGCGGACAGATATGTCTGCTGGTTAGCGTACTAACCAGCAGACATGTCGGATGGACGGGTTCCCAGCAGACAGATTTTAAAGCAATCTGACGTTGACGCCGCCACATCACCGCACCAGGAAGTAAAACACTTCCGTGCATGCGTCGAATCCATTCGACGCATGTGCGGGCAGATATGTCTGCTGGTTAGCGTACTAACCAGCAGACATATCGGACGGACGAATTCCTAGCAGACAGATTTTAAAGCATGCTTTAAAATCTGTCTGCTGGAAAAATCTGTCTGTCCACCCATACACACAATCGAATTTGTCTGCTGAAACGGTCTGTCAGATCGTTTCCAGCAGATAGATTCGATCGTGTGTACGCGGCCTAAGTCTTGAAAATGGCCAGATCTGTTGCTAAATATTTGTCTGCCACTGACTTTACCAAGGTTCCGATTAATGTTTAGAACATAAGCATAGTTTGTCAAACCCCATGCAAACCAAAACATAAGGAAAGAAGGCATCACAGATTATAAAGGTGGTATAATATTCGTCTGACAAGGCAAAAGACCTGACATACTCCATACAGTATATAGACTGTGAATGATAGCTGCTGCAGTGACAAAACAATGAATGACACCATTGTGGACAGAGCTAATACAGAGTAAACATCATCAGCTCATCAAAGTGCTAGCCAAGAGCTTTTATTCATAGAAAATTATGACATTTCCATGTCAATAAATCTCTTTTCTAAGGCAATAGTGACTTTGCTACTTGCTGATGAAGGGGTCCATTTGTATTTCCGAAACATTGCCATTTTTTTTTTTTTGGTTAAATATTCTTTATTGTTTTCTTCCATATAAAAAATCAATTTAGAATACATACATCTTTATCCAAAAAAAGCATATTACATAATTTTTAACGTACATATTATTCCCATAAGACACCCTCCCCTCCCATTCACCCCCTATCATCTTATTTGTACCTCGCACACAAACTCTATCACTATTACAATGTAAACTTTTTCTTCCAGATACATTTATCACACTTTGTCTATAAGATGCATCTCCCTCTGTCTCTATTCTCTCTCTCTCTCTCTCTCTCTCTCTCTCTCTCTCTCTCTCTCTCTCTCTCTCTCTCTCTCTCGTCTAGCTGATCTCCCTCCTCAGATCCAGATTCTTCTCCCCTCTCTAGGGTGGACACCCCATTTTGCTCAACCAGGGCTCCCACAGTGTTTTAAATTTATTAAAATTACTACTTTTTCCTTCCATACTGTACTGTTTATCACATTGACCCATTCTGCTACTGTAGGTGCTTTCTGTGCTTGCCAGTTTTGTGCTATTAATTTCCTAGCCTGGAACAGACACCTTATAACCGCTACTGTAATGCCCCTTTGCTCATGTCTCTCCTCTATACAACCCAATAGGCATACCCTGGGTTTCATGCCCAGGGTTGTCCCAAAGGTTGTATTTATAATATCTAATACCCTATCCCAGTATCTATGCAATTTTGGGAATTTCCACATCATGTGTATAAGGTCTCCTGTGCTTTGACACCTAGGGCATTTGTCATCCGATTTCCTTCCAAAACAATATATACTTTTTGGGGTGTAATCAACTCTGTGAACTAAAAATAAATGAAATACTCTTTGTGACGGGGCAAGAGACACCGATATCCCCAGCTTCAGTATCCGTGCCAATTGTTCATTTGTTATGGGGCCTACATCCTCCTCCCACCTTTGTTTGTTTTTTTCTGATCTCCTTCCCCCTGTGAACCCATCATTAATCCGATCATATAATTCTGAAATAAGGCCATTGGAAGTCTCTGATTTAATTAACCTTTGAAGGTGGGGAATTTTTTGCCATCTCACCGGATGCGCCTTAAATTTGGGCTTGAAGGGTGTGTCTCATCTGCAGGTAAGTGTAAAACAAGGCATTTGGAATAGCATATTCTCTACTTAATTCTGAAAAAGATTTCAATATATTTCTTGCATATAATTGCTCCACTCTAGTTATGCCTAGCGAAACATTGCCATTTAGTACGTGATAATTAAAAGCTTTTGGCTATCAATTATGTGTGCTAGTAACATATATTCTTCATTACATTGGTGTAATCTATGCAAATGTCCACATATCACTAGTTTTGAGACTAGTGACTAGTTTTAGTTACTTCATAGTGACATGTATATATGCCCTTTTTAAAGCCCTGAAACTTTGCTCTGATACTTTTTCAGCACTGTATATTGTGTCTGTACAAATGGTCACCTTTATTTTAATTATGCTGCATGGAAGTTTGTCAAGCTTTAATGCAGATCAACTGCAACTCAGCACAAACTGCATTTAGCTTGATGAGTCATTAAAAGGTTTTTTTAAGTGTCAATCACTTTATTAAACTAAAGGCTGTCATCTCCGCGGGGTTATAACTGCAATGATGACTTAGCTTTGAAGTGCTATACACATATCATGATGACAAGACAAAGTCCAACTTGTTTTTACTGATATCAAAATTATCATAAAACTGTCAGCAATTACATTTTATGAAAAGCACAATGAAGCATTACTTTACTATTATACACAGATGTATAACCAAAGTGTAAAGAAATAAGCTTATTTTATGTCTTAAAAGGTTGGCTGTATTAAAGTGGACCTTCTGAAGGCCTGACAAGAAAAGAAGATATATTTTTATATGGAAAGGGATAGGGAAACCAATTAGGGGATTCAAATTGCCAGCATGATTCTCGTTTTCTTATATCATGCAGACTTTTCTGTAATGTAAATTAGGACTTAAATTCAAATCCAAAACTGTTCAGCCTTTTAAGAGTGGGGAAGGGTCAGGTTTTTTATTACTGTTTTGCTGAGGATTTTTTTTTTTTTACTCCCTGTTCCAAAGACACAGCAGCAAATGGGACATGCTAAGATACCTAGATAGACAGATAGAAATGTTTTGACATAATTATTTTTCATATTGTGATGTGCTGTTTGTCTTTACAGTATATTGTGTGGTTTTGGGTAGTCTGCATTAGGGATGAGCTTCGCGTTCGATAAGAACGTATGTTTGACTCGAACATTGTCTGTTCGTACGTTCGACGAAATTCGAACAAAAGCGGTCGTTCGCGCCAAATTTGAGTGACGCAAAACGACCCATAATTCACTGCGGCATTGCGCGCTGATGATTGGCTAAGCATGCTGTATGTCCCGCATGCTTGGACAATCACAGCACGCAAAAAAACGAAGAGCCATAATTGGCCAAAGCCTGGGTGGCTTAGGCCAATTATGGCTCAGGGCTTTAGCACACGCCCCACACTATATAAAGCCGCCTGCTGGGCGGCCTTGTGTTGTGTGTGCCGGCTTGTTAATGAAAGCAGTCAGAGAGACAGAGAGATTGTCTTTGTAGATAGCTAGATAGAGCAGGCAGGCAGGATGGTCAGTTTAGCTTAATTTACAGTGTGTAGAGAATATATATACATCCCTAGGAGTTGTACATATATTTATACACTGTATAGCTTAGATAGATCAGTTCTTCCTAATTTACTGGCAGACAGGTGATTGTGCTATTTAAAGACGTTATCACAGGTACAATATTTAAAGGATTTTTTTTTTATTATTTAAGCATCAATAAAATCACTGCTTCTGAAAAATTCCTTTAAATATTGTCCCTGTGGGTGTCTATAGTTTGCCTGTGAAAACGTCTTTGAGAACCCGGGTCTTGCCCGAGGGAACATGTATCAATGGAAAAAAAAGTTTTAAAAACGGTCATGCTCCTGAAAAAACAACCGTTTTTTAAACTTTTTTCCAATGATACATGTTCCCTGGGGCAAGACCCGGGTTCTCAGATGTTTTCCAACAATAACTTGAATATTGGTCTTTAAAATTAGCATTTTTGAATTCGAACGTTCGAGTCCCATAGACTTCAATGGGGTTCTAAATGTTCGGTCTGTTCGACGGTTCTGGTGCGAACCGAACACGGGGGTGTTCGGCTCATCCCTAGTCTGCATGTAATTTTTATTTCTGCAGATGGTGAGGATAAAATTGGATGTATTTTTTAACTACAAACTGTGACATTTTGGTTGGAATATTCTAACTAGTTAAAAGAGAAGTATGGGCTTTCAAAAAACAAAAACAAAACAAAAATAAACATTTATACTCACCTAGATGGATGCAGCATTGATCCCCAGGAAAAGTATAGCCCAAAAATGTTATTAGTTGAAACCCAGTGTGACATTTAGCAATGGCAGTTGAGAGGTGATCATGTTACCGACTCCATGAGCCTGCCTGGTTTCTGTATATCCAAGGTCATTTAAAAATATGTGTATGAGATACATTTGAGACCTAAGAATTACGTTTATCTCATTTGAAATGTGTAAAACCAGTACTGGTAATTGTAAATTGTTCCTATTGGGATGGTATACACGTACCAAAAGTTTGCTGGTTCAGGAACCAGCCAACTTTCGGTATGTGTGTACCAAATTATTTTCAACGGAAGCCAGTCTAGCAATCATCTTCTGTCAAACAAGCTTGCTGGAAAATGATCAATCAATCAGCACTTGCAGCCAATGGCTACATTGCTGATCCATGTATTCTGGCAGGGGGGAGTCCCTCCTGTCACAATATAATAACTCAGTTTGAGAGATCCCTGCATCACCATTGTTTGTGTTGGTGAAGGCATCTGTGGCATTCTTCCTTATAATGTTAATATAGTGCAGGTTGAGCTTGGCCTTTAACACCACTGAGCAGCACTTTACAAATGCACAGACTATATCCCTCCTTCTCCATTGATGTAAGTGACAGGCAAGGGGAGAGGAGAGTAGAAGATAAGACATTAATTGATTACCACTATAGTCTGCCCTTGGTAATGGGGCAAAGGAAGACCCTTATTGGCTGGGCATGCCATGGGGGATGACTAATCATTGTAGCACCATGTTAGCTCCACCCAAAAGGACAGTGAGCTTTGAGACCTGTATGGAAAGCAGTGTGCTGGATTAGAATGACAGGGGGTTTGCAAGGAGTTTTGCCAAGAAGGGACTGTGCTTTCCTTGTGTAGTGAATTAATAATTACCCTGTTGGGGATAGGGCCCCAACGCTGGCAGGACTATAGTTGTAGGAGTCTCTGGTCAGTAGACATGTGCATTAGTTTTCGTTACAATGCATTTTCGTCCGAAAATCTTTTTTTTTTTTCGTTATTGTTTTAACAAACGATAAGGAAAGCGCAAGAAACGAAAACCGAAAGATCCAACATAAAAAATGCTTTATTTTCATTTTTGTTGCAGTAAAAATTTGATATAGAGAGATTTGACATGACGCTGACTGAATACAGTGAATGAATAGCAATCTGTCTATCGAACCTGATATACACACACATACGGTACTTTTCGACATTATAGAGAAAAGGTTCAACATCATAGAGAAAAGATTCAACATCATAGAGAAAAGATTCGACATCATAGAGAAAAGATTCGACACTATAGAAATAATAGATTTGACATTACAGAGAATAGATTTTGATTTATGAGAAAATTGATTCGACATAACAGAGAATAGAAGGCTTATGGTGTATAAGTGCTAAGCAGATTCGATGGAGAAGATATACTGCACTCGTACATTTTAATTCTCCGCCCATAGGCTATAGAAACATTCTAATGTTGGTTGACTATGACTAGTAATAATAATATAATTATTTATCATTATTATTACTAGTCATACAACATTAGAATTCTTGTAGGCGGAATATTCGACCGGCAATGTACGATTTGGCGTAAAGTTTCGAAGTTCCGTCGAATATTCTTTGCCCATTCGACAGAAACCAAGTATTATTGGATTTTCGGACGAAAGCTATTCCCAACGAAAAACAAAATAAATCAAAACAATTTTCGGGAGTAACTAAATACATTTATTTTCCAGACAAAAACGAAAACACGAAACAAAATATTCCAGTCTGCACATGTCTACTGGTCAGTGATCTAGATATGGCTGTGGCATTTACGGTACTGTAGATAGGGTCCACAATATGACATGTTTTTCCCATTGTATTATTGGGCTTTGATACTTACTGTACTGTGTTAATAGTGTTCTCCCATGATGGGCCTAGTGTGTGCAACCAAGTATTTCACAGACAAATGTGGAGAACAATTGATGTTGCACTCTAATGCCGCGTACACACGGTCGTTTTTTGCGATGAAAAAAAACGAAGTTTTTTAAAACGTCATTTAAATTGATCGTGTGTGGGCAAAACGTTGTTTTTTGTCTTCAAAAAAACGACCAAAAAAAAATTCCAACATGCTTGAATTTTTTGTGTCGTTTTTCAAAACGTCGTTTTTTGTTTCACAAAAGTCACCGTGTGTAGCAAAAACGTTGTTTAAAACAACGTTTTTCAACCCGCGCATGCCCAGAAGCTAGTTATGAAGCGAGCTTCAATGGAAAAGAGTGGTGAACGTAACCTCGCTTTTTGTGAAAAAAACGATGGTGTGTATGCAAAATTGTCTTTGAAAGTGACGTTTCAAAAACGTTGTTTCTTACTTCACAGAAAACGTTGTTTTATTTCATCACAAAAAATGATCGTGTGTACGCGGCATAATGCCGCGTACACACGGTCGTTTTTTGCGATGAAAAAAAACGTTGTTTTTTAAAACGTCATTTAAATTGATCGTGTGTGGGCAAAACGTCGTTTTTTGTCTTAAAAAAAACGACCAAAAAAAAATTCCAACACGCTTGAATTTTTTGTGTCGTTTTTCAAAACGTCGTTTTTTGTTTCACAAAAAGTCACCGTGTGTAGCAAAAACGTTGTTTAAAACAACGTTTTTCAACCCGCGCATGCCCAGAAGCTAGTTATGGAAAAGAGTGGTGAACGTAACCTCACTTTTTGTGAAAAAACGATGGTGTGTATGCAACATCGTCTTTGAAAGTGACGTTTCAAAAACGTCGTTTTTTACTTCACAGAAAACGTCATTTTTTTTCATCACAAAAAACGATCGTGTGTACGCGGCATAAGAGTAAGGAGACATTCACCTAAAATTGCATTGCAATCTCCTTTGCATGCAATGCAAGGTTAATAGCACTGCACTGATATGATGACCCTGAATTCCAGGGAGGAGAAGAAGAGAGCTACAACTGGCTGGTTGTAGAAGACTCCGCTCTCTGCTATCTCTACCCTAACATTAAAGTGAAGGTGATATAATGAAACAATGATGATAAAATTGTATCAGATATATATTAATGCACACATTTTCATTGTAACACATTGTCAATCAGTGCATATGTACATAAAATCAATAGATGAAAAATAAAAAGTCCAGATAAAGTTCCAAAATATTTGAAGCAATATTTAAAATAGTGATATAAACACAATCAAGTGTAAAAAAATTACCAATAAAGTATCAATATAAAGTCCCAAAATGTACGGTGCACTTATCAAGGGATGAATTAGACACAATCAGGTATTGCTATAATCCACATGTGCATAGAAAAGTATAGGTATAGCCTCTTACCAGAAGTTCATTATCTCTAAATTACAGATCATGTTAAGCAGATCATGTAAAGCAGGGGTGGCCAACCAGTGGCCCGGGGGCCATATGTGGCCCATAGAGCCATCTGATTTGGCCCGCGGCCTCCTGCTCTGGAGGGTTGGCAGGCCCAGATCGCAGGTTGCCGACCCGCCATACCACAGCATCAGTGTTGTGAATGAAGCTGGTAGTAGAGGAAGAAAGTGGCTGCAGAGCAGAGCCCCATAAGCCGATGCTTCATCTACAGCGCTGGCTTTTGCCACAGGTGGAGTCTATGGCAAAGTTTAGCTAACTCGCATGATAGACACAGCTGCACCTGCGGTGTGGGTAAACCACAGCACATCAGTGTGAAAGTAGTCTTAGGCCCTTTTCACACGATCAGCCCAACCAAATGGGACCCTAAATTTTCCTCTATAGAGCAACAGATGTCTGTTTACGCCTGCCTACCTTTAATCCGAAAAAACAGAAGGGAATTCATCAATGGGCCTATAGAGTAGCTGTGACCGGTCATCCGCCCGCTTCACTCATTGTGGCCCGCGACTGGATACCAAGATGCTTAAGTGACCCTCGCTCTTCAAAAGGTTGGGTACCCCTGATGTAAAGCATAGACTCCTCACACAAAGCCAATTCTGGCACAGCAGCAGGCCATTCTGGATCTGGTATATAATGATATAGCCACCCAGCCTCCACACATGGAAATCTGAATGTATACACTGTGAAGCTGTGGCACCACTATGTTGCTGATCGTTTGGTTGAGTCCACAGTCAAATCTATATAATTTACCCCTTGCTTTTATTCTTTTTCTTGTAAGTGTGATTTTTTTTTTATTATTTAATAAATACCATCTACATACTGCTCAATGAGCTTTTCTCTTTTTCTGATGCATGCACTTCACAACATTGCCTGAGTTAAAAAAATGTAAATAAAAAAACAGTATCCCCCGATGTAAATCCATCATCAATCAAAAAAATAAAATAAACCGCTCCAACCAACATAAAGGTTGGCTGCCCACTGCAGGCTACGCCATTTGACACAGCATGCAACAGTGTTTTTACAAAAACAAAAAACTGTGTGTGTGTTTTTTTTTATTACTTTTTGACTTTTTTTTTTGTTCTTACTTCTTAAAAGGGACTTCCAGATTCTGATAAACCCCCTGCCCGCAGACCATTAGGGTACAAACAGGTTTTATTGGTGGCTGGTGCTTTCTTCCTTTTCCACGGCCAGTAGGCTGGAATAGAGCGCTAAACATTTAAATAATTATAATATTCATGGCTGCTTTTCAGGAATTTAAAGGGTGTTGACCTCAATCAGCCATTTTATTTTCTTTGTTTAAAATTATCTAATGAATTACATAGTAAAAACAATACATTTCAGCTAATATTTGACTTTGCAAAATAATTAAACATTTCCATTTGCCTTATAAAATCTCTAACATTGCCCACATTTGAACATAACATTACAGTATATTACTCATTTCTTAGTGAGGTCATGCACTGATGTTGGACGAGAAGGCCTGGTTTGAAGTACCTTCTGTAATTCATGCCAAAGGTGGAGGTCAGGACTCTGTACAGGCCAGTCAATTTCCTCCTCCCCAAATTCACTCATTCATGTCTTTATAGAACTTGCTTTGGAACTAGAGCCCCCCACCAAACTGTTCTCACAAATGAACTTGTCCAAAATAGCTTGGTATGCTGATGCCTCAAGAGTGCCCTTTACTAGAACTTAGGGGCCAAGCCCAACCGCTGCAAAACAACCCCACATCATAATCCCCCCTCCACCAAATTATTTGGAGGAGTGGCCCAATACTTTTGGCAATATAGTGTGAATGAGCAACTTTGGGGTAGAAAAATTTGACTGGCCTGCACAGAGCCCTGACCTCAACCCGACAGAACCACTTTCGGATGAGCGGAGATTGCAAGCCAGGACTTTGTGTACAACATCAGAGCTTGACTTCAGGAATGCGCTTCCGGAAGAATGATCAAACATTTCCATAGACACACTCCTAAACATTGTGGACAGCCTTTCCAGAAGAGTTGAAACTGTAAAGGGTGGGCCAACTCAATCAATATTGAACCCTACAGACTAAAACTGGGATGCCATTTAAATTAATATGTGTGCAAAGGCAGGTGTCCCAATATTTTTGGCAATATAGTCTATAATCCTTCTAAGCTAAACTTAATTGGACTCGCAAACACAGGTAGCACAACTTATTTTACAAATAAGCCATACTTTAGCATCACCTTTCTGTCTTAATTCAGGTAACAGTGGAGGAGATTTACTAAAATTGGTGCACACAGAATCTGGTGCAGGTGTGCATAGAAGCTAATCAGCTTCCACATTTTATTGTCAAAGCTTAATTGCACAAGCTGAAGTTAGAAGCTGATCGGTTACTATGCACAGCTGCACCAGATTCTGTGTGCACCAGTTTTAGTAAATCACTCCCATTGGCACATTTATTACAGACAAAACAACATGCACGTATCTTGTCCCCTACTCACGGCTATAATACATTTTCGGGTTCCGGAAATACAGATAAAGGTCATCGAAAAAAAACGATATGGGTTTCCCCCAGTCCATTACCAGGCCCTTTGGGTCAGGTATTAATATTAAGGGGAACCCCAAACCAAAATGTAAAAAAAAAATACATGGGGGTCCCCCCAAATTCCAAATTCCATATTAGGCCCTTCGGGCCTGGTAAGGATATTAAGGGGAACCCTGCGGCAAATAAAAAACAATGGCATAGGGGTCCCCCTCAAAATCCATACCAGACCCATCAGGTCTGGTATGGATTTTAAGGGGAACCCTGTGCCAAATTTAACCCGGGCAAGGGTTGTGGGGATGAGGCCCTTGTCCCCATGTAGAGGGCATGTGGCCTGGTATGGATCAGGAGAGGGGACGCTCTCGTTCCCCCTCTTTTCCTGTGACCTGCAAGGTTGCGTGCTCAGATAAGGGTCTGGTATGGATTTTTGAGGTTTGGTTCGGGGTTCCCCTTAATATTCATACCAGACCCAAAGGACCTGGTAATGGACTGGGGGGAACCCCTGCTGTTTTTTTTCAATGACTTTTATTTGTATTCTGTATAACATGCGCTACTTTACAGACATACTACAGACACCCCCAGGTACAACATTTTAAGGAATAGTTCACTTTTATTCACTTTAAGCATTATTAAAATAACTGCTCATGAAAAAAAATGCAGTTTTTAAAACTTTTTTTTGCATTGATACATGTCCCCTGGGGCAGAACCCAGGTACCCAAACTCTTTTTATGTCCATAATTTGCATATTAACCTTAAAATGAGCACTTTTGATTGTTCGTGTTCGTGTCCCATAGACTTTAATGGTGTTTGCGTGTTCGAACACATTTTTTGCCTGTTTGCATGTGCTGCAAACCAAACCGGGGGGGGGTGTTTGGCTCATCCCTAAATCTGAGCATCAGCTCATCTTTTCTAAACCTCAAAAAAGATAATTGCTCTGAAACTTCCTGCAGCTCAGAGTCCAATGTCTTATTACTTTCACAAATTGAAGCTTCCTAACAATACAACCATTTTTTTGTACATCAGCCTCTTGCTCCAAACCAACAATCATGAGCAATGTTTTTTAGTTGTGGACTTCCAACATAGGAATGGGCTCACAACTGATCATCTACTAGCATCTTTCTAAATGTACTATGGCTTACAATACAAAAACACAATACAGTATTAAACCCAGCAGAAAACAGCACAAACAATCTAGCACAATTATGTCATTCTATTATGCATATCTCTAGTTCACACAGATTGAATACTCCACTCCTGGTACTAAATATTTTATCAATTTTCTCTATCACAGATACATGATAGTTTACGGCTTTGGGGTTGTATTTAGTATGTGCATAGATAATATATACAAAGTATAAAGTTTAAATAGTTAATAAAAAATATGGATAACATTATTAGAAAATATAACAAGTATTCTTAACTAAAGATGCTGTTTCTGCCATGGGTCCCTCCCGCTTGTGCGGCATGACAAGATAATCAATCCAAATGCTTACATGATGCAGCTCTGGAGATGAGACAGTTACTCCAAGCTTTTGCTACAGTATATATAGGACTTGAATGTAAGGAAATGGTACACTCCAACTGCAAACAACACTGTGACCTTTTATGGACTTGGTCAGTTTGTAGTGACATTCCTTTAGTAGGAGTCAGCTACAGTAACCAGATAATTACAGGCTTTTCTTTATATTTGTTAGGCAACTAGACAATATGCAATTTCCCCATCAAATGTGGATTCCTGTGATGTTACTGGATTCTTAAAGTGGAGTTCCACCCTTTTTCCCCCCAAAAAAAATCTTAAACAAAAAAAAAACATTTTAAACTCACCTGAAAGGGCAATTGCTATGCGGAAGTAGCTCTTCTGCCTCTTCCTAACCGCATTGGATCTTCTGCCTTGTCCTTCGTCACGTTGTGTCTTCTGGTGAATGAGCCGCGCTGCCTTCTGGGAACTGTGTGTATCCCAGGAGGCAGACGCCCATTCACAAAGCACCGTAATTCTTCACTGCCTGTTTCCCTTAGTGAGGATGGAGGCGGCAGGACCGAGCGATCATCGTCGGGGGACCAACATCGCGGGAGACTAGGACAGGTAAGTGTCCTTATTAAAAGTCAGCAGCTACAGTGTTAGAAGCTGCTGACGTTTAAAGAAAAAAAATTGCGGGTGGAATCCCACTTTATGAAGCCATGGGTGCTAGCAGGAATCTTTACAGGAGGTTAAATGGGCTAAGGTTCAGGCCTTTGGACAGCCAAAGTGTGGTCTGAACCTGGGCTTGGACGAAACTACTGGCTCATTTCTACCCAATGTAATTAGCAGCTCCTCCAAAGGTGGACATTTCTGTTTATATAGGAGTTCCTTGATGCACAGTTTTCAGAGTAATAAAGTAATAATAAAGTTATTTAAATGTAATATGTTTAAGTTATTTAGTAGTCTGTCAGATGCTTTATTTTATTTATGTTATTTTTCTTATAAATTACATCAGGTTTCATTGCTGTCAGCATTTGTGTAAGAAGATCCAAAGGTGATTAATCAAAGGTTACCAGTTGTAAAAAAAATGAAACTTAGGGACAGCCCATTGATTATGGCCACTTTTAACCATGCCCACAAAACCACATCCTAAATATTAGTTACACCCTTAACATCACACCCCCATTTTTACATGCCCTGAAACAATTGTTTAAAGACTTTTAAAACTACAGTCAGACATTGAAATAAAGAAAAAGGGAAAATACCTTGGCACCACAGAAAGGGTAATGATGTGGTGTACACAATGTGCTGTGCCACATTATGCGCGTAACCGATTTTTACTCACTCTGAAATAATTGGTCACAGACTTTTGAAGGTATACAGAGGCAGACATTAAAGGTATAAACATAAAATACTGTGGGCAGCACGGAAAGGAAAATAATGTGGTGTGCACAGCATACTCGTGCCTTTGGCCAAACTGCTGTAACAGTGGGTGGAGTATGGTTAAAAAAGCTTGAGCCTATGCTGCTTTGTGTCAAGAGAGTGTAAAGCATAGAGTGCAGAGGTCAGGAGTAAAGTTCAGGAGTCATGAGTAGGGATGAGCCGAACACCCCTGGGTTCGGTTCGCACCAGAACCTGCGAACAGACCAAAAGTTTGTGTGAACTTTAGAACCCTGTTAAAGTCTATGGGACTCGAACATTTGAAATCTAAAGTACTAATTTTAAAGGCTAATATGCAAGTTATTGTCCTAAAAAGTGTTTGGGGACCCGGGTCCTGCCCCAGGGGACATGTATCAATGCAAAAAAAGTAAAAAAAACTGCAGTTTTTTCAGGAGAAGTGATTTTAATAATGCTTAAAGTGAAACAATAAAATTGAATTATTCCTTTAAATTTCATACCTAGGGGGGTATATAGTATCCCTGTAAAGTAGCGCTTGTTTCCTGTGCTTAGAACTGTCCCTGCACAAAATGTAATTTCTGAAGGAAAAAGGTCATTTAAAATCACTCACCTTAGGGTCTGGTATGGATATTAAGGGGTACCCTGCGTCAAATAAAAAAAAAATTATGTGGGGTTCCCCCCAAATATCCATTCCAGATCCTTCAGGTCTGGTATGGATTTTAAGGGGAACTCCACCCCCACACATTACAAAAGGATCCAGGTCCCCAAACACTTTTTATTACAATAACTTGCATATTAGCCTTTAAAATTAGCACTTTAGACTTCAAATGTTCGAGTCCCATAGACTTTAACAGGGTTCTAAAGTTCACATGAACTTGCCACGAACACCCCAAATAGTTCGCTGTTCGGCAAACAGGCAATGTTCGAGTCGAACATGAGTTCTACTCGAACTCGAAGCTCATCCCTAGTCATGAGTAAGTAACACAGATAGTTCAGGAGTCAGGAGAAATTACCACACAGTTCAGGGGGTCAGGAGGAAATAACCCACATGGTTCAGGGATCAAGATTAAATAGGAGCTACAGCCTTGTGTCTTCACAGCCAGTTTTCTACTGCGCATACTCAAAGCATGTTGTACTTTGTGAATGAGCCGGCTGTGGGGGAAAGAGGGGGAGCAAACTGATCTGGAAGTGGGAGCTGGAACCTGTTAAAATCAGGTACTCTCTCCCCCTCCCAACATGTGCCACATGTAGTAGTGGAGGAGGAGGCAGACAAGTGGAGCTTTCTCTTTTGGGTGGAGCTCTGCTTTAAGTAACACTCAGAGGTCAGGATTAAAGTGATACTAAAATCTTATTTTTTTTAAATAAAAAAAACACAAACATGTTATACCTACCTCCTCTGTGCAGTGATTTTGCACAGAGCAGCCATGATCCTCCTATTCTCAGGTGCCTCGCTGGTGCTCCTGTCCCCTCCCTCTTGCCGAGTTCCCCCACGGGAAGAAGCTTGCAATTGGGGCACCCGAGCCGAGCCACTGCTCTGTGGGTCCATTCAGACATTGAGCTGTGGCTCGACCCCACCTCCTTTCTCTCCTCATTGGCTCACTGACTTTGATTGACAGCAGCGGGAGCCAATGGCACCCCAATGATATCCCGGCCATTAAGGAGGGAGACAGGAGAGACTCTCATGTAACATTGTTGGATCGTGATGGGGCTCAGGTAAGAGGAGCTTTAAGGGTATTAGGGGGGCTGCTGCACACAGACTTTTTTTTATCTTAATGCAAAGAATGGAAGCAATGGTAACCTTAGTTTAGTCTTAAATTAGAGGGAGACTATTTGCCTTCATTCTTCATCACAAGTATAATTAGGTAAACTGAATTAGAACCTAGGTTCAATCAGGGCCTGATGCAGTTTTGGAGTGCACAGGCAATTCACCCTTAGCATTTTAAATTGATTCCTTAGAGCAGGGATTCTCAAACTACGGCCCTCCAGCTATTGCGGAACTACACATCCCATGAGGCATTGTAAAACTCTGACCTTCACAGACATGACTAGGCATGATGGGAATTGTAGTTCCTGAACAACTGGAGGGCCGTAGTTTGAAGACTCATGCCTTAGAGCAGTGGTCTCCAAACTGCGGCCCGAGGGCCGGATGTGGCCCGTTGCTTGCCTTTATCCGGCCCTTATGGCAATATTCCACCCACTGATACGAGACACTATTCTGCCATCTGACACCGACAATGGAGCACCATTTCTCCCACTGACACAACTAATAGAGCACTATTCCTCACTATGATACCAGCGATGGGGCACTATTCCTCCCCCAATACCAGATGTTTACTAACAATGATGCCAGGAAAATTTCCACTCCCGCTGGCCAAAGTCCGGCCCTCCAAGAGTCTGAAGGACAATAAACCGGCCCTTTGTTTAAAATGTTTGGAGACCCCTGCCTTAGAGGATCAATAGATGTTTACTATCTTTCTGGACCCAGAAAGTGGAAGTTTAAAGCTGATGAGTAAAATGTAAGAAAGAAATGCCTTTGATATATTGCAACAGATTTGAAGATCTGTGTATTTATTGTTCCTCTTTCTGAAAGTACACCGAGCAAAATTATAAATGCAACACTTGCCCCTATTTATCATGAGCTGAACTCAAAAATCTATGACTTTTTCTATGTGCACAAAAGGCCTATTTCTCTCAAATAATGTTCACAAATCTGTCTAAGCCCAGGTTCACACTGTGTACGATTTAGTTCGATTTGAGATGCGATTTCACATGTGAAATCGCATCTCAAATTGGCGGCATTTTCCGGCATTTGCCGGCAATTGCCGGCAATGACACCGTCCTAATGACACCGATTTAAAAAAGTAGTTCCTGTACTACTTTTTGCGATTTCAGGACGTGATTTACATTGACATCTGTGCAGAAACATGCACAGATGTCTCTTAAATCACGGCTGAAATCTGGACTGCCAGCGGGAGTGAAATCGTGCGAGTTCAGCTGAACTCGCACGATTTCACTCCCGCAGCCCAGTGTGAACCAGGGCTAAATCTGTGTTAGTGAGCACTTCTCTTTTGCTGAGATAATCCATCCACCTCACAGGTGTGGCATATCAAGATGCTGATTAGACAGCATGATTATTGCACAGGTGTGCCTTAGGCTGGCCACAATAAATGGCCACTCTACAGTAAAATGTGCAGTTTTATCACACAGCACAATGTCACAGATGTCACAAGTTTTGAGGGATCAGGCAATTGGCATTCTGACTGCAGGATTGTCCACCAGAGCTGTTGCCCTTGAATTTAATTTTCATTTCCCTACCATAAGCAATCTCCAAGAGCATTTCAGAGAATTTGGCAGTACTGTACCGGAAGACTACAACAACAGCAGACCATGTGTAACCACACCAGCCCAGGACCTCCATATCCAGCATCTTCACCTCCAAGATCATCTGAGACCAGCTGCTGCAACAATTGGTTTGCTTCAAAGAATTTCTGCACAAACTGTCAGAAACCATCCCAGGGAAGCTCATCTGAATGCTCGTCATCCTCATCTGGGTCTCGACCTGACTGCAGTTTGTCTTCGTAACCGACTTGAGTGGGCAAATGCTCACATTCTGTGGCACCTGGCACTTTGAATAGGTGTTCTCTTCACGGATGAATCCTGTTTTTTACTGTACAGGGCTGATGGCAGACAGTATGTATGATGTTGTGTGGGTGAGCGGTTTGCTGATGTCAACGATGTGGATCAAGTCGCCCATGGTGGTGGTGGGGTTATGATATGGGCAGGCGTATGCTATAGACAATGAACACAGGTGCATTTTATTGATGGCATTTTAAATGCACAGGGATACCATGCTGTGTACCTGAGGCCCAATGTTGTGCCCTTCATCCACGTCCATCACTTCATGTTGCTATTGCAAGGCCCTATGTTGTAAGGATCTGTAAGGATCTGTACACAATTCCTGGAAGCGGAAAACATCCCAGTTCAGCATGTTTGGGATGCTCTGGAGCAGTGTATACAACAGCGAGTTCTAGTTTCTGCCAATATCCAGCAACTTTGCACATCCATTGAAGAGGAATGGACCAACATTCCACAAACCACAATCAACAACCTGATCAACTCGAAGGAGATGTGCTGCACTGCGTGAGGCAAATGGTGGTCACACCAGATACTGACTGGTTTTCGGACGCCCTGACCCCCACAATACAGTAAACCTGCACATTTTAGAGTGGCCTTATATTGTGGCCAGACTGAGATACACCTGTGCAATAATCATGCTGTCTAATCAGCCTCTTGATATTCCACAGGTGAAGTGGATGGATTATCTTGGCAAAGGAGAAGTGCTCAGTGTATTTTCATAAATTTGCAGAGATCCATGTTTGCCTTGATATAAAATATACAAACACACAAAAAAATCTATATATCACTTCTAAAAATGTTCTATAATAAAGCACATTTCTTGCAATATAATCAGCCATCTTTTTCACTGCCCCAGGGTTTCCAAAACCTGGGTTATTCTCACAAAAGCACATTTTGACATATGTCTACATTGACAGGTGCACATGTTTACATTGTCGAGGGGCTGACTATCTCTCTTTAATACATTTTTATTAGGCCATTTCTATGATAACTGACCTTACAGGCAAGATAAAGGAAAGAGGTAATGAGAAGGGAATGGGCCAGCTCTAAGCACTGCAGAGAAGTGTTCAAATATAAATATGAGAGAGTCCTGGGAATAGGAAGTGGTATAGACATTTTAGAACTTTTTACAGGTCACAGTTAAAGCTTCAAAATTACTTTATACACATATTTTGAGAGAAAATGCGTACTATTCAATGTCTGTTAAAATGTTTACTTACAGTAAATGTTCCCACGCTTATCTGAAGATAATTACTAGCACAGCTACATGATCATATTTTAAACAACATATTTTAATAAATGGATTTTGCAAGTTTTGCCACAGGCTGCCTGGCAAGCACTTCTCTATCACACTATTGATGCTTGAATAACATATCTCAAAGGATGATATATTGTATTTATGTGAAGACAAAATGAGACTGACAAAAACAAAGTCTAATTACTTTTTGAAAGTGTAAACACTTTGTTGTAAGCATAAAACAATCTATAAAACAGTAAATGTGATATTTGTCCTCGTTGTAATCCTGTCAGATAAAGGCATTCTATTCTGACTTGGTTTTAAATAAAATTATGTTATGCTACAAACTGTTAGATAAACATTCAAGACCTCTGCCTGAAGCCAAACAAAACCTTGCTCATAATCTTATAATACTGTTCATGTGGGGTGTGTGATACATCTAGTATTTATAATATTATTGGTCCCTTATGTCAGTACCTCTCACAAGAACACTGCTAAGGTTATTAAATATTACTACAAACTACATTTATGCAAAACTTTACAATGTTTTGACATAAAGTACATTGGTAAAAATATTAATTCAAGAAAGGGCCTTGCACCCATTATAAAATGATGATGTATCCTAATTAAGTAGGCTAAAAAGTGATTTTTCTCAACCAGGTCCTCTGAATGAATGAATTAATATATTTTTTTCAAATTAAAATTATTATTGTAATATGGGCCGGAGTTGTCAAAACAACACTATAACTATACTCTATAAATAAAAACACCATACTTTGACTATTACCCAAGCAAGAAATTCAAATTAAATGACACGTCAAATAAAGCAACCTAAAATTGTATTGTATTTAGAAAAGATAAAACACTTTGGCCAAGCAATCATTACAGTAACATACTGGTGCCACAATGCCTAATATATAGTAAATGTTAAATAGTATTATAGGCTAAATCAGTAAATATGCTACAGTAATTAAAAGCACTGTTGCCTTATGGGGAGTTTATGTGTAATCTACATTAGTAACTGGGAATATTTGTATATAAATATGTATATATAGTTTAGAAAAAGAAATATGATTAGTGTGTATGAAATAGTGTTCTTAGTAAGGGGTTAACATAGCTAGATATAAATATATAACAGACGTTTGCTTAAAAGCTATGCTAAAGGGAGAATTGTCCAATCGTGGAGGAGATGCACCCGGAGGGAGGGTGGCCCTGTTCAAGGCAATGCAAGATGGGCCTATATTAGTGGAAATCACACACAGAGTAGAGGAGTCATGAGTCTGACGTGGGCCCAGAACCATCACTAGGGTTAAATATCAGATCATCTCCCGGCACTTAAAATGGAGATCCACCCTAAAAAAAAAAAAATTACACCAAAATGCTCAAAAAAATAAAATGTTTACTTACCAGAAATTCCGGTTGCTATGCAGATATTCCTAATTTGCCTCTTCCTAGTCCGCGGCAGGTCTTGTTCCTTGTCCTCCTCGTGTTGTCTTCTGGTCAATGGGGTGCACTGCCTTCTGGGGACTGTGTGAGGATGGCGGCACCGGGACCTGCCGCGATCGAGGGAATCAGCCTTGGGGGGCCACATCACGGGCGCCTAGGACAGGTAAGTGTCCTTATTAAAAGTCACCAGCTACAGTGTTTGTAGCTGCTGACTTTTAAAAAAAAAAAATGTACGTGGAACCCCGCTTTAAGGTATACCTGCTTGTCATATGTTGTTTGTTCGTTTTTTGTATTTTGATTAATATACTCTGCATTCTTGTATTATAACCTAGTATTTCCTCCCTTGCTTTAGACTATAGATATATAGATGTTTGTGTATTAGATAGATGCTTTCAACTACTTCCTAATAAATGTTGTTATATTAGAACATTCACTCTTGGTCAAAGACCTTTAATTTAACCCATATCATATCTTTGAGATAATAAATCTTAAATATAATAAACAGTTAACAGAAAAGCGAGCAATGAAGGCGAAAGTACCAAAAGTACCGAAAGTATTTAGTATAATACCAAGATTTGTGTATTGCAGACTAAGGGCCAGATTCACGTACATTGGCGCATATTTTGACCGGCGTAGCGCACCTCCTTTACGTTAGACCGGCGCAATGTAGAGGTGCAATCACCGTATCCTCGTAGTATTTGTGCAGAAATTTGCGCCGGTGTAACGTAAATTCTGAGGCATAAGGCGGATTAATTCAAATTGGGAAGGACGTGGGCGTGTTACATTGAAATGAGCTGTGACCCCATGCAAATGAAGGGCCGGCCTGATCGCGCATGCGCACATGAAGCAGACCATGGTCAGCACCTCTGTGCGCATGCTCACAACTCGGGAACGGCACAATCAGTGAAATTGGAAGTGGATCTGGGCAACTTAGTGAACTACGCAGACAGCTTAAATAGACAGACACAAACGCCCTTCCTTTGCAAAAGTACATCCCTTTGTGTCCCTTCCTATACAGCAAGGTGCTTTTGTTCTGTTGTTTATTAGCGTTTGTTTGCTTGTGACGTGTCTTTGAGATATTTGGGGACTGTTTTGAAGAGTGATTTTTGTCTTTTCTGTGTTTGCGTTGTTTTTAATTATATTTTTGCTGGGCTTTTTTTTTTTGCTGGGCATTTTTTTTTTTTGCTGGGCATTTTTTTTTGGTTCTGTTTGTGAATGATTTTGGAATGTGGGGGTGACATTCCTGCCAGAAAAGGGGTGTCACCCTCATTTGTGGTGGAGAAGTGATCCCCAGGTTCGTGTGAATGGTGTATGAATGTACAGTGACATAATTGGAGCCGTGGCGTGGCGTTGCTGCTCACAAGTCCTGCATGGTGGGCTTGTGCCAATCCAATGTGATGAGGATGTGATGTGTCTGTGCTAGGGACCACAGTGGTGTGCATGCATGCATTCTCATCGTGCCATGATTAATGTGTGTGTTTAACGTGCAAAGATGCCTAATATGAGCTGTCTCCTGGCTGCTCTTCCCTCAGAAGACGGGGTAGCCTCGGTTAGGGGGGATTGTCTGATTCAGGGGTCAGGTCATCACTTATGTCAATCTCCAGGCCCTTTCTCACTGTGAAGTTGTGCAGCATGCAACATGCACCGATGATCTGGCATACAAAGTTTGGGGAATACAACAGGGTACCATGGGGGGTTCCGTATAGGAGTCATGAGATGGGGTCCCAGTGCATATGCAGAGTCACCCTGAAGGGATAAGACAGGAGGATGTTAGTAGTGCATGTGCCCTTGTGATGTGTGCATCATGGGGGGACAGTCATGCCTGCCACCCATGTCACTCACCAATCAGCCAGCTGTCCCCATACATGTTCTGTTCGAAATCTGTGGGGATGGGGCTAGGATTGTATATCTAGCTGTCATGGGTGTCATTAGTGATGTCATGTGTTGGGCTGGTGATGTCCTCTTGCAGGGTTGTGGTTAATTCCAGGATGGCATGAGGGGTGAATCTGAAGCTGCGAGACACCTCAGAATCACTCATGCCAAAGATGTCTATGCGTGTGTGATATATCAAGTGAAGAGTGAGGGGCTTGTATCAGATTAGATTATTATATCCATCAAGGTTTTAAAGGGCTATTGAAAGATAGTGAGACCGTGTTTGTAATTTGTATGTATGTTATGTATTGATGTATATATGTATGTATATTTTTGGTAAAAATGTTTCTAAAAGCAAAGAAAAAGTTTTTGGAAAAAAATAAAAACCTCTCCTGTGCCCTCCTCTGTGCCCTCCTCCGTCCCCTCCTTCTTTGCTCATCTAAAGTCAGTAGTATAGCTATGAGCATGGATGCCCCTGGCCTGTTGGCATACAGTTTGTTGTGCAGCAAGTGTGACTGCTCAGCTCCTCACTAACAGTGTTGCTTTAGCTGACATGTAGACGAATTGTCTAATTTTATTCCACCTTTTATATGGTCTAATTTTAGACAGGACGTACAGCTGTTGCGCACAGCGCGTAGCCTGCGCTGCACCAACGTTCTTTTGTGGATCCCCGTAACTCCCTCATTTGCATATTTGAATAGCAAATCAATGGTGTGTCTAGTGCAGTTTTGCGCGGACGGATACGCCGGTCTATCGAAATTACGGCATTCCAAAAAAAGTAGATTTCTTGCGTATCACGTTTTGGGGATGCGGCGCATTGAAACGCATGCGCAAATTTAGACTTACGCCGCACATCTCCTGTAACGCCGGCGTAATGGCTCTGTGAATCTGGCCCTAAGGCTTTTGGGGGAAATCTAGTAGTTTGGAGGTCACAGCAAATCTATCTAGGGAAAAATATAGGTAAATGTTTTTGTTTTATTAGTGGGTATTATATTAACTCTAAATAGGAGGGAGGATACACCACATTATTTTGTTTCGTTTATATCCCGTAATTATAATTGAAAATGTACTTTGGAAGTACCATTATAACCGGTCAATGTAATGGGGAAAAGTACAGAGCGGTAACATTTTTGTTTTGATTTTTTGTTGTTGTTGTTTCATTGGAAAGACACTGAAAGAGTGTGGCCCTTTTTTTTTGGTCCCTGGTTTAGTTTTATGCTTTATTTTTAAGACACAAAAATGTGCTTGATTTTGGTTGTGTGTAGGTTGTTTGGTTGTTATATAAATTGTATGTCCACTAAAGGAATAATATTGGTTTAGGACATTAAGAATAACCAACGATACGAATAACCTAAGAGAATTTTTTTTTTAAATGTATTTATAGCCATGGGAGTTTACAAGCAGTAATATTCTTATTGTTGGCAGTTAATGTAAAACACAGTGGAAGTCTTGCTAGTGAAGCTAATATCTGAGAAAGATTATTATTAGTGGAAAATATGGTACATTGAGCACCTTGATTTTTATTTATTTTTTGCATTTTTTTTTACTGAATTGGGTTACAAATATTGGTGTAAACATGGCTGTGTTTACCTTTCTATTGTCAACCTAGAGGGTTATTCACCATATTTGCTCCTTGGGGGTTTACTGAGCACACAGTATCTCAACACTATTGTTTCTATTGTACCCTTAGTCTATTGTGTTTTGTGGGTGTAGGTTTAGACAAGGTAGGCTACAGGCTATTGTAAATATAATTAGTGTTTAGCCATTAATCTAAAATATTGTTTTATTGAGAGCTGAAAATATATTTTTTACTGTATTACGCTTACGCAAACGACGTAAAATACGACGCGCCGTCGCAAGTACGCTTGTGAATCTGCGTAAATAGTTCATTTGCATATAGATACGCTGGCGTAAATGCTTTCTGAATCTGGCCCATAGTCTATAATACAAAAATATTCCAATATCTGAGAAGGGAAAAAGAGAATACAGTTTTAAAAATTTAAAAAAATACAAATGATCTCAAAAGAAGTGGTACAATATAAAAGCATGCTAACTAAAGTTGAGACTGAACTAGGCCACATAACTAGTGCATACAAAGTTGACCAGGATCAGTAAGAGGAAGCTAAGAAAGGAAAATGTAGAGATCACACACAGTGCACACAAACAGAGTCACAGTTGCTACAAACAATTTAAATTCTTAAAAGACTGTGGCTAGCAGATGCAAACATGGTAATGCTATGGCACCTACTTGTGCCTATGAAATTGGGGACACTGAGGAATATGACGAGTATGGATGAGCTTCGAGTTCGAGTCGAACTCATGGTCGACTCAACAATTGCCTGTTCACCCATTCGCCAAACATCGAATAATTTGGGGTGTTCGCGGCAAATTTAAAAAGCCGCAGAACACCCTGTAAAAATCTATGTGAGAAATCTAAAGTGCTAATTTTAAAGGCTTATATGCAAGTTATTGTCATAAAAAGTGTGTGGGGACCTGGGCCCTGCCCCAGGGGACATGTATCAACGAAAAAATAGTTTTAAAAACTGCATTTCTTTCGGGAGCAGTGATTTTAATAATGTATGGAAGAGCCCTGGGGCCATCATAAAAAAAAAATATACAAAATTCTGAGATTCAAAGTCAGAATTCTGAGTTTCAAAGTCAGAATTCTGAGATTAAATCTCAGAATTCTGAGATTAAATCTCAGAATTCTGAGTTTCAAAGTCAGAATTCTGAGATTAAATCTCAGAATTCTGAGATTTAATCTCAGAATTCTGAGTTTCAAAGTCAGAATTCTGAGATTAAATCTCAGAATTCTGAGATTAAATCTCAGAATTCTGAGATTCAAAGTCAGAATTCTGAGATTAAATCTCAGAATTCTGACTTTGAAACTCAGAATTCTGAGATTAAATCTCAGAATTCTGAGATTAAATCTCAGAATTCTGAGTTTCAAAGTCAGAATTCTGAGATTAAATCTCAGAATTCTGAGTTTTTTTTAAGCATAGTTATCTATATTAGGAGGATTTTAGGAGCAATTATCAATAATGTAGTAACACCCATAGACCATCATTCTGCAGACATACAAGTCTTGTGTTCTATATATGGATCTGTAAATCTATTTTAGTTACAGAACACAGTATGGGGAAGCAGGCAGTGCTGGGCTCTCTGGTTCCTCTACTGTATTAATACTTCCTTTGCTGAAAACATAAAGAGAGATGCTGAAAACGATTGTATTGTGTGTGTGTGTGTGGGGGGGGGGGGGGTGGGATTGAAGACACAGCTTCTATAGATAAAAGAACACAATGCACCCAACTTTTAGGAAACATTGCACTCTTACCCCAACATGAGGGAATTGTGAGCACAATGTGTGTCTTTGTTCAGACTGGAGGGATGTTGAAAACGAGTATATTGTGTATTTGGGGGTGGGGGTGATGAAACAGCTTCCATAGATAACTTAACACAATGCACCCCAACTTTTGGAAAACATCACACTATTGCTGCAACATGAGAGATTTCCATTGTTTGAGAAATAGCTCAAGGCATAGAGAAATGGTCTCTGGTGTGTGATGTTTTGTGAGTTCGAATCCAGGAAAGAGCACAATTTTTTTTTAATTTTATATATACATATTATTTTATACATTACTTTTAGATTAAATAGGGATGTCCCAATACCAATATTAGCAAATCAATATATTGAAAATATATATTAAAAAAAATAAAATTATTAAGCTCTGAGCTGGATTCGAACCCTAAAAGTCATTTTCATGGGGGACTGTTCAGCTAGCCATTTAGCTACTGACCAAGACCTGAATCTCTATTGTTTTTTTAGGTTCAGTATGTGGTGCATTCTCTGTAAGAATTAGTCCAGGCATGTAATTGCTATGATCAAGCCGTTCTGACCATAAAAACACATTGTCCTTCTGCTTTGTAGCCATTCACAATTCTCTCATGTTGGTGTAACAGTGCAATGTTTCCTAAAAGTTGGGGTGCATTGTCTTCTGTTATCTATGGAAGCTGTGTCTCCCCCCCCCCTACTCACACACAGAATACTCTCGTTTTTAGCATGACTCTTTATGTTACAGCAGATGACAGCAAACTGAGGAACTATAATACAGTAGAGGAACCAGAGAGCCCAGCACTGCCTGCTTCACCATACTGTGTGCTGTAACTAAAATAGATTTACAGATCCATATACAGAGCAAAAGACTTGTATGTCTGCAGAATGGGGGTCTGTGGGTGTTACTACATTATTCTTGATTGTTCCCTAAAATCCTCCTAATATAGATTACTATATTTAGAAACTCAGAATTCTGAGATTTAATCTCAGAATTCTGACTTTTAATCTCAGAATTCTGAGATTTAATCTCAGAATTCTCAGTTTCAAAGTCAGAATTCTGAGTTTCAAAGTCAGAATTCTGAGATTAAATCTCAGAATTCTGAGATTAAATCTCAGAATTCTGAGATTCAAAGTCAGAATTCTGAGTTTCAAAGTCAGAATTCTGAGATTAAATCTCAGAATTCTGAGTTTAAATCTCAGAATTCTGAGATTCAAAGTCAGAATTCTGAGTTTCAAAGTCAGAATTCTGAGATTAAATCTCAGAATTCTGAGATTCAAAGTCAGAATTCTGAGTTTCAAAGTCAGAATTCTGAGATTAAATCTCAGAATTCTGAGTTTCAAAGTCAGAATTCTGAGTTTCAAAGTCAGAATTCTGAGATTAAATCTCAGAATTCTGAGTTTCAAAGTCAGAATTCTGAGATTAAATCTCAGAATTCTGAGATTAAAACTCAGAATTCTGAGTTTCAAAGTCAGAATTCTGAGATTAAATCTCAGAATTCTGAGATTCAAAGTCAGAATTCTGAGATTAAATCTCAGAATTCTGAGATTAAAAGTCAGAATTCTGAGATTAAATCTCAGAATTCTGAGATTAAAAGTCAGAATTCTGAGTTTCAAAGTCAGAATTCTGAGATTAAATCTCAGAATTCTGAGATTAAAAGTCAGAATTCTGAGTTTCAAAGTCAGAATTCTGAGATTAAATCTCAGAATTCTGAGATTCAAAGTCAGAATTCTGAGATTAAATCTCAGAATTCTGAGATTCAAAGTCAGAATTCTGAGATTAAATCTCAGAATTCTGAGATTAAAAGTCAGAATTCTGAGATTTAATCTCAGAATTCTGAGTTTCTAAATATAGTAATCTATATTAGGAGGATTTTAGGGAACAATCAAGAATAATGTAGTAACACCCACAGACCCCCATTCTGCAGACATACAAGTCTTTTGCTCTGTATATGGATCTGTAAATCTATTTTAGTTACAGCACACAGTATGGTGAAGCAGGCATTGCTGGGCTCTATGGTTCCTCTACTGTATTATAGTTCCTCAGTTTGCTGTCATCTGCTGTAACATAAAGAGTCATGCTAAAAACGAGTGTATTCTGTGTGAGTAGGGGGGGGGGACACAGCTTTCATAGATAACAGAAGACAATGCACCCCAACTTTTAGGAAACATTGCACTGTTACACCAACATGAGAGAATTGTGAATGGCTACAAAGCAGAAGGACAATGTGTTTTTATGGTCAGAACGGCTTGATCATAGCAATTACATGTCTGGACCAATTCTTACAGAGAATGCACCACATACTAAACCTAAAAAAACAATAGAGATTCATGTCTTGGTCAGTAGCTAAATGGTTAGATGAACAGTCTTCCATGAGAATGACATTTAGGGTTCGAATCCAGCTCAGAGCTTAATAATTTTATTTTTTTTAATATATATTTTCAATATATTGATTTGCTAATATTGGTATTGGGACATCCCTATTTAATCTAAAAGTAATGTATAAAATAATATGTATATATAAACTTAAAAAAAAAGTGTGCTCTTTCCTGGATTCGAACTCACAAAATATCACACACCAGAGACCATTTCTCTATGCCTTGAGCTATTTCTCAAACAATAGAAATCTCTCCTGTTGCGGCAATAGTGTGATGTTTTCCAAAAGTTGGGGTGCATTGTGTTAAGTTATCTATGAAAGCTGTTTCATCACCCCCAAATACACAATATACTCGTTTTCAACATCCCTCCAGTCTGAACAAAGACACACATTGTGCTCACAATTCCCTCATGTTGGGGTAAGAGTGCAATGTTTCCTAAAAGTTGGGTGAATTGTGTTCTTTTATCTATAGAAGCTGTGTCTTCACCCCCCCCTCCCCCCCCCACACAGACACACACACACAATACAATCGTTTTCAGCATCTCTCTTTATGTTTTCAGCAAAGGAAGTATTAATACAGTAGAGGAACCAGAGAGCCCAGCACTGCCTGCTTCACCATACTGTGTTCTGTAACTAAGCTAGATTTACAGATCCATATACAGAGCACAAGACTTGTATGTCTGCAGAATGATGGTCTATGGGTGTTACTACATTATTGCTAATTGCTCCTAAAATCCTCCTAATATAGATAACTATGCTTAAAAAAAACTCAGAATTCTGAGATTTAATCTCAGAATTCTGAGATTTAATCTCAGAATTCTGACTTTGAAACTCAGAATTCTGACTTTTAATCTCAGAATTCTGAGATTTAATCTCAGAATTCTGACTTTGAATCTCAGAATTCTGAGATTTAATCTCAGAATTCTGACTTTGAAACTCAGAATTCTGACTTTGAATCTCAGAATTCTGAGATTTAATCTCAGAATTCTGACTTTGAAACTCAGAATTCTGACTTTGAAACTCAGAATTCTGAGATTTAATCTCAGAATTCTGAGATTTAATCTCAGAATTCTGAGATTTAATCTCAGAATTCTGACTTTGAAACTCAGAATTCTGAGATTTAATCTCAGAATTCTGAGATTTAATCTCAGAATTCTGAGTTTTAATCTCAGAATTCTGAGATTTAATCTCAGAATTCTGACTTTGAAACTCAGAATTCTGAGATTTAATCTCAGAATTCTGAGATTTAATCTCAGAATTTTGTATATTTTTTTTTTATGATGGCCCCAGGGCTCTTCCATAATAATGCTTAGTGTGCTTTAGATTTTAAACATGTTCATTAGATCTGGTTGCTGGATTTGTGCCTAGGTATGTTCATCATCAAGCTATGATAGGGATCAACACATGGAGCTAAAGGTATTATTTTATAGACTTGGGTTCCTGATGGTATAATGGTGTTTATCCACAATAACACATTATCTGTACATATTTGACAATGGAGCCATATACAAATCCTATTTCAAACTGACGTCAGTATTTTATTGGATACTTTTATTATTACAGATTATAAACACTACATGGGATCACTGGATGTTATATGTAGAGTAACTATGCACCTATAATTTTTTTTACTCTTTTATATTTCGGGTGATCTTTTATTTACCACTTCAGCCCCAGAAGAATTTACCCCCTTCCTGACCAGAGCACTTTTTACAATTTTGCACTGCGTTGCTTTAACTGACAATTGTGTGGCCATTCAACTCTGTACCCAAACAAAATTTGCATCCTTTTTTCCCACAAATAGAGCTTTCTTTTGGTGGCATTCAATCACCTCTGTGTTTTATATTTGGTGTACTATAAACAAAAAAAGACAGCGACAATTTTGAAAAACATTTTTTTTTTACTTTTTGCTATAAAAAAAAATCTTCATCAGTTTAGGCCAATATATATTCCTCTACATATTTTTGGTAAAAAAATAAAATAAATCATCTGCGATTTTTAGTGGTACTGCAACATTGCGACGGACAGATCAGAGACTTTTGACACTTTTTTTATGACCATTGGCATTTATACAGTGATCAGTGCTATAAAAATCCTCTGATTACTGTGTACATGTCACTGGCAGGGAAGGGGTTAACATTAGCGGGTGATCAAGGGGTTAGTTGTGTGTTCCCTCAGTGTGTTCTAACTGTGGGGGGATAGGAGAGGTAACATATCGTTTTTCCTACTTAGTAGGGACAGACAATATGGCTCCTCTTCCATCTGGTGGCCACTAAAGGAATGGATGTACCCATATGGTATTTCGCCCAGGGGAGCTATTCTGTTGCAGTATATTTGCGTGAGCCGATCAGTAATACTTTCAACTATTTAAAACTTTTAAATTAAATATCCAGTTTATTTTTTAGAAAGAGGAAAATTACCAGTGATCCTGCCTGACCAATGTTTAAATGCAGACATCACAAGATGCCTAATACTACCTCTAAGTCAGAAAACTCGTCTTTCTGTGTCTTTGGCTGAAAATAGCTTTCCTTTGTTACTGCAGGTCTAAATCAAGGCTAAATCGAGTCAGCAATATTCTTCTGTCCAATAAAAGTTAAATTACTAGACAGAGAAGAGGCAGTTATAGGTGCCTAGCTTTGTATTCAAGCCCTCCATAACAAAGTGATTTTAATTTCAGATATGCACACAGTGGAGGATTTTCTGGCTGACAAAATTAATGACAGACATCTTTTGGTATCCACTCTCAAGCCGGAACTTTACTATTAAAAGTTTAAAGCGGCTGACAGGATTACTTTAAACACCCATTCCTTGTTCATATTCAGCATTAATTATATCCTTTAATGGAAAAAAAATATTTGCGTTAGTGATTTAAATTCCCATATTTCTTTTTTAGCTTTTTTTACAGGTGTAGAAAACACTCATAACCAAACAAATACGTTTTTCTCTTTTTAGAGAAAAGTTTTGTAAAAAAAAAAAAAAAATCTGTGTCCCCTTATTTCTGCAGAGACATAGGGCCAGATTCAGAGAGCCATTACGTCGGCGTTACAGGAGATGCGCGGCGTAAATCTAAATCTGCGCATGCGTATCGATGCGCCGCATCCCCAAAACGATATACGCATGAAATCTAATTTTTTTCGACCGTCGTAATTTCGATAGACCGGTGGATCCGTGCACGCACAACTGCGCTAGACACACCATTGATTTGCTGTTCAAATATGCAAATGAGGGAGTTACGGGGATCCACAAAAGTAAGTTGGTGCAGTGCAGACTACGCGCTGTGCGCAACAGCTGCACGTCCTGTCCAAAATTAGTCCATATAAAAGGTGGTATAAATTAGACAATCCGTCTACATGTCAGCTAAAGCAACACTGTTAGTGAGGAGCTGAGCAGTCACACTTGCTGGACAACAAACTGTATGCCAACATGCCAGGGGCATCCTTGCTCATAGCTATACTACTGACTTTAGAGGAGCAAAGAATGAGGAGTGCATGGGAGAGGATATACCGCACACGCATAGACATCTTTGGCATGAGTGATTCTGAGGTGTATCGCATCTTCAGATTCACCCCTCATGCCATCATGGAATTAACCACAACCCTGCAGGAGGACATCACCAGCCCAACACACCGCTCACATGCAGTGAATCCACTGGTCAAGGTCCTGGCAACACTCCATTTCCTTGCCAGAGGCTCTTTTCAAAGAACAAGTGGAGTGGTGGCTGGGATGTCACAATCCTCCATGAGCAGATGTGTGCACCAGGTTATCCCAGCAATCCTCAGACACATGGCCAACCAAATCATCAAACCCACCCAGGTGGACCTGCGGCTGAGGGCAATGACAGATTTCTACAGAATTTCCAGATTCCCACGCACTGTGGGGGCCATTGATTGCACACATGTGGCACTCCAGCCCCTCCGTGAGACAGAGCACATATACCGCAATCGGAAGCATTGGCATTCCATCAACGTACAGGTGATAGTCGATGCCCAAGGCCTCATATGGCACGTCTGTGCCAAACACCCCGGATCCAGCCATGACAGCTACATATACAATCAGAGCCCCATCCCAATGGAATTCGAACAGAACGTGTATGGGGACACCTGGCTGGTTGGTAAGTGACATGGGTGGCAGGCATGACTGTCCCCCCCATGATGCACACATCACAAGGGGCACATGCACTACTAACATCCTCCTGTCTTTTCCCTTCCAGGTGACTCTGCATATGCACTTGGACCCCATCTCATGACTCCTATCCGGAACCCCCAAACCCCAGGAGAGGAAAGATACAATGAAGCCCACGCCCAAAACCCGTGCAGTCGTGAAGCGCACCTTTGGCCTCCTGAAGTCACGTTTCCGATGCCTGGATAAGTCTGGGGGTACCCTGTAGTATTCCCCAAACTTTGTGTGCCAGATCATCGGTGCATGTTGCACAACTTCGCAGTGAGAAAGGGCCTGCAGATTGACATACGTGATGACCTGACCCCTGAACCAGACAATCCCTCCCTAACCGAGGCTACCCCATCTTCTGAGGGAAGAGCAGCCAGGAGACAGCTCACATTAGGCATCTTTGCACGTTAAACACACACATGAATCATGGCACAATGAGAATGCATGCATGAACACCACTGTGGTCCCTAGCACAGACTCACCACATCCTCATCAAATTGGATTAGCACAAGCCCACCATGCAGGACTTGTGAGCAGCAACGCCACGCCACGCCACGGCTCCAATTATGTCACTGTACATTCATACACCATTCACACGGACCTGGGAATCACTTCTCCCTGGTCCTGGGGAACCCTTCTCCACCACAAATGAGAGTGACACCCCTTTTCCGGCAGAAATGTCACCCCCACATTCCAAAATCATTCACAACCCAAAAAATTAAATTGTCCAGCAAAAACCAAAACATTTCCAGCAAAAAAAAAAGTCCAGCACAAAAAAAAGGGGGAAACAAAATGAATGCCGTTGGCGTGACCCACGCCTGGGGCGCCCACGGCCACGGCCCCTAAGGGGAGACTCATGGGGGGGGGGTAATCTGGGGAAGGAGGAGCAGCCCCTGGTCTCTGCCCACCTGGTGGCCTGCCCTCCAAGGCCACGGCTATTCTATTCAGGCCAGCATTTAGTTTTTTCCTGTATTGGCCTGGATAGCCTGGGTGAGGGCCCTCACATCCTGCCCAACGCCTGCTGTAGTAGTCTGCAGTTCGTTTAGGCAGTTTGTAAGAGCCCGGGAGTGGCAGTCCAGGTCCCCAAGCGTATCCTTTATGGAGGACAGGCTCTCCTCCATCCGCCCCAAAGTCTGGCTGACCTGTCCCAGATGGTGGGTCTGAAGGGCCTGGTCCCTTCTGAGATTGGCGGGCAGAACCTCGGCCACCCACCTGGTCTTCTGGGACGACTTCCTGCCTTCAGATGATGCTTGTGGCTGGGGAGAAGGGGAGCCCCTTGGGAGGGGAGCCCTGTTGGGGGAGGAGTGGGAGGGGCTACCCCTTATGGAGGGCTGGCTGCTGCCAGCCAGAGGGGAAGAGTCCTCCAAAAATAATAAGCCACTGCCTGACATGACCTCCTCCTCCAACTCAAGCTCCTCCGAGGACTCTGGCCTTGTCTGGGGACCTTATCAGGCTGGTGTCCCGGGGATGGTGCGGTCAGGCCATATGGCCCAGCACCCTCCTGCACATCTGTGGATGACACAAAACATTTACAGGTTGGAGGATCCACACACTTGCCACATATTCCCTCCCCCCCACACACATGCTACACACCAGATAGGAAAAAAAAACCTTACCTGTCCACACGGCCTCCTGACTGGACTCAAAGCCAGGCAGGCCCTCCACTTGCTGCCTGTTAAAGGTCTGGGCCACCGCACGCTCCTCCGCTGTCAGCCTAACAGGGCATGGTGGGCCCCCTCCATGGCCCCTGGCATGGGCTGCAATTTTGTTCAGCTTCCCATGGACCAGACGCCGGAGATCATTGATCTTCTTGACGATCCCCTCGCGTGTCCGGGTCTCCCCCCCACTGAATTTACCTGGTCGTAATGTTCTGCAATATCTCCTTCTTCCTGGCCGGGGTGGTGTTGGCACTCTCCGGGCCATGAAGGAAACGCCCATATTGGGTAAGGGCCCGGGCAATAATTTGTTTCTCTCCCAAAGTAAAATTGGTCTTGCGCTTCCTTTCAGTCATATTCATACAACAACTCTCTCCCAAACAATCAACAAAAATCACTCACAAAAACAAGCAGGAAAAATCAAGCAACAAAACAAACAAACAAAATCTATCAACAAAAAAGTCTCACAACCAGTCACCAAAAACACTATCAAATATATTATACAAAACACTAGCCCAAACAGTCAACAAATATCACAAAGACAAGTCACAAAGCAACAAACGCGAACAAACAACAGAACAAAAGCACCTTGCTGTGTAGGAAGGGACACAAAGGGATGTACTTTTGCAAAGGAAGAGCGTTTGTGTCTGTCTATTTAAGCTCTCTGCGTAGCTCACTAAGTTGCCCGGGTCCACTTCCAATTTCACTGATTGTGCCGTTCCCGAGTTGTGAGCATGCGCACAGAGGTGCTGACCATGGTCTGCTTCATGTGCACATGCGCGATCCGGCCGGCCCTTCATTTGCATGGGGTCACGGCTCATTTCAATGTAACACGTCCACGTCCTTCCCAATTTGAATTACTCCGCCTTACGCCTCGGGAATTACATTGCACCAGCGCAAATTTGTGCGCAAATACTACGAGGATACGGTGATTGCGCCTCTACATTGCACCGGTCTAACGTAAAGAAGGTGCGCTACTCCGGTCAAAATATGTGCCAATGTACCTGAATCTGGCCCATAGTGATTAGGACTCGGAGGACCCTGCTCAATAGAGCTTACAATCTAAAAAGGGAGGGTCAATTGATACAAATGTAATAGTTGTGGGGGTGGGCTGATAAAGGAAGTAAAACAGTGTTAGTTAGAAGCAGGGTATCAATATCAATAATATATTTTTTTTCAAGCTGTTTTTGTTTGTTTTTATTTTTAGTGACATGGTTCCTTTAAACTACTGCCATGATCTTACGCTCTGATTTAAGGGCAGAAAGTAAATGTACCTATTAGATTAATAAACTTTTTTTTACATCTGAGGCTGGTAAAACAAGTATTAATTTGCAAGCAAGTAGGGCTTGTAATTTTTTCCGTGAATCTCCAGCTGAGATGTTTTACTGCATAAACAGGTGGAAATGATTCAACACATGTTTAAACACAACAAAGGCATATTTTGCTTTATTCTTTTTGAGTGTTTTCATCTTCTATCGCATTCAAATAATAGTTGTAACATTTGAGTAAATAAAAAAGCACACTAAAATTACAGTCACATTAACTAATTTAAATGTAACTCTACATACTGTAAATGTAAAGTTAATCAAAATGTGTTTCATGCATGTCAACTGCTAAATCGACACTCTTTGGAACAGATGATATTTGGTGTGGTTTGAATTCACTGCCATGAACACACCATGATTTCAAGGCAAATCCTCCAGGATTGTAATTTCTCCCATACATTTTAGTACAGATTTACCTGAAAGAGACATAATGCACTGCATTGCGTTTAACCTATAGCCAGAAGAATTGGAAAGGCCAATAAAGGAAATTTTGGATAAGCCAGCCTCATCACTGTATAAAAGGGGGGGGGGGGGTGCACAGAACAGCCATTTTGAAAATGAATCAAGAGCTGTTGTAGGAATGCATAGGAGAAGCTGTCAAAATACATACAAGTTCATTTTTTTTTCTGTTTTGTTGATAGGGCACTTTTTTATTTTATTTAGCATGCTTAAACTGGAACATTCACTGCTCATCTGTCATCTGTTCTTTGAGCTCTCTATTCTTCATCTCATGCTGCTGCATTGATTGAACGAAAAAAAAAGTGCAAAAACACTTCCAGTTGCTGCAGCCCATATTACCACATAAACAATAAGAATTATGTAAAAAGTGAAATTGGCGCTAACTCAATACAGTGAATAAATGTAGTGATCTAAATTCATATACATGAAAAAGTGTATTATGTAAAAATCTCCAAGTATCAAAAAAATAAAAATAATTCCAAGTCCATACATCAAAAAGTCCAAAATCCTATATGTGTAGAAAAGTGCATGCACAGGTGAATATATGCTAGAATCTTAAATTTTATCAAAACATGCATAAGTAAAAAGTGCAGTAGTCAAATGCAGGAAAAAACATAAAATCTTAATGTGTAGTCACATTCACTTCCACCATGCAAAGTCCACTACAAGTATGCCCCAGCCTCTCACCTCAGATATAGACCCCACAGGGTCTACTGACGCTTCTGATAAGTGTAAGCTACGAGGATCCTCTCTAATCACAATTTTCTCTTTGGAGTATCAAACATGGCAGAGGTATGCGGCAAGGGTGGTGGATAAGAATAAACAGTGTTTTCCCTCTGTGTTTTATACTTTCTTCTTAAACTCCTCCAATCTCCTCCATATGCAACTCATAGAAGATAAAGAAGATCTCCATAGTGCAATAATTCAATAAAATATTATATTTAGTGAAAGCAGCAACGTACATTTAACATTTACATTTTCAGTATCAATATAATCAAAGACTTTCGGTCTCGACCGCGGCCGGAAGTAAAACATCAACTGGCTCCTCTTGACGTGTTGTGTCACAGATCACGTGAATTTCTCAAGTTAAACATTCACTATTTAGGCTTATTTTTTCTGATTTCAATGTTTTGCTACATGGCTGTATCATTTGTGTTCTTCTAATGCTTGTAGTAAAACTCATACCTGTACTCTTGGCCTACTATACCTGATTACAACTGCTCTATTATTGTCAGTTTTGCACAAATGTATCCTTTTTAGTAGGGTTGTCCCGATACCACTTTTTTAGGACCGAGTACAAGTACCGATACTTTTTTCCATGTACTCGCCGATACCGAATACCGATACTTTTTTAAAATGTCATGTGACAGTTTTCAAACCACAATACAGACTAAGGATATTTTCTTTAGAATTATGAAGAACTCTAACTCAAGACATTATAAAAGAATAAAAATGAGTAAAAATGTATAAAAATGTTTTATTTGCTTGTCATGCAGTAGTAAAAAACTCAAAGAATTTTCACAGAACATGTTGATAAATACAAAAAAAGTATTCTATTTAGGCATCGGGAGCATTTGCGCGAGTACAAGTACTCCCGCAAATACTTGGTATCGGTCCCGATACCGATACTAGTATCGGTATCTGGACAACCCTACTTTTTAGTATCTTAATTCTTGTAGCCAAGCCCCAGCCTGTATTCTTTGATTATAGTGAATTTGGTCCTAGCCTTGCTCATTACCCCATCACGCCGAAGGCATTAAAAATGTAATCTTAATGCCTAAGCACAATTTTGCAACTTCGACATGTGTTAGTAAAACAGTACATATCATCACAACTACTTTGTACATCCAGGTGAATTATACTGTACCTTATTTTCTTCAGGACACATTGGGCCTTTATTTGTTTGTAATTGGTTATCTCCTGATTTTTTATTTTCAACGAAAAACTGTCTCAAAGAGTAAATGAAATGTTATTTTTTAAATGTAGCTGTATATTTCTTACTAACATAACCTATCACAAAAGAACAACCCAAAATAATTTCTCCTGCTAATGAGTTTGAACCTGGCCAGCTGGAAGCAGTGTTGTACACCCGTATATGGACCCGGCAGTGAAAGGGTTAACAGTGGAAACAAACTTTATTGGCCACGATTAGCTTTTTCCATAATCTGCACGTATGCACAGCAGGCTACAGTAGGTAAGAATATGATTTTTTTTTTTGTAAGACAAAATAGGAAAACAAGAAGCTTTTCTTTGCTTCCTCTGTAACCAAACTGCAGTAGATGTGAAAGACTGAGCCTTAGGCCCTTTCACACTGGGGCAAGAGGTTCAGTCGCAGTAAAGCGTCGCTACTTTTAGCAATGCTTTACTGCTAATTTTGCTGCGCTACTGGGCTGCTAGCGGGGGCGGTTTTACCCCCCTGCTAGCGGCCTTGAAATTGTTAAAACCGCCCGCAATGCGCCTCTTCAGACGTGCATTGCCGGTGGTATAGCCACGCTGTCCCATTGATCTCAATGGGCGGGAGCGGTGAAGGAGCGCTATACGCACCGCTTCAAATATGCGAAAAGCAGAACTTTTTTTACCGTCCTGCTAGCGCACCGCTCCAGTGTGAAAGCCCTTGGGTTTTCACACTGGAGAAACAGCAGCAGCTGTTTAGGGTCAGTTTGCAGGCGCTTTTATTAGCGCAATAGCACCTGCAAACTGCTGCAGTGTGAAAGGGGTCTAACTGACATGACTTCTTATCCAAATGAACTATTAATGTACACTGATCAGCCATAATATTATGCCGGGTGACAGGTAATGTAAATAACATTCATTATCTTGTTACAATGGCATCTGAAAGTGAACACATCGTTTGTGATGTTGATGTGTTGAAAGCAGAAAAAAAAATGCAAAAAAAGAAATAAAGAAATATACAGTATATATATATATATATATATATATATATATATATATATATATATATATATATGTGTGTGTGTACAGTATACATATATACTGTATATATTTTGACATGGGGTTTTCATCTCTTGTAGAAGCATTATACAGTGAGTTTACGCCATGCCAGAAGTACATTTCACAGCTTTTCCTTTTCCTTTTCCTTTTATTTAAAAGAAAGCAAAACGTTCACAAATACATATCTTCCCATGCAGGGGGTTCTCACCATCAAAATAGCAAAAAACAATATTCACGACTCCTGGGTTTCTTTATCAAACCTTGTGACTCAGACCTCATGCCCTGGATTTCTAGTCCATCTAGTCCATCTAGCACCCACTAGTATGCAAACGCTGTACCTCTTCCAGTTCTGTGTCTTTCCTTTACTGCTCCCAGCTGTTCTGTCTCTCATATCTCTTGACATGATGTCTCTCATGATTCTCTTAATTCAACACCTTCTGAATTAGTGACTTTGAGTATGCAGTAGGTTAGCTAGATTGTCAGACTCATCCACCTTACCAACTGCTCTGTCTCTGCTGCTCCTCTCGCTGCCAATCCCTCCACTGGCTTCCGCTCACCCAACAAATTAAATTCAAACTACTAACAATTACCTACAAAGCCATCCACAACTATGCACCCAGCTACATCAATGATCTAGTCTCTAAATACCAACCTAATAGTTCTCTTCGTTCTTCTCAAGACCTCCTACTCTCTAGCTCTCTCATCACCTGCTCCCATGCTCGTCTCCAGGACTTTTCCAGAGCCTCTCCAAGCCTATGGAACTCCTTACCCCAATATATCCGTCTATCTCCCTCTCTATTAGCTTTTAGAGGATCCCTGAAAACCCTCCTCTTCAGAGAAGCCTACCCTTCCCACACCTAGCAACTGCATTTTTTATTTGAGTCCATCTGATCATCCCCCACAGCTACTACCCTTTGTTCCACTTGACCCCCCCTTCTAGATTGTAAGCTCTTATGAGGAGGGCCCTCTCATCCCTCCTGTTTTGATTTGTATTGTGAATGTACTGTCTTCCCTGATGTAAAGCGATGCGCAAACTGTCTGAAATGTGCATGTTTGTTTCATCTCAGTGACACAGAAAGTATTATAGCCATCAGTATGACAGTCAGTCAGATAGTATTTTTCAGAATTCAGCATTGGTAACCTTCATATTTCTCTTTTCTAATCAAAAAATTCCCTGAATGCATAATACTAGAAGTAAAAGAAATGATAGTAACATATACCAATAAATACATTGCTGGTTTCATTAATCTAATCAAATAATAAAAAGCATAAAATATACAACAGGACAAAAAACAACCAACACATTTCAGGGTCTAACAAATCCCCCCCTTTGTCAGGGTTTAGTAAACCTAGTGCTTTAGAACCACTTAAAGGTTTTTCACCTTAATGCTTTCTATGTATAAAGGTGAAAAACCTTATGTGCTGCAGTTCCCCCCAGACCACCCTTTTTCTTACCTGAGCCCAATCTGATCTAGTGATGTGCACGAGTGAAACGGCTTCAGCTGATGTCTCTCTCCTCATTGCACAGATTGAAAGCAACAAGAGCCATTGGCTCCCACTACTGTCAATCAAATCCTGTGACATGGGAGAGGGGGACAGTGTCGAATCCCACCCTCTGTCAATGGGCACAGCAGCAGGACTCAGGAGCACATGGGTGCCCCCATTAAAAAAAAATCCATGGGGACACTCAATGAAGAGGAGGGCATTGGAACACCAGTGTGGGACCCCAGAAGAGGATCGGGGCTGCTCTGTGTGATAGTTTTGCACAGAGCATGTTTGTTATTTTTATTTAAAAAAAAAAAAAACATTTTTAAAAGGCTGAGATAAAAAAGACTTAGATAGAACATTGGTTTATTGTTAGAGGATGCCAAAATTATTGTGCAGAATTTGCTGCCCCAGGCTATACTGCCATATGCTGCACAATGACTTTTATCATTTATCAGAAAACCAAATGTGTCTGATTATTCATCTTATTGAGTCCATCAAAGCTTTTTTAAAGTTCATGGAGACTTAATGAACAGGGAGTGGTGTGCACCCCAACGCGTGTTAGATGTTTTATTTGATGAATAATTTAAAGCAGAGGTCCGGTTAGAAAAAATAAATTAATTAAAAGTCAGCAGCTACTAACACTGTAGCTGCTGACTTTTAATAAGGAGACTTACCTATCCAGGGTGCCCGCAATGACAGTAGCCGAAGCTGAGCAAATGCTCGGGTCTCGGCTGCCCCGCTGCCATCCTCGGTGAGGGAATCAGGAAGTGAAGCCTTGCGGCTTCACCACCCAATTCACCACTGCGCATGTGCGAGCCGCGCGGCGTGAATGGCTGATGTCTCCTGGAACACACACAAGGTCTCAGAAGACACTGCTAAACCATTCCACAGGAGGTAGCTGAGGAACAGAAGAAAGAAGACGGACCGCGGATCAGGAAGTGGCAGATTAGGACAATCTGCCTAGCAACCGGCAGCAGCATTTAAAAAAAATAAAAATTCTTGGTGGAGTTCCGATTTAAGAAAGTTGGACTCCTTCCCCATTTGCTTTGGCACTCATGTTGTATGGTTTATGCTTTGAATTTTCACTAGAAGGGAACCTTGGGCCAGATTCATGTACATTGGTGCATTTTTTGACCAGCGTAGCGCACCTCCTTTACGTTAGACCGGCGCAATGTAGAGGCGCAATCACCGTATCCTCGTAGTATTTGCGCAGAAATTAGCGCCGGAGAAACGTTAATTCCGAGGCGTAAGGCGTAGTAATTCAAATTGGGAAGGACGTGGGCGTGTTTCATTGAAATGAGCCGTGACCCTATGCAAATGAAGGACCGGCCGGCTCGCGCATGCGCAAATGAAGCAGACCATGGTCAGCACCTCTGTGCGCATGCTCACATCACAACTCGGGAACGGCGCAATCAGTGAAATTGGAAGTGGACCCGGGCAACTTAGTGAACTACGCAGACAGTTTAAGTAGACAGAGACAAACGCCCTTCCTTTGCAAAAGTACATCCCTTTGTATCCCTTCCTATACAGCAAGGTGCTTTTGTTCTGTTGTTTGTAGCGTTTGTTTGTTTGTTTGTTTGTTTGTTTGTTTGTGACGTGTCTTTGAGATATTTGGGGACTGTTTTGCAGAGTGATTTGTGTCTTTTATGTGTTTTCTTTGTTGTTATTTCTTTTAAATTATATTTTTGCTGGGAATTTTTATTTTTGCTGGTCAATTTTTTTTTGTTCTGTTTGTGAATGATTTTGGAATGTGGGGGTGACATTCCTGCCGGAAAAGGGGTGTCACCCTCATTTGTGGTGGAGAAGTGATCCCCAGGTTCATGTGAATGGTGTATGAATGTACAGTGACATAATTGGAGCCGTGGCGTGGCGTTGCTGCTCACAAGTCCTGCATGGTGGGCTTGTGCCAATCCAATGTGATGAGGATGTGGTGTGTGTGATCTAGGGACCACAGTGTTGTGCATGCATGCATTCTCATTGTGCCATGATTAATGTGTGTGTTTAACGTGCAAAGATGCCTAATGTGAGCTGGCTCCTGGCTGTTCTTCCCTAAGAAGATGGGGTAGCCTCAGTTAGGGGGGGATTGTCTGGTTCAGGGGTCAGGTCATCACTTATGTCAATCTCCAGGCCCTTTCTCACTGCGAAGTTGTGCAGCATGCAACATGCACCGATGATCTGGCATACAAAGTTTGGGGAATACAACAGGGTACCATGGGGGGTTCCGTATAGGAGTCATGAGATGGGGTCCCAGTGCATATGCAGAGTCACCCTGAAGGGATAAGACAGGAGGATGTTAGTAGTGCATGTGCCCCTTTTCAGCATCATGGGGGGGACAGTCATGCCTGCCACCCATGTCACTCACCAACCAGCCAGCTGTCCCCATACATGTTCTGTTCGAAATCTGTGGGGATGGGGCTAGGATTGTATATCTAGCTGTCATGGGTGTCATGGGTGGTTTCATGTGTTGGGCTGGTGATGTCCTCCTGCAGGTTGTGGTTAATTCCAGGATGGCATAAGGGGTGAATCTGAAGATGCGAGACACCTTAGAATCTCTCGTGCCAAAGATGTCTATGCGTGTGTGATATATCAAGTGAAGAGTGAGGGGCTTGTATCAGATTAGATTATTATATCCATCAAGGTTTTAAAGGGCTATTGAAAGATAGTGAGACCGTGTTTGTAATTTGTATGTATGTTATGTATTGATGTATATATGTATGTATATTTTTGGTAAAAATGTTTATAAAAGCAAAGAATTTCCCGTGCCCTCCTCCGTGCCCTCCTCCGTGCCCTCCTCCTTCTTTGCTCATCTAAAGTCAGTAGTATAGCTATGAGCATGGATGCCACTGGCATGTTGGCATACAGTTTGTTGGGCAGCAAGTGTGACTGCTCAGCTCCTCACTAACAGTGTTGCTTTAGCTGACATGTAGACAGATTGTCTAATTTTATACCACCTTTTATATGGTCTAATTTTAGACAGGACGTGCAGCTGTTGCGCACAGCGCGTAGCCTGCGCTGCACCAACGTCCTTCTGTGGATCCCTGTAAATCCCTCATTTGCATATTTGAATAGCAAATCAATGGTGTGTCTAGCGCAGTTTTGCGTGGACGGATACGCCAGTCTATCGAAATTACGCCGGTCAAAAAAAAAGTAGATTTCTTGCGTATCTCGTTATGGGGATGCGGCGCATCGAAACGCATGTGCAAATTTAGACTTACGCCACGCATCTCCTGTAACGCCGGCGTAATCGCTCTGTGAATCTGGCCCCTTCTTTCTATTTCCAAACAAAGAAATATTAAAATCCCAGCGCCTCTTGATTATATATTTTTTAAACAATAAAAAGCAGCAGCTATGGTTCACTAATCCACCATAACATAGTTCACAGCTTGCCAGTTTTAGCTTTGACATTCATTAAAAGCCATTGTCAACTATGATACTAAAAATAGGAAAATCATTCTTGACAGTTGTGATAAGAGTATGATTCTATGACCCCCCCTTGTGACATTTTGAAATCATCATCTCCCCCAGGGAAGTAATGGGTTACATTCTATTTGAAAAAGTCAGCTTTTTAAGAACAGAATCATATTTACTGTGGGACTAGTATGCTATAAATCTAAATACACTTCACTATAACTTTATTACAATTTTGAGCATAAACAAGGATTTAAAACATAATTATTAAAAACATTACTTAAATATAATGTTTACAGTTATTCTTGTGCCAACCATGCAAGTACATAAATCTCTTAAATAGTTGTACAACTGAACAAGACTCTAATTAAGATGTCTGGCCTGAAGCTGTGTACTGGAAGCATTATCTCATAAACAAATATTCCCAGTATGTTGAAGATGATAAAATGAATTCTTTGATGTGATTGTCTAATAATACAGCACATGGTGTACTTGTGAACCAATCAACAGCTTTACAGATAAAGTTTAAGCTGGATTGCTAAACAATAATTTGTAGTAATGTCACATTATATAATCAGAAGAGGTTATTTTGGGTCATTATTAGGTTATTTTTTTAAATTATTATTATTATTGGGTTATTTTTGGGTTAGTATAAATCACACTATTATGCTGCGTACACACGATCGGAATTTCCGACAAGAAAAGTTTGATGTGAGCTTTCTTGGAAATTCCGACCGTGTGTAGGCCCCATCTGACATTTTCTGTCAGAATTTCCGAGAGCAAAAATTTGAGACCTGTTTCTCAAATTTTTCCAACGTGAAAATTTCTTGTTGGAAATTTCGATCATCTGTATGCAATTCCGACATTCGAAAATCCTACGCATGCTCGGAATCATGGAACGTTATTTTTCTCGGGTCATCGTAGTGTTGTATGTCACCACGTTCTTGATGGTCATAATTTTGTGTGAGGCGGCGTACACACGACCGAGTTCCTCGGCAGAATCCAGCGAGAAGCTCGCTGGGAGACGTATTCTGCCGAGAAAACCGGTCGTGTGTACACTTTCGTCGAGCAAACCGTCGGGCAGCTCGTCGAGCCAAAATAGAGAGCATGTTCTCTATTTGCTCGACGGGAGTGGAATTTGGCTCGACGAGGTTATCGACGGGCTGTTTTCCCGACGAGAAGCTCGATCGTGTGTATGCTAAGAAAACCCGCGCATGCTCAGATAAAAGTAGGAGACTGGAGCACATCCTTGGTAAAAGTAGCGTTTGGAATGGAGATAGCACATTCGTCACGCTGCCAACATTATTGCATCGTTTAATTGCAGCGTTCTTTAACAAAAATTTCAATTGCACAAAACTGGACCAGTGTATTTTAAATTTGCTGCTGATATTCCCACAGAGTTCTTCTGACATAGTTTGTGAAACAACTAGATGATTAGAAATGAAAAAAATTAAATAAAAATGAAGATCCCAGGATTTGAAATACAGGACCAAAAAAAGAAAGAAAAATTAGATCTCATTTTTTTTGGTACTGTATTTCAAATCCTGATCTTCATTTTAAACATTTGTTTAAAATGTTATAATCATCAGGGGTGTCAAACTGGTGGCCCTCCAGCTGTTGCAGAACTACAAGTCCCATCACGCCTCTGCGTGCAGGACTCATGCTTGTAATCAGGGCCGCCATCATGAATTTTGGGGCCCCTTACACAGCTTCAGGCATGGGAGAAAATATAAATATATCTATTAAATATATATCTATATTTTTTTAAAAAAGGGTGGTTGCCAACTGGGGCCCCGGGGACCTTTTTTTTTTGTTATAAAAGGAAATTTTTCAAAAAAGGGGGCATTCCATTCGGGACCTCTGGGCCCGAAAAAAAAAAAACCTCTGGGCCCTTAAAAAAATAAAAAAAAAATAAATAAAAAAATATATATAAAAAATAAAATAAAGATTTATATATATATATATATATATATAAAAGGAAATCAAAAACAAGGGGTTGCCTTCCAGGGCCCTGGGTACCTCTGGGTCCTTTATTAAAAAATAAAAATATAAAAAAGAATATATAAACAAAAATAAAAAATACAATTATAAAAAAAGGGAGTTTGACACATGGGGCCCTGGGGACCTCTGAGCCCTTTAATAAAAATACATCTATATAAAAAAAAAAAAAAAAAAAAATTATAAAAATGTTTATCTAAAATAGAAAAAAGGATTGTCAACCGGGGGCCCTGGGGACCTCTGGGCCCTTTAATAATAATAATAATACTAAAAAAAAAATATATATATATATATATCTAAATAAATAAAATAAATAAAAAAATATATTTTTTTATAAAAAAAAGGGGGGTTGTCATCTGAGGCCCTGGGGATCTCCAGGTCTCTGTGGACCTCCAGACCTCTAAAAAAAAAATAAAATAAACATTGGCCCTTTAATAAATAAAAAATTACAAATTAATATTTTTATTTTATAAAAAAGGGCTTGTCATCTGGGGCCCTTGGTGGCCTCCGGGCCCCTTCGGACCCCTAAAAAAAAAAAAAATAGATATATTTATTTTATTTTTAGGGTGGTTCCCATCTGGGCCCCTGGGGACCGACCCCCGGGCCCCTTACAGGTGTAATGCCTGTACCCCCCTGATGGCGGCCCTGCTTGTAATTGTCAGTCTTGCAATGTCTCATGGGACTTGTAGTTCTGTAACAGCTGGAGGGCCGCCAGTTTGACACCTGTGATCTAGTTGTATTTGAGTGTCAAGTTACCCCCCACTGAAACATTATTGTTTGGTCTTATCTCATCTGTCCCTTTCTAATTACACCTTTAAAATGATTTAAAAACATAACCTGCCTTCTCACAAGCTACATTATTTTTTGGAGTAAAAACACATAGACAAGTATGAACTGTAAACTCAAAAATCACCATTTATTTTGGTTAAGGATTAGAATAAAAAATAAAAAAGGCAGCACTGGATAGCTTGCTGCCATTTGTGCACAGACAGGTGGGGCGTCATGTGACTGCTCAGCAGTTGGCTTCAAAATTGGGAAATTGAGAGGCTCATCCAGGAAGGAACGTGTCAAGGTCTTGGACTCCCAGAGGTCAGAAACTGGAGCAGGGCAGGCAGATGTCACAAAGTTGTGGGACTACAACAGACTGTCCTCTGGTACACCACCTGGAAGGAAGGGAGTCATCTTTTGGTTTTTCGCAAGGCCTTCCTTGGTGGATTCCCTCCAGCCTGCTCTCTGACCTTCTCTGCAGCCTTCTTAGCAGCCTTCCTCTTCTGCCTGGCTGGAGGCGGGGCCATGGAGGCAGTACTCATGCCAGGAGGAGGAGTAGCAGAACGTGGTGGAGGAGGAGAAGGAGCAGGAGAAATAGAATCAAGGGGAGGAGGAGAATGAGAAGGAGGAGGGGGAGCAGTAGGGGCAGGAGAAGAATGAGTAGAGGGAGCAGTAGGGGCAGGAGAAGAATGAGTAGGGGGAGCAGTAGGGGCAGGAGAAGAATGAGTAGGGGAAGCAGTAGGGGCAAGAGAAGAATGAGTAGGGGAAGCAGTAGGGGCAGGGGAAGAATGAGTAGAGGGAGCAGTAGGGGCAAGAGAAGAATGAGTAGGGGGAGCAGTAGGGGCAGGGGAAGAATGAGTAGAGGGAGCAGTAGGGGCAAGAGAAGAATGAGTAGGGGGAGCAGTAGGGGCAGGAGAAGAATGAGTAGGGGAAGCAGTAGGGGCAGGAGAAGAAGAAGAAGAAGAAGAAGAAGAAGAAGAAGAAGGAGGAGGAGGAGGAGGTTGTGAGCGAGATGTTCTTCGGCGATGGCGATGTGAACAGAGCACCGTCTCCTCAGTGAGATGACCCCTCACCGCCTTATTGGCTAAGATGACGAGGAGTCCCTCAAAGAGGAGACGCTGGTCCTCACTCATGTGGTCCATTTTGGCCAGAATAAAGGTCAAAAAGCCCTCCTGAGAGGTGGCAGGCTGCTGGAGGCTGGCCTGTGCCTCGCGAATGAGGGCCAGTGAGGCCTCGCGAACCCTCATATCCCTCGCGGCCCTTCTGGGTTGAAGGCGTATTGGAGGCACCTGACACCTAGTACTGCTACTAGGCCCGGCCACCTCCTCCGAGCAACTTGGGCCTGCCACCTCCTCCGAGCCAATTGGGCCTGCAACCTCCTCTGAGCCAATTGGGCCTGCAACCTCCTCCGAGCCAATTGGGCCTGCCACCTCCTCTGTGCCACTCACCCTGCCCTCCTCCTGCCTGGTACTTTCCTGTACCTCCTGCTGGCTGATATCCTCCTGTGTATTAAAAAAAGGGACAGTTTTACTTTTGGGTTCCAAAACCACACACAATTTTCAGCTCATGACTGTTGCAAACTGTTTGTCAAGAAATTGATAAGCCAATCATTCTGACCCCTGCAGTTTGTATATTTTTAACCTCTTCTCTTCTTAATGCACCACTATAATACATTTAGATATTTAGATATAATATAAATTTAAACAAAAATACTCAAAATTTACTTCATTAATTTTGAAATGTATACCTATATCCAATTTTTTTTGGAATTTTACCCCTCCCTCTATTTTTTAGTTCCCTCTCTCACTAAATAATGGTGGGTGGGCTTATTAGTCCATCCAACACATTAAATCAGGGATCCTCAAACTACGGCCCTCCAGCTGCTGTGGAACTACACATCCCATGAGGCATTGGAAAACTGACATTCATTCACAGACATGACAAGGCATGATGGGAATTGTAGTTCATGAACAACTGGAGGCCCATAGTTTGAAGACCCATGCATTAAATGATATCTAAAAAATTATTTAAGCAGAATATAAACTTTAAATATACACTTTAATTCACTTATTAATATGATTTTTTTCACCCTTTTTTCCTCTCTCCTTTCTCCTTGCTTTCTCATCCCTCTCTACCCTCTCCTCTACTTGTGTTTTATCTCCCGCACACTCCCCCCCTCCCCTTCTCCACAATTCTTCTTCCATCTACCCCCGGGGACTGTACTCCTGAGGTCCTAGAGGTACAATAGGTGAAAATATAGTTTGGGAGCCCATCCTGTAGAAGATGAGTTTAGGATATTGAAATACCCATATTATCCATACTATAACCAACGTAGATTAACTTAATACACTGAGACCATTTTTGGCCTTTTTTGTATGTTAATGTATATATGTATTCTGTGTCCTTCAGTTTGTTTTTCTATGTTTCCTAAAAAATGTTTTTAGAACGTTTAAAAAAAAAAAAAAAATTTACCTTAACATTAGTGGCCACTACTGACTAATGATATGTAAAAAACATTAAGCTAGTCTTTTTTTTTATTCACCTTTAAACATCAAAACATCTATTTTCCAAAATTAAAACCACACACACACACATTTGCACATTGAAAGTACTATACCTGGCTCCAGACAGCCAAATCTGGCTCTTGCTCCAGGATGGAAGGCTGCTGAGAGGTCTCATCTAATGGAGGAGCATCAGGTTGCCTGGAGGGAAGTCTGGGGGGAAGGCTGGACCTCCCTCTTCCTCTTCCTCTTCCTCTCTGTCTTCTGGGGGGAAGGCTGGAAAGTGATGGCCTTACTTCCAAGTGGTCATCCAGAAAGGACAGTCTGTTGTAGTACCACAACTTCGGTACATATACCTGCCCTGCTCCAGCTCCAGACCTCATAGAATCTAAGACCTTGTTGCGTTCCTTCCTGTAGGAGCCTCTCAAAGTTCCAATTCTCACCTCCAACTGCTCAGCAGTCACATTATGCCCCACCTGCCTGCGCACAAGTGGGAGCAGGCTCTCCAGTGCTGCTGTCCTCAGTTCTTTATTTCGGGACCTAGGGTCTTTGGTGGCCCACAGCACTGTCTGCTCCCTCCATCTGTCTATGAAGACTTCTAGAAAATCCCTTTTGTTGAATCTATTCATTTCTGCCAGAAAAAAGAAAATGAAAAATACTATAATGTCAATCCACAGTCTTGAAACTCGAGTACTCTTTATCAACATCTAGCCCTTAAATGTCTTGACTTTCCTGAATAGGCCTCTGCTGCAGGGCCGCCATCATGATTTTTGGGGCCCCTTACACAGCTTCAGGCATGGGCCCCCTGGAGCAGAGAACCGGGGGGGGGGGGGGGCTGCCGAATGAAATTGAGAAGGGGGGCTGCCACAGAAAGAAAAAGAGAAAAAGAGAGAGAGATATATATATATATATATATATATATATATATATATATTTAGTTTAGTTTTTATTATTTTTGGAAAGGGTGGTTGCCATATGGGGCCCTGGGGACCCCCGGCCCCTTACAGGTGTATTGCCTCTACCCCCCTGATGGCGGCCCTGCTCTGCTGTCCCAAGTTCAAAGCCTACCTACACGCCTGTCGTGCAATCGTCTTCCTTCCGCACCCCGGTCGGACGTACGACACGTGTGTTCGAGCATTACATACACTCCACACACGTCTTCCGCCCATGATTATGAATTCGATGTTTCCCCGCCCCTTTCGTCGTGCAAACGACAAGGAGGAATTTGCATATCATGTGTTGGTCAAGTTCATAGGAAACAGATGACCAGTTGTGTGTAATGAGGCCTAGATCCCTTCACTCATTTGTGGATGAAACGTTAGAAACGATTTAGTTTGGGCAAGACTTTTAAAAGCGACCATTTTCAACATGTATTAAACCACATATTTTACAAATACATCTGTGAAAAACTATCTTGCCCCCACACCATACTTTGAGCAAAATGCTGTATCTAAACGCGGTTAGGTACGACAGCACTATAGATGGCCATTTCAGAAAATGTTTATTGTAACTTTCTCCTAGGTTATCATATTTAAGTAGCCCACAAACTCATCCCATCACTAATAAACTTTAAAAAGGTAGTTACATACCGTCGTTGAACCCGACCGTTCTCTCCGCCGTCTTTAACAAACTGGGAATGCCACTTTCAATTCACGTGGTATCCCGTTATAGACGCGGATGTGCGACGCAACGCACGTCTCCCCACCCCCTGACGTTCTGTGTCGTCCTTTCCCCGACCCTCTTTCATTATTTCTCCTAGGTTATCATATGATACATAGCTCAACAACTTCTACCATCACTAATAAACTTTAAAAAGGTAGTTACATACCGTCGTTGAACCCGACCGTTCTCTCCGCCGTCTTTAACAAACTGGGAATGCCACTTTCAATTCACGTGGTATCCCGTTATAGACGCGGATGTGCGACGCAACGCACGTCTCCCCACCCCTGACGTTCTGTGTCGTCCTTTCCCCGACCCTCTTTCATTATTTCTCCTAGGTTATCATATGATACATAGCTCAACAACTTCTACCATCACTAATAAACTTTAAAAAGGTAGTTACATACCGTCGTTGAACTCGAGCGTTCTCTCCGCCGTCTTCAACAAACTGGGACCGCCCCTTTCACTCACGTGGTATCTTTATTCGCGCGCATGTGTGACGTTCCGCACGTTTCCCCACCCCTGACGTTCAGTGTAATCCTTTCTCCGCCCCTTATCCTTCATTTTATTTATCGGGAGCCAACAAAAATGGACGCACAACAAGCAGGCCGGGCGGGGAGAGAGCTCATCAAGGAGAAGGCGAAGCTTTAAAGCAACCAATATGACCTTCGAGGAGATGGTGGAGCTGGTCTCCATCTTTAAAAAGGAGGACTATGATGGCAGCCATGGACCGTACAAGCACCCCAATAAAGTAAAGGCGGAAATAATGGAGAAGGTGGTGAAGAGGCTCTTTCAAAAATTTGGGGTGCGAAGGAGCAAGGAGCAGATCAGAAAGAGGTGGTCGGATCTAAAACTGCGGGAGCCAGAGACCATGAGCAGGATCAGGAGAGTTTTAAAAAGTAAGTACATTTTTTTTTTTTTTTTGGCGCCATGTGCATTTTCTTGCAGGTTGTATTCATATTTTTTGGGACAAAGAATTGGTCGGAAAAGTCGTCGATTCTTTCGGAACGTCGACTCCTACGATCAAATATTGAACTATTTTTACAGGCCTGGACTTTCCATTTTTTTTTTTTTTTTTTTTTTTTTTTTTTTTATGGGTCCGGAGCTCCCCAGAGCCCTGGACAGCAACCCCTACTTTTTTCCTACGTTTTTATTAAAACCAAAAACTATGTTTTTTTTAAATATATATATATATTTTTTTTATATATATATATATATATATATATATATATATATATATATATATATATATATATATATATATATATATATATATTTTTTATTAATATTATCATTATTAAAGTGCCCAGAGGTCTCCTGGGCCCCCGGATGGCAACCCCACCGCCCTTTTTTTTTATTTTTTTTTTTTTCAAATATATATATATATATATTTTTATTTTTATATATATATATATATATATTTATTATTAATATTATCATTATTAAAGTGCCCAGAGGTCTCCTGGGCCCCCGGATGGCAACCCCACCGCCCTTTTTTTTTTTTTTTTTTTTTTAAATATATATATATATATATTTTTATTTTTTTTTTGGTTATCATTAAAGGGCTCAGAGGTCCCCAGGGACCCATGTGGCAAACCCCCCCCCCCCCATTTATTTTAAAGCTTAAAAACATTTTGTATTTTTGTTTATATATATATTTTTTATTTTAAAAGGCCCGGAGGTTCCCCAGGGCCCCCCTTTGTTATGTATTTTTAAATAAATCTTTATTTTTTTTTATTTTTTTTTAGGGGTCTGGAGGTCCCCAGGGCCCCGGATGGCTACCCCCCTTTTATATATATATATATATTTTACTTTTTTTTCTCAATTTCCTTTTTTTTTTTAAAGGCCCCCTTTGCTTCTCAATTTCAGGCGGCAGCAACCCCCCCCCCCCCAATTCTCTGCTCCAGAGGGCCCTTGCCTTAAGCTGTGTAAGGGGCCCCAAAATTCATGATGGCGGCCCTGTGCAGACCTCCCAACACACACTGATTCTGTGGGACTTTCCGCTTCTTCACGCAGTCCCGGGAAATGGTTATTTTTCCTGCACTGCAATAGGAGGCAGCACGGAAGCAGGAGGAACCGGAGCGGTGTGTGGAGGACTGTGGCTGCTGAAGGGAAGAAAGCCAACAGCCGGGCTAATGACAGTCTGTGGCCCTGGCTGTCGGCACAGATGAGAGGCACTCCCCCCCCCCCCCCCACTCAACAAACTTTGTTTCCCCCCTCCGTCCAGGGGGCCCCTTCAACACTCAAGCCCAGGGGCCCCCACCACCCTAAGTCCTACCCTGGTTGTGAGCATGATATTTGGTCGTAGAAGTCGCCGTTCCAAAATAACGACAACTTTTCTGACCAATTGTTGTGCCCAAAACATTGATCTCACTAATGTTGTGCACTTTTTTAGTTTAAAGTGAGATCAATTGTGTTATTAATGTTGATGTATTATTAAAGAACTTCTCTTACTGTAAAGACAATATACAGTAAAAGGAGAGTCTGCTCAGCAGTTGGTGACACATGTGGACTCATTTGCAGAATTGTTGCCCACAAGAATAATCCATTTATGGGTTCACACAGAGGAGGTGATCCAGTGTATACTTGGTTTGCCTACATGTTTGAAATTATAACAAAGGTACAAGAAATGTAAGAATTTTTTTAACGAATGCCTAGAATCCGGTGTTCTGCCTAGAGGGGGCTGTTCAAAACATCAATCGTCCCACAAATGGTCTAAACTAAAACAGATTCCTCTTTCAGGCCTCTTCATCTTTCCATTTTCTTTATTCTCGTAGGGCGGAATGAAGCTTCTACACAGGAGCAGCAAGGCAGCACCCAAGCCCCACCCCCGCGGGATGATGATGCCACTACATCCGGTAAAGTAACATATTAACACAGCTTCAGCTAATCTAGATGTAGGCCTGCTAAATTTTAATACCTGATTTGGTCATACATTTCAGGAGCTGGTGGCGGCTTGGATACCCACAGTGCTCATCTCCTAATTTCCCAGGTCCAGTCCTGCAGGGATGACATTGAGGATATGAACCACGAGATACGGAAAAAGACCAAAGAAGTGGAAACCAAATAAAAAATATAATTGATGTTCTGGGGAGGGTTTGATTTTGAGGGTTTTAGTTTTGTAATGTTTGTTTTAAAAAAATTAAAAAAAAAGATATATACGTTTTAATCAAAAAGACCAAAAAAATAAAAATTAAATTAAATTATATATGTTTTAATCAAAAAGACCAAAAAAAAAAAAAAAAAAAAATTATATATGTTTTAATCAAAAAGACCAAAAAAAAAAAAAAAAAAATTATATATGTTTTAATCAAAAAGACCAAAAAAAAAAAAAAAAAATTATATATTTTTTAATCAAAAAGACCAAAAAAAAAAAAAAAAAAAAAATTATATATGTTTTAATCAAAAAGACCAAAAAAAAAAAAAAGTTTATATTTTTTTAAATCAAAAAGCTAAAATCCTTTTTCCAAAAAATTGTACCAATTATTACCTCATTTCTGTTTGTTAAAAACCTAATTGTTGAAAAAGTAAAGATATTTTGAAATCTAAAAAAAAGTTGTGTGTGGTTTTGCTTAAAATTACCAATAACTGTACATGTGATTTTTTTAGGATGTCACCTAGGAAATTAGGTAAGGAAAATACACTTGACAACTACATGTAGAAGAATATGAAAAAATATGAAACATTGAAAAAACACAAGCGAGACATAAAAATTTTGTGTATCAAGATTTAAAAATATTTGGAAACAGAAATTAAAAACACATTTGGTTGTGATGGTATGCTATGCTCCCTATACCCATAAAGTACTGTACATATTTGTCCCTCACTTTCACGGGGCACTTCTGGGGGGGGCAGTCCTTGATGGGCAGCTTCAAGACCTGGCAATGTTTCCTCGGTTTCAAAAAGTCCAGCCTCGGGTCCAACCGGGGCAAGATATTGTTGTTGATTGTCTTCGCAAAAAATTGTGAAGTTATGCAACAAGCAAAAATAATATAGTTCCACTTGTACTCCGCCATGTGGAGAGAGGTCAAGAAAAGGCGGAACCGGCTGGCCATTATTCCGAAGCGTCGTTTCTCCAACCACATCTCCGGGGCTCTGGCCAGCCGGTAGGTTAAAGACCCTCCTCTCTGGGGTGAGGGTCCGCTGAAGGGAATGGCCTCATAAGATGGTGGGGTCCCAACTGCAAGACGCCTCATCAGCCAAGAAAACAAATGGCAACCCATTCAAGATTCTGGTCATAGACCACAGGTGGCAATGACAGATCCTCCTCTTGAACCAAATCGTCTGCTTCTCCCCACTCCGAAAATCTGTCCATTCATCCGACATCCACAAAAAAGGAATTCGTACTGCGCTGACACCACCGCCATCAGCACAATACTATTGACCCCTTGTAATTGTAGAACTGGGATCCTGAACGGGTGGAGGCACGATGCGGACGTGCTTCCGTCGATGGCTCCCCCGCAGTTGGGGAAGTTCCACCGCCTCTGAAAGTCCATGGCCACAGACTGCCACTCCTGTGGCGTGGACGGAAGCTGTGGAAGAAAAAAAATAATAAATAAAATTATACACAAAACATTGCAAGCGGATTATACAAAGACATTATAAGCATTAAAACATTTCTTTGAACTAGCATATTATACATAAATAGATTTAGTCAATTCTCACAGTAAACACCCCTCTGATGTGCCAGTGCCCAAGTTTTTGTGTGGGCCTAGATGAGTTTGGGAGTACACCAAAAAAAACAAAAAAAAAAAAACTGTACATAGACTTTTAAAACACATTTTGGAGAGGGGAGGGCTAGATGAGTTTGGGAGTACACCAAAAAAAAAAAAAAAAAAAAAAGTGTACATAGACTTTTAAAACACATTTTGGAGGGGGAGGGCTAGATGAGTTGGAGTACACCAAAAAAAACAAAAAAAAAAAGTGTACATAGACTTTTTAAAACACATTGGAGGGGAGGGCTAGATGAGTTTGGGAGTACACCAAAAAAAAAAAAAAAAAAAAAGTGTACATAGACTTTTAAAACACATTTTGGAGGGGAGGGCTAGATGAGTTTGGGAGGAAAAAAAAAAACAAAATAAAAAAGTGTACATAGACTTTTAAATCACATTTTGGAGGGGAGGGGGGCAAACATTACAATGGATATAACACAATACATTGGGAAGTGACTAGGCTAGGTGCGTTTGTGCCCAGGATAGCATGCTGGGAGGTAAGTGAAGGGAAATAGGCATGTAGGCCGGGGCATCATTAAACTTTACAGCATGCATGGGGGCAGAGGGGACATTCACAGCATATTCCAAACGGTAATTATGGAAGAAGGAGATAAGTGCAATACATTAGCATACATTATATACATAAAATGAGATAGTAAAGGAGAAAACTTACCCTCATATACTCCTCCTGCAGAACCTGGATGATAGCAGAGCAGGTATCAGGAATAATAAGGCCCAGAGCCTGGGGGAGATGCCCGTAGAGAACTTTAAGTCCTGAAGGCTTCTCCAGTTGCCAGATAACGTAGGGTGGCAACTAGCCTCTGCTCAGCACCAATAGCCTCCGCATAACGGTGTCCTGCCTGGTAATATAGGGGGGACACCAAGGCCAACAGGTGCTGGAAAACGGGATCCGACATCCTCAGGAAATTCCTGTAATCTTCAGGATTATTTTCCTGAAGCTCCCGCAGCAAAGGCATATGTGAGAATTGGTTCCTACGGAGCAACCAATTCTTGGTCCATGAACGCCTCTCACCCTGTTCATGGACTCGTCATCTAGGTCTAAAGCAATAGACCTATAGACATGGCACGCACAGCACGAGCTCGCCTATGACGAGATGCCTGCAACATGGCTACAAGGTTAGAAACGAACGTCTAAACAGAATTGCACTAAACAGACCGCACTGAAGAACAGCAAGACCTATGAAGAACGACCTGAAAATCAAAAACGGGCGCGACAGGACCGCAATGTAAAACAATACGACCTGACCGCACGCCCCGATAGCAAGATACGACCCACAAGTACAAACTGAACGGCAGAGATCGATCGGAAAAAGCACGAAAAAACTGAGAGAACGAAGACGCCGAATCGTCACTCACCAAACTTTTACTAACACGCGTAAACACGAGATCAGCAAAAGGAGCCCAATGGGTGGCGCAAACCAAACGTACGTCCCCTTTATAGTGCCGTCACACGTGGTGAACGTGAGATCGACGAGATTTGGACTTTGAACGTGTGTACGCAAAGCAAGCTCATCGAGCTGCTCGACGAGCAGAACGGGAAACTCGACGGGCGGAACGATGTGTTTGGCTCGACGAGTTTCTGGGTCGTGTGTACGCGGCCTGACCGTGTGTATGCAACTCAAGTTTGAGCCAAAATTCCATTGAAAGAAAATCCACGGTTTTCTTGTCGGAATTTCCAATCGTGTGTAAGCGGAATAACAGGTGTTTTTTATTAGTTCTTCAAATGTGTTGCTATTTTTCAACATGGATAAAAAATGTTCAAGAGATATAAAAGAACAAAAAAATACATACCAATTCATGTTCTCTAACTAAAGGTGAACATATATTTAATAATAAAAATTGCTGACAGTTCCCACAATTTGTTTATGCTATCCTATTTGGATCCAAGGTTTGTATATACCAATCATCCAGCTTTTAAAAATAAAATAAAAATTAATTTGTAAGATCAAAAAAGTAATTAAAAACTCATATATGCTGTTATTGCTATAACTAGAGTTTGTTTTGCTTTGTTGGTCTTAGTCTACATGTCCATCTGTACCAAGCTGTTATGTCAAGGAAGGGGTGGTTTACGAGCCCATTCTTAAAACTCAAAGCCCGCTGGCAAAGGTTATCTATATTTTCTGAACATCAGTACTCCTAGCTGCCCTTTGTCCAGAGGTTAATTTATTTTCTTTATTTGGTATCAGGTTCTTCTTAGAATGAAAACGTTTTGGGGGTAATGTCAGGAAAAGCAAAGCAACCCTTATGCCTTGTACACATGATCGGAATTTCCAAAGAAAAAAGTCAGATGGAATATTCCGATCGTGTGTGTGCCCCATCAGATTTTTTCCATCGGAAATTCCGACAGACTTAGAAAGAGAACCTGTTCTCTTTTTTTCCGATGAAAAGAATTCCTATGGCAATTGCCATCGTCTGTGTGGAACTCCGACGGAGAAAAAAAACATGCTTGCTCAGAATCAAGTCGACGCATGCTCGGAAGCATTAAACTTAATTTTTCTCGGCTCGCCGTAGCGTTGTACGTCACCGGGTTTTAGACAGCCGGAAATTGGTGAGACAGTGTGTATGCAAGACAGCTTGAACGGAATTCCGTCAGAAAAATCTGTCGGCTTCTAGCCAAGGGTTGAATAAATTACACTACAATTCACTACAGAGTGCTAGAGCATTGCGGGTGGGGGAACGGCAACATTAAGATTTATTGTCTTTGCTATTATGTTTACTTATTTTTTTCTTTAAATTTCTAGTGTCTTTTGACATTTGCTGACTTTATATATGAAGCACTCCACTGCTTATGAAAATTAGTGCTGCTATTTCCAATTGTACTCAATGGGCCAGATTCTCAAAAGAGATACGACGGTGTATCACAGGAAACAGCGTTGTATCTCTGTTTTTTTTACTGGGTATCTATGCGTGTGATTCCTAGAATCACTTACGTATATATACAGTGAAGATCCGACAGGTGTAAAACACTTACACCGTCGGATCGTAGATGTAATTACTTTTCTGGCCGCTAGGTGGCATTTACGTTGTTTTCTCATTTGCCTATGCAAATGAGCCTAATACGCCGATTCCCAAACATTTTTACGCCGCCCCGTCGTCGTTTACGTCGTTTCCGTAAGCGTAAACCTACGCCTGCTATATGAGGGGTAGGTTTACGAAGTTCCGTCATTGCCATGTTAAGTATGGCGTCGGGTCAGCGTCGTCTTTTTCCATTGGATACGTCGTTTTACTAAGTCGTTCGCGAATAGGGCATTGCGTAAGTGACGATCACTTCGACCAATGTTAATATGTATGTACCATACCTGTAGGATCCCCACTGAAGCTGGAAATCACTATAGTAGTTACAGCTACTACAGTGATTGTCACTAACTTCTGGGTCCCCTGCTGCTTACTGATCACAGAAGGTTACTCACTCGATGAATGTAAAGCTTTCTCTGATTGGATGAGGTGGAGAAGCGGACAGGTGATGCCACAATCTGTACTCCATTCTGAAAGAATGCGGAGTGTTCTCTGACTGGGTGAGGTAGAGATTGTGGCATTACACCTCTGCGTTTCCATTTCATTTAATCAGAGAAATCTTTGCATTCTTTGAGAAAATGTAATATGTGCTCTGAATGCCACCTGCTCTGAGTGAGTGACGTCCTATGTTCACAAAGCAGGGCATCCCATGGCACATGACCTGAAAGCTAGTGGATATCACTGTAGTATCAATGTCTACTGCACTGATGTCCAGCTTCCATGGAGATCCCACATGTATGGCAGATACACACTTACATTGGTCCAAGCTGTAGTTATGTAAAACTTGCCATATCTAAGCGTAACCTTTATTTCTTCATTCAGTCATACATGAACCAATAGAACAAATCCTTTACACATATTCCACACACTTTCAAGGGATTCTATCTAGTATGTTTGATTGGTGAGACAGAAATTGCTGCTCCAGGCAGGTCCTACTTGGTTGTAATCTTCCTCTCAGGAACCAAGGGTGCTGGCAATGCACATGGCAATTAAGAACCAAAGATAATTGGGACAGCCACACTCCAATCCAATCCAGTGTGGCTTTATTGTAAAAAACTGGAAACAGGCACTACAAGTCACAGCAACAAAACCTAGGACAGCTGACGCATTTCACACTAACTTAGTGTTTACTCATAGCTGTTAGTGTGAAACACGCCAGTGGTCATAGGTTGTGTTGCTGTGATTGGAGTGCGGCTGTCCTAATTATCTTTTGTTCTTAATTGCCATGTTTGATTGGTGCATTAAAAAAGTTGAATAAAAATATAACCATAAATTGTGGATTGGCTGATAATTACATACAGTGTATGTGCTCTAAGCAAATCAGCTCATTCTGGACTGGATCTTGATCTGCAAGAGTTGGTTGCTTAACCCTGAACATAACATAGTTTGTGACAATGTTCCTGATTTATCATATGCAATAATATAACAGTCTATGTTGGGGCATAGTGCTATATTCCAAAACACTGTCAGGCCCTGTACACACGAGGAGACATGTCCAATGAAACCGGTCCGCGGACCGTTTTCATCGGACATGTCTCCAGGGATATTTTGGTCTGACCAAAATCCCCGCGGACAGAGAACGCGGTGAAGTAGAAGACACCGACAATCTCAAACCAGGAAGTTTAATGCTCCCACGCATGCGTCGAATCAATTTGACGCATGCAGGGGATTTCGGTTCGATGGTTAGGCGTACTAACCATCGGACATGTCCGACAGACAGGTTTCCAGCGGACAAGTTTCTAAGCATGAAAACGAAATGATAGAGGGCGCTAGTAAGTAGACTCAGTGATACACCTGTCTATAATAGATGTGGAACAAAAACTAGATAAGTGGGTGTTAACAATAGTATAACATAATCTGAAGTATAAAAACGTGTGATGTTTTTAGGCAGATAATTCTGTCTAAGTACAAAAAAATTTAATATATAGGTCATCAGTGTAAGGGAAAATTGAATGCTCTAGGTAAAAATAAAGTGCAATACATAGTACACAGTGCAAAGGAAAATTTCTAGTTGTGCAAAAGTAGGGGACCAAAGGTGCGACCGTTATGCTCACAGATTGGCAGAGATAAATACGGAAAAAATCATAGTGTATTACCTTTATTAAAAAATCGCATAAACAGCCAAATGGCCTCTTACTATGGCAGGTGCCTGCATGGCACTGGGACTGTAGCGTAGCAGATGCTCTCCAATTGGAAGTCTCACCGAAAAACGCTGAGTGCGGCTGGATGCCAAAGTTGTAAGGCGCTATGTGGTTTATTGCGAGTGCCTACGCTACAGTCCCAGTGCCAGGCAGGCACCTGCCATAGTAAGAGGCCATTTGGCTGTTTATGCGATTTTTTTTGAATTTTAATAAAGGTAATACACTATGATTTTTTCCGTATTTATCTCTGCCAATCTGTGAGCATAACGGTCGCACCTTTGGTCCCATCGAGATCCAGCTACGCCCCCAGTGTGAACAGGCACTCATCCTGTCCTGCTTGTCTGACCTACTTTTAATTAAGAGGTTTTGCCGTCTGGTAAGAGCATAGCATCTCCTTAGCACTTTGGGTGGAGCACACAAGGCAGTGGTGAAGGAATCGTATACATCCACGAACCAACCTTCTATCATTCAGTCACTGATTCATCTGTGGCTTATATGGGACTTTTGCACAACTAGAAATTTTCCTTTGCACTGTGTACTATGTATTGCACTTTATTTTTACCAAGAACATTCAATTTTCCCTTACACTGATGACCTATATATTAATTTTTTTTGTACTTAGACAGAATTATCTGCCTAAAAACATCACACGTTTTTATATTTCAGATTATGTTATACTATTGTGTTAATTCCTAACATCCACTTATCTAGTTTTTGTTCCACATCTATTATAGACAGGTGTATCATTGAGTCTACTTACTAGCGCCCTCTATCATTTCGTTTTCACTATTTGCAGTAATTTACTACACCACTGAGGAGCAGCGTATTAATTATTTCATTTTTTATGGCACAATAAATTAAAGTTTTATCTTACATTTATTTGTGTACAAACTTAACTTAACTATTGGCGCGGAATTTAAATTTCCTTTTACAAGTTTCTAAGCACGCTTTTGTCTGCTGGAAACCTGTCCGCTAGGCCGTACACACGATCGGACATGTCTGCGGAAACTGGTCTGCGGACCAGTTTTAGCGGACATGTCTCCTCATGTGTACGTGGCCTTAACATTTTACACCTGTCTTTGATAAGATGTTTTTTTTTTTTTTTACTAGAACAGACTGATACAGAACTAGTACAGGCAGGAATAAAGGGCAAGGACAGCTCTTTATTAAAGCAGTTCTGAATAGAAATCAGTGTTTGCTGACCATCCTCCTTTTTTAGCCTTATACAGCCTTCTTCACATACACCCTAGTTGTGAGAAACCAATTGTGTATGTGCTTGTGACTTTTCTGCAGCAATGCGCTGTCTCATTGTTAAAAATATATATATTTTTTAATTACAATAATGAATTCTATAGTTACTCATATTAGCAGACCAAACAGTCCAGAAAAGAAGCAGTTAGAGCATTGAGACAAAATATTTCAAATGAACTGGGGTGCTTACAATGGTCCGATTTTATTAATTTATGTAACTGTTGCTGTTACTGTTTAGGCCTCAGTCACATGGGTGTATCTATGAGTAATAGCCCATAAAGATGACCTGCACAACAGTTATGATTAACCGCTTGCCGACCAGCCGGCGGCAGGTCGGCTCTCCTGCGCGAGAGCCCGTAGCTCTACGTCGCCCCCCGCTCGCCCCCGAGTCCCGTGCGCGTGCCCGGCCAGCACGATCGCCGCCGGGCACATGCGATCGTTCGTTACAGAGCGGGGAACGGGAGCTGTATATGTAAACACACAGCTTTCGTTCCTGTCAGCGGGGGAAACGCTGATTTTCTGTTCATACAATGTATGAACAGAAGATCAGTGATTTCCCCTAGTGAGGCCACCCCCCATACAGTTAGAACACAAATAGGAACACACTTAACCCCTTCCCCGCCCCCTAGTGTTATCCCCTTCACTGCCAATGGCATTTTTATAGTAATCCAATGCATTTTTATAGCATTGATCGCTAAAAAATGCCAATGGTCCCAAAAATGTGTCAAAAGTGTCCGAAGTGTCTGCCATAAGGTCGCAGTACTGAAAAAAAACGCTGATCGCCGCCATTACTAGAAAAAAAAATAATAATAATAAAAATGCCATAAAACTACCCTCTATTTTGTAAACGCTATAACTTTTGCGCAAACCAATCAATAAACGCTAATTGCGATTTTTTTTACGAAAAATATGTAGAAGAATACGTATCGGCCTAAACTGAGGAAAAAAACGTTTTTTTATATATTTTTGGGGGATATTTATTACAGAAAAAAGTAAAAAATATTTCCCCACTTGTGTTCCTCAAAAATGTTTGAATTTCACCGGTCTAAATCACAAAGGTTCCACTACGTCCCTTCTTGGAGCTACTATGGAAGCAGCAAAAATTGACCTAGATGGGGCTGTCATTAAAATAATTGGTGGTTGGAAATCGTCTTGTTTTGAATCTTCTGTTCATTTTTGCCTTTGCATTTAACTGTGTTTGTTTTATTTATAAGATTTGACCAGCACAGGATTTATGTATTGTTACCTCAGTCACAATTAAATTAACCACTTAAGGACCCCCGCACGCACATATACGGCCACAGAATGGCACGTACAGGCACAAGGGCGTAAATTTACGTCCCCGCCTAAGTGCGGTTCGGGGGTCCCATCGGGACCCCCTCCGCGGCGTGCGGGGGTCCCCCTGGCTCCGGGAGCGATCCGGGATCTGGGGGCGGATGTCGGCGAATACCCGCCCCCCCGCGATCGCTCCCAGCCAATGGGAGCGCGCTCCCAACCTGTCACTTCCTCCTCCTGTGTTTACACAGGAAGGAGGAAATGATGTATTCTCTCATCGCAGCGCTGTTTCCCAGCGCTGCTGATGAGAGAAGACATCACAAGTAAGTGTGCACCAACACAACACTGACACACACTCACATAGGCATATTACCCCCTTGTGATCGCCCCCCCCACCCCCCTGTCACAGTGTCACTGAATGCAGTGATCTAATCACTGCATTTAGTGTCAGTGTGACAGGCAGTGTAAAAAACAGTTAGTGTTAGGTTCAGGATAGCCCCCCCACCCCCCCTAATAAAGTTTTAACCCCCTGATCACCGCCCTAGTTAACCCTTTCACTCCCTATTGCCAGCGTCACTAAGCGATCATTTTTCTGATCGCTGTATTAGTGTCGCTGTTCCCGCTAGGTAGCTATTTTTTTTTATTGCGATTTTTTTTTTTTACTAAAGACATGTGGCTAAATAAATTTTGGCCTAAATGTTTGACTAAAATTTAGTTTATTTGATTTTTTTTTTAACAAAAAGTAAAAAATAGTGTTTTTTTTTCAAAAATGTCGCTCTATTTTTGTATATAGCGCAAAAAATAAAAATCGCAGAGGTGATCAAATACCACCAAAAGAAAGCTCTATTTGTGGAAAGAAAAGGACGCAAATTTTGTTTGGGAGCCACGTCGCACGACCGCGCAATTGTCTGTTAAAGCGACGCAGTGCCGAATCGCAAAAACACCTTGGGTCAATTACCAGCGTATTGGTCCGGGTCTTAAGTGGTTAAGAAATATAAAAGATTAGATTTTTATTTTAGATGCAAAAGGATCAGAGCTTTTTTTCTCAGAAAATAGGTGCAGGAACTCAACCACGACCCGTTCAGATTTCACAAACAGTAGAAGGGTCTTAAAGGGGCATTAAATACCAGAATTGCATTACATACAGTGTGCAGAGTTCAGGGGGTTACAAAGCAGTCACTTGTAAACACAGAAACCAGACTTCTGTGTTCACAAGTGATTGTGGTGAGCGGGCACCAAAGGGTCTGAGCCAAAGGTGGTGGAACTGAGTTCCCCCAAGTTCCCCCAGAAAAAAAGCCCTGAAAAGGATATTTCCCAGGTTAGAATTTGCTCTCTGAACCCCTTTTTTTATATTTTACAAAATTATCCTCCACCTGGTGTGAAAGAACTCTTCACCCTTATGAGAAGAATTGCAAATGCTTGAATACATCAATTGAAAAATGTATGGTCTAAGTTTGTGGTGTCTCTTTTTAGACACATTTATTTGGAGGAGCGCTTGCCAGACTTTTATAGAGGTAACCATAACCACCTGTCAGATTATGGGCTAGACATTTTTTGACCTGGGTTTACAGATTGGGTTTGGTGCCCACAACTCCACTTGTGAGTTATGAGCTATTAGGACTATTCATTTTTTAAAGTCGGTTGTTCATTATCTTATCAGCTATGACTAAGGCTATTGCTGAAACCCGTCAGTTAATAGTTGTATTGTTTTATTGTCTCTCTGATGTACCAATAAATTACACTTCAAGGATCACAGTCTTGCCGACTCTTCTTACTTGTTCATTATCTTAACTTGAGCCATTAGTTTATTGTAGACATCAAAAAGCTACAGTAGTAGCTGAAAGAAGTTTACTGTCCAATGTCCAGTTGAGTCAGTGAGGCAGGGGATTAGCTACAGGAGCTCCACACGGCGCACGTCTCCTAGAGTAGGAGCGTGTGTGCTAAAGCTCCAGGCAGGCTTAGGAGGCAGACAGGCAGAGTCCCTCCCAGCCCTGCAAGCTCAGTCCTCTCTCCAGTTCCAGACCTGGAAATCCTGTGCCCCTGATCTCTCTTCTCCTCCAGCACAGCTCCCTGGCTCTCTGCAGGTAAGAGCCCTCTACCAGAGCTGCTGACGGCCGTCCTTTTCAGGATAAAGCCGCAGCAGCAATACAGATCTCCTTTTCTCATTTTTTTTGTGTCCCCCTGCACTCCCACACCTTCATCATCCTCAAGGGCCCCCCTCTCTATCCTCTCTACCCTCCGCCCGAAAATTTGCGCCGTTCTGGGGCTCTTTTTGAGAGCAACGCGCCAGGCCGCTCTGAATCGCGGGGCCGCGGTCTAGGAAAGACCGCGGCTTCACTTGTGGCCTAACGGCGCGCCGCTCCCCACGCCTCTGTGGTCCTCACCCAGCCTCCAGGAATCCCCCCTTACCCCAGAAAGACAGAAGGACAGTTACCTTGCCCTGTCTTACACCCTCTCAGTTAAAGAAGCACCCTGTCAGCCCTCATCCCACCGCCTGTGCAGACAGCCATCCCACCAGACCAGCAACAGGGTCACCCTCTTAGCCCCAGCCCCCCTCCCCCCCCTGTCCTCCAACATACAGAAGCTTGATCCAGGGGTCACCCGATCGCCTCTTACAGGGGTCAGGAAGGAATTTTTTCCCTACCGGAGCATATTGGCCGAGGGCCGCCAGGGTTTTTTGCCTTCCTCTGGACCAAGCCAGGAGAGAGGAATTAGCCAATTCCTCTCCCCACTGCCCCCCGAAATCCACCCCCCCCCCTGGTGTATTGGCGATCATGGCATGTAGGCAATATTCTGCCGAAACCATTTGGAGTTTTCTGGCAATGCGCCCGCAATACTGCCAGCCATCACCAAAAAAGCCCTAAGAACTGAGCGACTATTGAGAATCGATCATAGATCGACCGGTCAGAACATTTCAGTCATTTACCCCAGCTCAAGCACATATCATGTGCTCTGATCAACACAAGATCGGCAGTAAAACAACCCGACTAGAAATCCGCGACTTCATTCAACAAAAGGATCTAGATTGTCTTTTTATTACAGAGAGCTGGCTTACAGCCGACTGTAACACCATTCTAGGAGAACTGGTGCCAGAAAAAACTATCGTATTATTACAGAAAACAGAATAGGGCAAAGAGGAGGCGGCCTGGCGGTGAGATCTATAAGACTCATCTTACGATCACCAAACCAGTCCGCCAAAACCCTCTTCCATTCATGGAAACCCTTACTCTGCAACTTCAAGCAAATTCAAAGGAGACCGTCCACATTCTGCTCTGCTATAGGCCGCCCGGCCCAAAATCGCAGCTGCTATCATCTTGGACGGATTTCTTCTCCACTTATACCCTCAACAGCAAACAACTTTTGCTGCTCGGGGATTTCAATCTCTGGGCAAACTCCTCACAAGACCCCATTGCAGACGCCTGTATTGACCACCTGGAAGGATTAGGATTGCAGCAACTAGTGTGTGGGCCCACACATGCTTCAGGTCACACACTTGATCTTATTTTCAGACAAGCTCTGGAAATAAAAATTTGGGAAAAATGAAAAATTGCCATGGACAGACCACCATGCAATTATATTCAGTATTACCACCATCCCCCCTGCAACAAAAACATCAAATCCAGTGACAACACACTGGACTAGATGTCAGAAGAAGCTCCACTCGGAACTCTTCAAAACGACTTTAAGGAAAAAAATAGAAACAACTCAGCCGCATCAAACGGCCGTTGAAACATTGGAAGCCATAAACTCGGCCATGCTACAGTCAGCCGACTTGGTAGCGCCAAAACGAAGAACCCGCATTCGGAAAAACAACCGCAGCTGGTTTAATAACTAGTGTTGAGCAGAATATGCCATATTCGATTTCGCGATATATCACGAATATATAGTCGAATATTCGTGATATATTCGCTAAATACGAATATTCGTGATATATTTTGGAAATGAAATCATTGCGAATTTTCGCTATCGCGAATGCGAATGCGAATTGCGAATTGCGAATGCGAATGCGAATATTCGAGAAATGCGGAATGGAGCACTCTGATTGGCTCAGAATATTCGTGATATATTACAATATAAAATAATTGCGAATATTCGAGGAATGCGGAATGGAGCACTCTGATTGGCTCAGAATATTCGTGATATATTACAATACACAATAATTGCGAATATTCGGCAAATGCGGAAGGAGCACTCTAATTGGCTCAGAATATTCGTGATATATTACAATATAAAATAATTGCGAATATTCGAGAAATGCGGAAGGAGCACTCTGATTGGCTCAGAATATTCGTGATATATTACAATATAAAATAATTGCGAAATTTCGAGAAATGCGGAATGGAGCACTCTGATTGGCTCAGAATATTCGTGATATATTACAATATAAAATAATTGCGAATATTCGAGGAATGCGGAATGGAGCACTCTGATTGGCTCAGAATATTCGTGATATATTACAATACACAATAATTGCGAATATTCGGCAAATGCGGAAGGAGCACTCTAATTGGCTCAGAATATTCGTGATATATTACAATATAAAATAATTGCGAATATTCGAGAAATGCGGAAGGAGCACTCCGATTGGCTCAGAATATTCGTGATATATTACAATATAAAATAATTGCGAATATTCGAGAAATGCGGAATGGAGCACTCTGATTGGCTCAGAATATTTGTGATATATTACAATACAAAATAATCGCGCGATATCGCTATTGCCGAATAATCGCATTGCGATTTTTCGGCAATATAAAATGAGCGCTGCAGCTACTCGGCCCAAGGTCTCTAATCATACCAGCAATGCTTTTACACGTCGATGGGGGGGATCTCTAGGATGTGATCTGTTCTAAAAAAAAATTAAAAAATACGAATATTCGAAATAGCGAATATTCGCCGCGATATTCGCGTTATTCGCGAATACTCGAATATGCAATATTCGTAGCGAATATTCGCAATGCGAATATTCGTGAGCAACACTATTAATAACCAGCTGTCGTTACTGAAGCAAGAACGCAGAAGGGCAGAATCTGCCTGGAAAAGATGTTCTTCAGAGCTAAACCTCTCCATCTACAAGGCGACTACAAGAAAATATCACAAAGGAATTTTCCAAGCCAAGACAAATTATTTTTCGGAGGCTATCAACGGTGCCCTAAACCGCCCCCGCGAACTCTTCAAGATGGTCACCCAGACCATGAAGCCAGGATGCATTGAAGCCCCCAGTTCAGACACACAAGAATTTTGCAATGAACTATCGGATTGCTTCATTAATAAAATCCACTCCACCGCAGTCCCATAACAAGCCTCAACGTACTCTCTAAGATAATGGAAAAAGTAGTGGTGCAACAGCTGCAACAGCATCTAGATACCTACAAGCTACTTGACCCATTGCAATCAGGCTTCCGTCCCGAACATGGGACGGAAACAGCATTGCTGAAAGTATGGGACGATGTTCTCAAGGCCGCAGACGAAGGAGAATCTTGTCTCCTGTTTCTGTTGGACCTAAGTGCAGCTTTCGACACTGTAGACCACAATCTGTTACTGACTCGGCTTGCTGAAGTAGCCAGAGTCGCAGAAAGCGATTTATCTTGGTTCTCCTCTTTTTTTGGAAAACCGATCGCAAACAGTGAAGTTAGGACCTTTTACGTCTGAAAAACGCACAGTAACATGCGGAGTCCCTCAAGGATCGCCTCTGTCACCAGTGCTGTTTAACATATATCTTCGCCCTCTTTTTGAGATTATCAGCAGCCAAAAACTGCTCTACCACTCATATGCAGATGATACGCAACTGTATTTCCGTATCTGCAACAGACAGGATCACCACCTCAATCTAGAGACATGTCTCTCTTTGATAGAGGACTGGATGACAAAGAGTTATCTTAAACTCAATGGAGCAAAAACAGAACTTCTTCTGTTTCACGCCAAGCGCAGGAATCAACTTTCAACAGCGTGGACCCCCCCGCCTATTTTGGGCAAAATCATCACCCCTAGCGCCAACGTCAAAAGCCTAGGGGTCATTTTTGACTCCTTTATGACAATGGACGCTCAAATAGGGTCAGTAGTCAGCGGATCTCACCATCTACTGCGCCTACTACGCAGACTCACTCCGTTCATCCCCAAAGAAGATTTAGCGGTCGTGGTGGGAGCTATTGTAAACTCCAGGCTGGATTATGCAAATGCCCTTTACCTCGGCCTCCCCAAGTACCAAATCGCTCGTCTGCAAGTCGTTCAGAATACGGCCGCCAGACTTGTGACTGGGAAAAAACCCTGGGAATCCATCTCACCTTCACTGAGAGCCCTTCATTGGCTGCCAGTTAAAGACAGAATTGCTTTTAAAGCTCTCTGTCTTACGCATAGATGTGTCCATGGGAATGCCCCCCTTTATTTATGCAAAATAATAATATCGCATAATCCCAATCGCGTTTTGCGATCCACGAATCAGAACCTGCTCCAGGTTCCGAAAGCCAACTTCAAGTCCAAAGGAGAAAGAAGATTCGCTATCCAAGGTCCCAGACTATGGAACGCTTTACCAACCAACATCCGGTTGGAGGAGAACCACCTAGCATTTAGGAAAAAGGTCAAGACTTTTCTCTTTTGATATCAAAGGAGACAGGAACAACAAGCGCCCAGAGGCGATTCAGTTTGCATGTGCCGCGCTATACAAGTTTTCATTCATTCATTCATTCAGTAAAGCAAACGTCACCCCCCACCCCTTATTTAAAGCCTAAACTTGTAAAAAACTGGAGATAATTAATACGCCTTTATTAGATTGGATTGGCCTCCCAAGCACAGTTCAACACAGACACCCTACATTACATGTCTATAGAGAACCAGGCTTGACTAATGTTTGATCTTAAATCAGTAGTACTAAGTATGAAAACTTTGTAAAAGAAACATGACCACTTCAGTGTAGAATTTAAAAACCACACCTAACATTATAGTAAATGTTTCTGACCAGTCTCACAGTCACTTGTTCTACACTGTCACTTCTTTTAAGTGACTTAAATATAAAAATTTAGTGGCTCCTGATTTTGTGTTCAGTTTCTGGTCTTTTATGTACACCTTCCACTATGATGCTGACATATTTTCTCTAGCTAAGAAGAGGTAATATAATGCACATATATTTTCTGTGCAAATTAGTGAACTACAGCATTGGCATATTTTAGGATGACTAGGACATTGCTTGTCCACACTCTCTGGTCTGCAGTTTCTGACAGTCCTCTCGAACATTACATATATTGAACATTATGTGCAACCTTTGAGGCTCCCTTTCAGCTTATCACACAACAACCACTGGTTTAGGAACTGTGGAAAAGGTGCCTGTTAACATGCTTGAATCCTATGTGTGTATCTTTTTTGGGACATTTTAGGCAAACTGATCTCTGATTCCTGTAGATCTTCTAGGTACTTCCTTCTCTGACCTTTTTGTTTACTGCAAAACTGCTACTTGACATTCCTGACAGTTTTCAACTGTTATACCAAGAGTTCAAATTGTGTAATGTCTGTTCTCTAATAAAGAATGGCTGCTCCTTAGACTTTCTTCCTTGAGGGAGCCCATGGCTGCTGTTGCCACAGAGGATCTATGTTAGTCCATGGTAGTAATTCTCCCTGAGAATCTTTGAAACAAATATTAACAATTGCCTTTCAATGCAAATGTTATTCTAATACAATATACATTTTGCAGTTGCTTATGGCCTTGCAACTGTACTGCAAACTTAAAGTCAGCATATGATTTGTTGTCCCAGGGGCCATGTAAATGACACATGGTAGTCATTACTTCCTAATTACAATTTCCAGTAAAAGTAGAAACATTATGGATCTAAGATCCCTTAAAAGTAATAAAATGCAGAATTATGCAAGAATAGTAAGGAGTCCCTGGGATGCTTTGTCATAATTAAGGTGATGTGTTGTTGTTTTCATAACAAGAACATTAAATATAGGAAACTGTAAACAAAACAGGGGTCCAAGAACAGAAATAAGGAGATTTTATAGGGAAATATATTTCTAACAGTTAAAACCTCCATAATCCTGTAATATAGTTTTTTTTTGTTATCTTCTGTCTTATATGATGCAGTCAAACTTATATTTATTTGTGCCACGGCAATTCTTTTTTTTTTCAGTAAAAATATATTTGTAAGTAAATAATTAAATTTAACATCATTTCAATTAAATATATGCAACTTTATTTTTATGCAATGGCGTTGGAATGTACCTTTATATAACCACAAGTTATAAACTTGCAAGGACATCCAATGAATGTTAAAAATCTATTTCAGGAAAATAATTAATTCAATGAACACACTGCTAACAGTATGTTAAAAGTGTGGTGTGCATACAAATAGAACCACCTTTCACTGCAATTACAGCTGCAAGTCTTTTTGGATGTCTCTACCAGCTTAGCACATCTAGAGAGCAACATTTTTGCCAATTCTTCTTTGCAAAATAGCTCAAATTGTGTCAGATTGGATGGGAAGCTTCTGTGAACAGCAATGTTCAAGTCTTGCCACAGATTCTTAATTGGATTTAGGTCTGGACCTTGACTGGGCCATTTCAACCCATGCATATTATTTGATATAAACCATTCCATTGTAGCTCTGGCTGTATGTTTAGGGTTGTTTTCCTGCTGGAAGGTGACCCCCCAGTCTCAAGTCTTTTGCAGACTCAAACAGGTTTTCTTCTAAGACTGCCCTGTATTTGGGTCTATCCATCTTCCCATCAACTAGTTAATTTTAGGTTCATAAGGCTGGGTTCACCCTGATATTATTGCAGACATTGCATGTGATTCACACTGAATTCCTGTGCACATCACATGCAATGTCTGTGCAGTGCGAATTCAGCCATACAGTTTGTATGACCGAAATTGCATCGCATTTGCACCAAAATGGTGCAGGAACCTTTTTTTTTTAAGAAACTGAGGGCTGAGGTTAAACCTTCCCTAGAACATAGGGGAACGTTTTTTTTTTTTTTGCAAGAGAGGTACATTAATGGTACGTTGGTACATAGGGAAGTGAACTTAGCCTTTAAGTTAAGGTGGTTGTAAAGGCAGAAGATTTTTTTTATCTCAAAGCATTCCATGATATCAAAAAAAAAACCTTCTGTGTGCAGCAGTCCACCTCAGCCGACTTAATACTTACCTAAGCTCTATCTCGATCCAGGGATGTGCACAAGTGCTTCAGCTGCCCAGTACTCTCCCTCCTGGCTGAGACACAGCAGCAGCGCCATTGGCTCCCTTTTCTGTCAATTAAAGTCTGAAATCCAATGAGGAGAGAGAGGGGGGTGGGGCCAAACCTTGGCTCTCTGTCTGAATGATCTGCGGCTCTGCTCAGGTGCCCCCATAGCAAGCTGTTTGCTGTGGGGGACACTCAACAGTAGGGAGGGGCCAGAAGCGCCTAACAGGGACCCAAGAAGGGAAGGATCTGAGCTGCTCTGTGCAAAACCACTAAACAGAACAGGTAAGTATAACATGTTTTTTTTTTTTAAATACAAAAATAAAAACAAGACTTTAGTACACAACTTTCTGTATTTATTTATGTTTTTACCTTTCCTCTGACATATCCAAGGGGTTTATTTCCCAGGGAATGCTGAGCACCCTCAAAATCATATACTGATGCTTCAACACAGCATTGGCACATCTTCACGTAAGATTTGAGATACTAAGCATTCCCTGAGATGCATGATGACAAGCCCTAGGAAAGGTAAGTATATACATTTTTTTTTTAATTAAATAATATTTCCTATATGTTTTCTATTTATTTATTTTTGTTTTAGCCCAAACATATATAAATTATTACTGCATATTTTTTTTATGCAAGCATTCAAATCAGATATCAGTCTATATTTTGGATATATGTAGTGTGCTAATTCATATTTATTTCAACCCACATAAATCAAAAAGCACATATCCAAAGGCAGAGATAAAGTCATCTGCTGGTTAATGCCATTTAAATCTAGCTGGTGAACATGACATTTAGATGATGCTGTGACACAATCCAAAATAACAATGACAATTCTGGCAAATTCCAAGGTTACAATTGGTAAAAAATTCAAGAAAGAAAAAGTTTGTCAACACATATTACAAAAAAGGAAGAAAAGCCCTTAGATGAACTTTTTGCACATTATATATTAGTATGACACTTCTACCAAAACAGAAACATATTAAAGATGTAAGTGCTATGTCCCTGTGTTTAGGCTACAGATCGAAAGACTCTATGGACTTAATTATGGCATGTTTTCCCTGCTTGTACACTGCAGCTAACAGCTCAGGGAATCAGAAGATTATAATATCATGAGCATGGGCACAGTCTCTGATATATTGGGTAAGAGCAAAAGCACTTTGATGCTCCTCTTGCCACTCTCTGTGTCCTTCGTACAATGTCTACTACAAATGCTTTTATTTTTGGACAAAGCTGATTGTTAGAGACATCTTTCATGTGTCTGGCAACAGCTACATCTATATGTAGTTTATATATCAGTTTCATTTTATCTGTTGTAATAAAAGTAAAGAAAAATATGATTTTCGACACCCAAAATAAATATATTACACTCACCCATTATAAAATTATGGGGTAATTTGCAAAAGGTGCAGTGCAGGGACCATCCAATCATGTGAAGGAAAAGCTAATTTTTCACTATTATTCTGCACATGATTGTGTTAATAAAGTGCAGTGGGCCAGTTTTAATTTTTTTTTTTTTGGAAAGGTTAAACTGATATCTGTAAATGTATATGTAGCGCAGGAGTTTTTGTCACCTAAGTTACTGTGTAAATGTGTGATGTAAAATAAATAAGAGTTTGGCTCTCTCTAGCGTCCATTCTATTTAATGTTATTAAGACTTTTGTTTGGTTTCATTAAGCCATGAAACAAAGTATTGTGGGAAATGTAGTGAAGGAGGAAGTGACTCATATTTTAAAACTTAGACAGCAAACTACCTACCCACAATGCCCAGTTCACCTACAAGCCCAAGACACATAATAGCCTGATGGGTAACCGGATAAAAAAGGACAAGCCGGCCTTGTTTAGGCCTCTTGGGACACCATTCAAAGCCTTCCTGCAGGGCAGTCAGTTTGTGTGGCTGTCGGGCTGTGGCCTGGACGGCACAGAGGGAATCGTTTGGCCTCTGAGGAGCTCCAGATCACAGTTAGTGAGACCAGTGTGCGGAGGTACCAGAGGACCCAAGATTCTTAAAGATTTCCTACATTGCAGTTGCACCAGCCATCCGAGAGAGCAGCGAGGTGTGACAAGGCTAGCTAGGAAAAGCTTGAAACACCCAGAGAAGAGCCTCGAAAGCATCCGAATCTGTGTTGGTGAGCCGGCACTTGCCCAGATAAATACAGTGCACTGTTACTATTTAAACTAGTTTCAGACTGTCGCTGGGATCAGTAGTCCCACAGGAGTAGTTCAGTCAGACATAGACTGTGTATAGTACAACTTCAAGGTTGATTTCCATGTGCTGAAAAGTAAGATTGAGTTGCAACCTTTGTCTAGCGTAATTTCGTTAGACAGGCGCATCGGTCCGCGCAAAACTGCGCTAGACACACCATTGATTTGCTATTTAAATATGCTAATGAGGGAGTTACGGGGATCCACAAAAGAACGTTGCGCAACAGCTGCACGGCCTGTCTAAAATTAGACCATATAAAAGGTGGTCCAAAATTAGACAATTCGTCTACATGTCAGAGGAAGCAACACCGTTAGTGAGGAGCAGAGCAGTCACACGTGTTGCCCAACAATCTGTACGCCAACATGCCAGGGACATCCTCGCTCATAGCTATACTACTGACTTTAGACGAGCAAAGAAGGAGGAGGGCACAGAGGAGGGCACGGGAGGGCACGGGAGAGGGCACGGGAGAGGATATACCGTACCCGCATAGACCTCTTTGGCATGAGTGATTCTGAGGTGTATCGCATCTTCAGATTCACCCCTCATGCCATCCTGGAATTAACCATAACCTTGCAGGAGGACATCACCAGCCCAACACACCGCTCACATGCAGTGCAGCCACTGGTCAGGGTCATGGCAACACTCCATTTCCTTGCCAGTGGCTCTTTTCAAAGAACAAGTGGAGTGGTGGCTGGGATGTCACAATCCTCCGTGAGCAGATGTGTGCACCAGTTTGTCCCTGCAATCCTCAGACGCATGGCCAACCAAATCATCAAACCCACCACTGAGGACCTGTGGCTGAAGGCAATGACAGATTTCTACAGAATTGCCAGATTCCCACGCACCGTGGGGCCATTAATTGTACACATGTGGCACTCCAGCTCCCCATGAGACAGAGCACATATACCGCAATCGGAAGCATTGGCATTCCATCAACGTACAGGTGATAGTCGATGCCCAAGGCCTCATATGGCACGTCGGTGCCAAACACCCCGGATCCAGCCATGACAGCTACATCTACAATCAGAGCCCCATCCGAATGGAATTCAAACAGAACGTGTATGGGGACAGCTAGCTGGTTGGTGAGTGACATGGGTGGCAGGCATGACTGTCCCCCCCATGATGCACACATCACAAGGGGCACATGCATGACTAACATCCTCCTGTGTTTTTCCTTACAGGTGACTCTGCATATGCACTGGGACCCCATCTCATGACTCCTATCCGAAACCCCCAAACCCCAGGAGAGGAAAGATACAATGAAGCCCATGCCCAAACAAGTGCAGTGGTGGAGCGCACCTTTGGCCTCCTGAAGTCACTTTTCCGATGCCTGGATAAGTCTGGGGGGACCCTGTTGTATTCCCCCAACTTTGTGTGCCAGATCATTGGTGCATGTTGCATTCTGCACAACTTCACAGTGAGAAAGGGCCTGCAGATTGACCTACGTGATGACCTGACCTCTGAACCAGACAATCCCCCCCTAACCGAGGTTACCCCGTCTTCTGAGGGAAGAGCAGCCAGGAGACAGCTCACATTAGGCATCTTTGCACGTTAAACACACACATTAATCATGGCACAATGAGAATGCATGCATGCACACCACTGTGGTCCCTAGCACAGACACATCACATCCTCACCTAATTGGATTAGCACAAGCCCACCATGCTGGGCTTGTGAGCAGCAACGCCACACCACGGCTCCAATTATGTCACTGTACATTCATACACCATTCACACGGACCTGGGAATCACTTCTCCCTGGTCCTGGGGAACCCTTCTCCACCAAAACTGAGGGTGACACCCCTTTGCCGGCAGGAATATCACCCCCACATTCCAAAAACATTCACATCACAAAAAAAAATGTCCAGCAAAAAAACAACATTTCCAGCAAAAAAAAAGAAGGGGGAAACAAATTAATGCCGTTGGCGTGAGCCACGCCTGGGGCGCCCACGGCCGCGGCTCCTCAGGGGAGACTCATGGGGAGGGGGGGGTAATCCGGGGAAGGAGGAGCAGCCCCTGGTCTCTGCCCACCTGGCGGCCTGCCCTCCAAAGCCACGGCAATTCTGGTCAGGCCAGCACCTAGTGTTGCCGTGTTGTCCTGGATAGCCCGGGTGAGGGCCCTCACATCCTGCCCAATGTCTGCTGCTGTAGTCTGCAGTGCGTTTAGGCAGTTTGTAAGAGCCCGGAAGTGGCAGTCCAGGTCCCCAAGCGTATCCTTTATGGAGGATAGGCTCTCCTCCATCTGCTCCAAGGTCTGGCTGACCTGTCCCAGATGGTGGGTCTGAAGGGCCTGGTCCCTTCTCAGATTGGCGGGCAGAAGCTCGGCCACCCCCCTGGTCTTCTGGGACGACTTCCTGCCTCCAGCTGAGGCTTGTGGCCGTGGGGGAAGGGGAGGCCCTTGGGAGAGGAGCCCTGTTGGGGGAGGAGTGGGAGGGGCTACCCCTTATGGAGGGCTGGCTGCTGCCAGCCAGAGAGGAAGACTCCTCCAAAAATAACAATCCACTGGCTGACATGACATCCTCCTCCTCCTCAAACTCCTCCTCCTCAAACTCCTCCTCCTCAACCTCCTCCTCTTCAACCTCCTCCGAGGACTCCGGCCTTGTCGGGGGGTCCTCATCAGGCTGGGATGGTGCGGTCAGCCCAGATGGCCCAGCACCCTCCTGCTCATCTGTGGATGACACAAAACATTCACAGGTTGGAGGATCCACACACTTGCCACATATTCCCTTTCACCCCCTCCCCCACACATGCTACACACCCTAAAAAACCTTACCTGGCATCACGCCTTCATGACTTGAGTCATAGCCAGGCAGGCCCTCCACCTGTTGTCTATGAATGGTCTGGGCCACCGCACGCTCCTCCGCTGTCAGCCTAACAGGGCATGGTGGGCCCCCTCCTGTGCCCCTGGCATGGGCTAACATTTTGGCCAGCTTCTTTCTGACCAGACCCTGGAGGTCATTGATCTTCTTTTCAATCCCCGACCGTGTCCGGGTCTCCCCCCCCCGATGCATTCACCTCGTCAGTAATGTTCTGCAAGATATCACGCCTCCTGGCTGGGGTGGTGTTGGCACTCTCCGGGCCGTGGAGGAAACGCCCATATTGGGAAATGGCCCGGGCAAGAATTTGTTTCTCCCCCAAAGTAAAATTTAACTTCCTCTTTCTCTCCGTCATACTCATACAAAAACTCTCTCCCAAACAATCAGCAAAAATCACTCACAAAAACAAGCAGGAAAGATCACTCACAAAAACAAGCAGGAACAATCACTCAGCCGCCGTACACACGGCCGAGGTTCTCGCTGAAAACCAGCGAGAACCTCGCTGGAATGCACATTCCAGCGAGGACCTCGGCCATGTGTACGGTCTCGGCGAGCTTCCCGTCGGGAAGCCCGTCGAGCCGAAATAGAGAGCACGCTCTCTATTTCCTCGACGGCCCGCCTGGAAGAATAGCTGGTTGCCATTCTCGATGGGCGGGTCGCCGAATTCGACGGCCGGGAGAGAACCTTGACGGGCGGAACGATGTGTTCTGCCCGTCGAGGTTCTCTGCCGTGTGTACGCAGCCTCACAAAAACAAGCAGGAAAAATCAAGCAAGAAAACAAACGAACAAAAAACTATCAACCAGAAACTCTCACAAGCAGTCACCAAAAATCACTTACAAATATCTTCTAACAAACACTTGAACACACAGTCCACAAATATCACAAAGACAAACCACAACGCAACTAACAACAGAACAAAAGCACATTGCTGTATAGGAAGGGATACAAAGGGATGTACTTTTGCAAAGGAAGTGCGTTTCTGTCTGTCTATTTATGCTGTCTGCCTAGTTCACGATTTTGCCCTAGTCCACTTCCAATTTCACTGATTGCGCCGTTCCCAAGTTGTGAGCATGCGCACAGAGGTGCTGACCATGGTCTGCTTCAAGCACGCATGCGCGAGCCGGCCGGCCCTTCATTTGCATGGGGTCACGGCTCATTTCAATGTAACACGCCCACGTCCTTCCCAATTTGTATTACTCCGCCTTGCGCCTCAGAAATAACGTTGCGCAGTCGCAAATTTCTGCGTAAAACCGACGAAAATAGGGTGATTGCGCCAGTCTAACGTAAAGGCGGTGCGCTACGCCAGCCCAATAATGCGCAGATGTACCTGAATCTGGCCCTTTGTCTTTTCCTACACAATATCACAACTTTAGGTTCACAGAGCATAACAGTGTACTGAAATCTAGGAGGAGCCCTTGAGTACATTATATGGACAAATGTATTGTATTTCACTACTGCATGGTGTTTAATACTTTTCTACAGGTTTGGTGTGTGCTCTAAGGGGGGAGTGAGAAGTTGCTCAGTGTCAGGGTTTTATCATATTGAGCATAAGTCCCACTCTTTACCTGTTTGCATATGCTTTTAAAGTGACCATTGAGTTTTGGGTTTCACATACACTTTGATTGTTATTGCTGTCATCCTTTATATTGTAATGACACCTGTGTCTAATGTGTTAAATAAGTTTCTTCAGAAAACTGTTTAAATGGTTAATGTACAAATCTTACCACAGCGGGTGAGGTAATAAGTACACAGGTGATGTTAAATATACAGTACATGGTGATATTATTGTGTTTCTTTTAACCATTGTGTCTTACACTAACTGCTATACAGTTGTGCCAAGGGGGGTCGAGCCAATTTTCTGAGGTTGAGAGCAGCTCCTTAGGGGGTAATGCTACATATATATATATTAAATGGGCTCAATGTTTTGGGAATTGATCACTAACAACAAACAGTATTTGCAAACAATAAACAATATTATTAAGGCTGCATTCACACCTGAGCGGCAAGTAACGCCGCATACGCGGCTTTACTTGCCGCGCTTCGATTTATTTATTTATTTATTTATTTTTTTACAAATCTTCCCATTCATGTCTATGGGCGAACGCCAATGTCGCTTGAAAAAAAGGGTCCGGGACTTTTTTTCAGGCGACAGGCGTTCGGCGTCTCAGAGATGTGAACCATCTCTATAGACATGAATGGGAAATTTCCCCTCCAGCGGCACGAGCGTCGCGCGACAGGCGTTTTGCCGCTCAGGTGTGAATGGGCTCTTAGACCAATATTTATTATAGTCTACCTAAAAATATTAAGCTACATCTACCAACAATTATGCGGTATCAAGACCTGCAGAACAGGATAACTAATGAATGTATTGTCAAGACTTGTCCTCCTGTCATGTCATTTTGGTACATTTCGAAGAGACTGTACGGAGATTGTACAAACAGACTATTATGTGTATGTTCACTCTTAGCTAGTAGAAATTGTGATATGTTACATGGGGCAAAGCTATATCTAATAATATATTAAAACTGTCAAGAAGATCCTGCCAGTAACAGGCACTCCAGGCTCTCTGGCGCATGTTCGCGGGCGCCGTTACACCTCCATTGGTGCCAGGCAGGCTATTTGAACTTGCCTGTCGCATTCAGTCCCCACTGTCTGCTCTACAGCGTCTCTGTGCCTTAAAACCTGATCTGAGACTGATACCTGTGAAATACCCGGCTTACATGTGACCATCCTGTTATCTGCCTGCACCTGATCTTTGGCCTGTACCTTTGCTGCCCGCCTGATAATCAACCCGGCCTGTCTGACTATCCTTGTATGTGTTCCTATCTGTTCCTGGTTCCGATCCAGTCTCCGAAGTTGATCCTGTCTGCTGAGCTTTTCCTGATCCAGTCTGCTAAGCTGATCCAGTCTGCTAAGCTGATCCAGTCTGCTGAGCTGCTCCTGATCCAGTCAGCTAAGCTGATCCAGTCTGCTCCAGTCTGCTCCAGTGAGCTGTTCTTGATCCAGTCTGCTAAGCTGATCCAGTCTGCTAAGCCAGTCAGCTGCCCCAGTTCCTGTATCCCAGTTCCTGCAAGGATGTCTTGTCTACTTCCTCCACTGTTGATCCTGCCAGGCACTTGTCCTCACTCCTGCGCCTTCTGTTACCTTACCAGCGGGCTGCAAGTGGGAGCTTTAAGGGAGGCCTTCCTCTGCAATTCGGGCACATGACACTGATGCATTTATAGTAGTTTCAGCAGAAATTATACAAAACCATGCTACCATATAATATGCTGCAGTTGATCTGTACCATCTAATAGTAAACAACTCTGTAACAATATTTCAACACATATTTATTTGAAGTTTAATCAACTCTGTCAAAAACTGGATTACAGTACACAACAAAATGTCCACTTAAGGCCTCTTGCACATGATACTCCTGTTTGAGCATCTACTTTTCAGACGTTTTTTTTTTGTGTATGTATTTGCACGTATTTCTGTGCATTTTCACGTATATGCGTTTGCGCAATTTCACGCGCACGCGTGGATTGTTGCACAAATATGCGAAAAACTATTCTGATGTTTTCATTCTGCACAATATGTAAATGGCCATTTGCACACATGAGGCGCAAATTACTGATCATTTTTCTATTTTTTTTTTTTACGTAAGAATGCACATCGCTTTTTTATGTGCCTGTGTGCATAGGCACTTACATTACAATTAATGGGCTGTAATTTAGGTCAGTAAAAAAAAAAGTCTGTACTGAGCTTTTTCAAGCTGCAGTGTGCAAGAGGCCTAATGCCGCGTCCACACGATCAGAATTTTAGACAAGAAAAGTGGCTGCATTTGTTTCTTGTTTTGTTTTGTTTTTCCTTTATTTTTAAATGTGGATCCATTCAGTAACATACTTCATGTCTTAGGATATCTCAAAGTTTAATGGAGGATAACAGAGACAACTTTGGACAGTAGTGTTGAGCAGAATATGCCATATTCGATTTCGCGATATATCTCGAATATATAGTCGAATATTCGAGATATATTCGCTAAATGCGAATATTCGCGATATTTTTTGGAAATGAAATGATTGCGAAATTTCGCTATTGCGAATGCGAAATTTCGAGAAATGCGGAAGGAGCACTCTGATTGGCTCAGAATATTCGTGATATTTTATAATACAAAATAATTGCGAAATTTCGAGAAATGCGGAATGGAGCACTCTGATTGGCTCAGAATATTCGTGATATTTCACAATACAAAATAATTGCGAAATTTCGAGAAATGCGGAATGGAGCACTCTGATTGGCTCAGAATATTCGTGATATTTCACAATACAAAATAATTGCGAAATTTCGAGAAATGCGGAATGGAGCACTCTGATTGGCTCAGAATATTCGTGATATATTACAATACAAAATAATTGCGAATATTCGGCAAATGCGGAAGGAGCACTCTGATTGGCTCAGAATATTCTTGATATTTTATCGTAATTTCGCAAAAATGCGATTGCGATATTTATTGCGGAATTTCGATACATGCTTTAGGAGCGCTCTGATTGGCTCATTCTGAAATCGAATATTCGAGATAGCGAATATACACCGCGAAATTCGGAATATATCGCGAATACTCGAATATGCCATATTCGAGCCGAATATTCGCAATACGAATATTCGTGAGCAACACTATTGGACAGTAGCACTGGCTGGGAAGGGTAGTGTTATATGGACTAGTAGATTTAGATGGACTTTATGTTGTTGACTAACAAATAAAGCAGAACTCCAGATAAAAGTTTTTAAGCAGTTACAGATTTATTTATTTTCCTTTTAGGATAAAGGTTTAAATAAATTAATAAAAGTGGACCATTGTAAGCAACCCTGTCAATGAAGTTGCAAAAATAACAGACTAACTGCAGGATCAACAGGAAAAAAAGTCTAAGTTAATATGAGGGACTTGCAGGGGGAAAAAACAAAGACAGCTGTGTTAAAGTAGTGACAAACTGCACCATACAGTATGCCAGTTTTTATGTTGATTTTAGTATCAACACGTGCTTCACTGTGGCCGCAGCATCGATCACGTCATCCCTGTTATAGGGGGACGTGATCGATGACATCACACCTACAGCCACACCCCCCTACAGTTGTAAACACACACAGGGAACACTCAAATCCTACAGCGCCCCCTTTTAAATGCATTTTTTAGCTGTGAAAATTACAATTGTCCCAAAAATGTGTCAAAATTGTCCGAAGTGTCCGCCATAATGTCGCAGTCATGAAAAAAATCGCTGATCGCCGCTAGTTAGTAGTAAAAAAATTTTTTTTTTATAAAAATGCAATAAAACTATCCCTTATTTTGTAAACGCTATAAATTTTACGAAAACGAACCGATAAACGCTTATTGCAATTTTTTTTACCAAAAATAGGTAGAAGAATACGTATCGGCCTAAACTGAGGAAAAAAATGTGTTTTTATATATTTTTGGGGGATATTTATTATAGCAAAAAGTAAAAAATATTGCATTTGTTTTTAAATTGTCGCTCTATTTTTGTTTATAGCGCAAAAAAAATAAAAACCACAGAGGTGATCAAATACCACCAAAAGAAAGCTCTATTTGTGGGGAAAAAAGGACGCCAATTTTGTTTGGGAGCCACGTCGCATGACTGCGCAATTGTCAGTTAAAACGACGCAGTGCCGAATCGCAAAAAGGGGCAAGGTCTTTTACCTGCATTTTGGTCCGGGTCTTAAGTGGTTAACCGGTGCAGATATACTGCCGCAGAATGGCTTCCCTGGGCAAAATCCCGTATGGGTACGTCCTTTCATTTAGCAGCCACCAGGCCCACTGCACCGATGCGCGTTGCTGGCAGGTGCGATCACCGCCAGGCCACGTGCGATCGCGTGTATGAGCGCCAAAGAAATTCATGTGCTTTCAGGGAAGAGGAGCCATATCGTTTGTTTCTACTAAGAAACTTAGGCCGTGTACACACGATCAGACCGGTCCGATGAAACGGACCGTTATCCATCGGACGAAAGTTTTAAAACTTGCTTTAAAATCTGTCCGAAGGACACCTGTCCGTCAGACAGATTCGATGGTTAGTACACAAAAGCATCGGACCAAAAACCCCTGCATGCTCAGAATCAGTTTGACGCATGCTTGGAAGCATTGAACTTAGTTTTTTCAGCACATCGTTGTGTTCTATGTCACCGCGTTCTGGTCTGATTGGATTTCTGGTCCGATGGTGTGTACGCACATCAGACCATCAGACCACTTCAGTGTGGTCCGATGAAAACGGTCCGTCGGACCAGTTTCATCGGACCTGTCTGCTCGTGTGTACATGGCCTAAGAAACAATGGGCCAGATTCACAGAGCCATTACGCCTGTCTAACTGGTGTTAGACTGGAGTAATTTCAAATTACGCGCGTTTTCTAGCTAGTCGGAAACCTCAAGCCATGAATAGACGCTGCGGGCTTCAATTCGACTGGATTACGTGTCCGTCCGCCTTCGGATCTACGCTGCAATAAAATTGCGGCCACTGGGTGGACTTCCCGTCGTTTTTCGCGTCGGAGTATGCTAATGAGCTTTTGCCGGTGATCCCAGAAATTACGATCTTCAATCGCAATCTCTTACGGCACCTTTAGTCATCTTTTTTTTACGTAACACTATACCAGCTTTTTGCTGGTCTAATATTAAACAGGCCATGTTAAGTATGGCCGTCGTTCCCGCGTCGAATTTCTACGTTTTCCGACGTCTTTTATTATTTTTTACGTAAGTCGTCCGGGAATAAGAATGTTCCTAAACGACGCTACTCAAACAACGAATGACGTTACGACGTGATTTCGCGCAATGCACGGCGGGAAATTTCTGAACGGAGCATGCGCAGTTCGATCGCCGCGGGGACGCGCTTAATTTAAATGCTTAACGCTCCCCAATCACGTATTTCGATTACGCGGCCAGAAATAGACTACGCCGCCGTAGCGTACGGGCAAAAATCTACCAGGATTCGGTGTAGAGCCTGGTGAAATACGGCAGCGTAGAGTATTTCGATTACGCAGCGCAATATTAAGTGTATCTGAATCTGGCCCAATGTCTCTTCTCCTAGTCAAGCCTATTCCCCATACAAATAGAACACACTGAGGAAAGACACAATTAACCCCTTGATCATTCCCTAGTTCTAACCCCTTCCCTGCCAGTGATATTTACACAGTAATCAGTGCATTTTTATAGCACTGATCGCTGTATAAAAGCCAATGGTCCCAAAAAAGTGGTCTCAAAAGTCTCTGATCTGTCCGTTGCAATGTCGCAGTACCACAAAAAAATCACAGATCACCGCTATTACTAGTAACAATTAAAAATAAAATGCCATAAAAATGCCATAAATATTTCCCATAGTTTGTAGACACTATAACATTTGTGCAAACCAATCAATATATGCTTATTGCAAGTTTTTTACCAAAAATATGTAGAAGAATATATATTGGCCTAAACTGATGAAGAAATCTTTTCTTTTTTTTTTTTTTATGTTGGGGATATTTATTATAGAGAAAATTAAAAAAAATATTGTTTTTTTTTCAAAATTGTTCCTCTCTTTTTGTTTATAGCGCAAAAAAAAAAAAACGCAGAGGCGATCAAATACCACCAAAAGAAAACTATTTGTGGGAAGAAAAGGACGCACATTTCATTTGGGGAAAGCATTGAACAACTGTGCAATTGTCAGTTAAAACGACGCAGTGCCAAATTGTAAAAATTGCTCTGGTCAGGAAGGGTGTAAGTCTTCTGCGGCGGAAGTGGTTAAATATATGTTTAATAAAGAGGAAATAGTTCAGTTTAGATATAAAAAAAAACTAAAGTGCTGTTTTAACCTTGTGTCAGTGAAATGCTTCATGGTATAAACATGTACTTTCATAATTCATTCTTTAAATTTACATTTTCATTTTACTTTATTATAATAATACATTAATGTCATGTATTTATTAATTATAATATTGAAAGAATAGGAAAAGTATGAAATAAAACGATTGCAACAGCTTTGAAAACATAATATATAATTTGTAACACATACATTCACAGCTACCCAAAAAAAAAAAAATGCCTATGCATGGAAATCTCCATTTCTCATTTTCATGGAACTCAAGAGCCATATGCAGGGCACATTTATTAATGGAAAATTGACCACTATACTGGAAGTCTCTCATGATAAATTTCTCTCAACCTGGCAGCAGTGGCTTAATTACTCCCCTACCTCACAGCAGACCTCATGCCTTCCCTATCTCTGAGACACTGACTAGCCTTTCCACCTTTAATGCATTTTGATTCTTTTGTACCTGTAAAGTCTTTATAAATATAACAGAAACCTTAGAGGAGGGGTGTGTTTGATTATCACATAATTCTGCTTATGACAATTACTGTATTTTGCCTTTATAAACATGAATTTCCTGATTTAAAGCAATATGACTACATTCAGAGCTCCTGATCTCATTCTATATATTTTAATATAAATAACATACAGAAGCTTACAAACTCTTACATTCATTGCCACTAAAATTCTACAATGATAAATCCATATAGCAAAGATGCCAAATCTCACAATTCATTAAAAAACTATATAGCAGTTAAAGTATTACTGTAGTCAAAGTAAAACATACATACTGTATAAAATGCAGTATGTCACTTGTATTAACACAGCAGCATTTGTTTATTTGAGTCACCACAGTAACATTTTACCTGTTGATCTTGCTGTTATTTTCCAACTTACTTACTTTAAGTTGCTCATAGGCAGATTGAAATTCAGCAGGTTTAGCAAGAATCAGCTAAAGGGTGTTCCTTCTATAGGCAGGCAGGTTGTACTAAAGTCAATCCAGCAATCAACTTCAGTAAAACCTGCGTGGTTTTTTTCACCTGATTACTGCTGGTGGGCCCTCGCGCTCCCCGCCTGAAGAATACAATAGCACTGCAGGAGGGATGTGTGGGTAAAGGAAAGAAAATTGCATAATGTATGGCTTGTTTAAGCTGCTCGGCAAAATTGAAAGATACAGTAGGTGACTGGGATATTGTGTCAATCTCGCTCCCTTTCTCGGCGAGATTGAGCACGTGCGAGCCCCATCGCGAGAGCCAGCGCCGAGCTGGCTTGCTGCGATGGAGACAAAGCCGTCATAGAAGCGACGGGGATCCGACGCGGATTCCCGCCAATTCTACACGTGGGCGGAGTTTGTTATGAATCCTGAAGGAGAAATCCCCGCCGGATTTAAAAAAAAATCCGGCATGGGTTCCCCCCTCAGGAGCATAACGGGCCCTTAGGTCTTTTATGGGTTGTAAGGAGACCCCCCCCTACGCCGAAAAAACGGCGTGGGGGTCCCCCACAATCCATAACAGACCCGTATCCAAAGCACGCCGGCCGGTCGGTCAGGAAGGGAGTGGGGGCGAGCGAGCGCCCCCCCCCTCCTGAGCCGTACCGGGCAGCATGCCCTCAACATGGGGGGGTTAGGTGCTCTGGGGCAGGGGGCGCACTGCGGCCCCCCACCCCAGAGCACCCTGTCCCCATGTTGATGAGGACAGGGCCCCTTCCCGACAACCCTGGCCGTTGGTTGTCGGGGCATGCGGGCGGGAGGCTTATCGGAATCTGGAAGCCCCCTTTAATAAGGGGGCCCCCAGATACCGGCCCCCCACCCTAAGTGAATGAGTATGGGGTACATCGTACCCCTACCCATTCACCTGTAAATAAAAAGTGTAAACACAAATAAACCACACAGGGTATTGAAATATTTTATTAGTTGGCCGCCGGGGGGGGGGTGTGTATGATCGCTTTTATAAAAGCGCCCCCCTCCGGCGGGCTTCTGTGGGGGGTGGGTGCCGCCGTCTGGTTCTCTTCCGCCGCCGGGGGGCTTCTTTCGACGTCTTCGGCGGCGGGGGGGTCTTCTTCCACTCTCCGGGGTCTTCTCCCGCTCTCCGGGGGTCTTCTCCGCTCTCCGGGGGTCTTCTCCCGCTCTCCAGGGGTCTTCTTCTTCTTCAGGACTCGCCGCCGCTATCTTCGTGTGTTAGCTCAATTACTAGCGGCGGCGGCCCCCTCTTCTGTGACGTCTTCGGCGGCGGGGGGTCTTCTCCCACTCTCCGGGGTCTTCTCCCACTCTCCGGGGTCTTCTCCCGCTCTCCGGGGGTCTTCTCCCGCTCTCCGGGGGTCTTCTCCGCTCTCCGGGGGTCTTCTTCTTCAGGACTCGCCGCCGCTATCTTCGTGTGTTAGCTCAATTACTAGCGGCGGCGGCCCCCTCTTCTGTGACGTCGTCTTCTTCTTCTGTTCTCCAGATGTTGACGTGACGCTTCCTTCCGCTGTTATGCCGGGCGCGCGGCTCGCAGCGAAATATATAGGCCTGTCTTGTGATGTCGCAGTCCCATCATGCTCCGGTAGGTATCACGTGGGTAGGTAGCACGTGGTACCTACCGGAGCATGATGGGACTGCGACGTCACAAGACAGGCCTATATATTTCGCTGCGAGCCGTGCGCCCGGCATAACAGCGGAAGGAAGCGTCGCATCAACATCTGGAGAACAGAAGAAGAAGAAGAAGACGACGTCACAGAAGAGGGGGCCGCCGCCGCTAGTAATTGAGCTAACACACGAAGATAGCGGCGGCGAGTCCTGAAGAAGAAGAAGACCCCCGGAGAGCGGAGAAGACCCCCGGAGAGCGGGAGAAGACCCCCGGAGAGCGGTAGAAGACCCCGGAGAGTGGGAGAAGACCCCCCCGCCGCCGAAGACGTCACAGAAGAGGGGGCCGCCGCCGCTAGTAATTGAGCTAACACACGAAGATAGCGGCGGCGAGTCCTGAAGAAGAAGAAGACCCCCGGAGAGTGGGAGAAGACCCCCGGAGAGCGGAGAAGACCCCCGGAGAGCGGGAGAAGACCCCGGAGAGTGGGAGAAGACCCCCCCACCGCCGAAGACGTCAAAAGAAGCCCGCCGGGTGGTGGGCGCTTTTATCAAAGCGCCCCCCGGCGGCGGAAGAGAACCAGACGGCGGCACCCACCCCCCACAGAAGCCCACCGGAGGGGGGCGCTTTTATAAAAGCGATCATACACCCCCCCCCGGCGGCCAACTAATAAAATATTTCAATACCCTGTGTGGTTTATTTGTGTTTACACTTTTTATTTGCAGGTGAATGGGTAGGGGTACGATGCCCATACTCATTCACTTAGGGTGGGGGGCCGGTATCTGGGGGCCCCCTTGTTAAAGGGGGCTTCCAGATTCCGATAAGCCTCCCGCCCGCATACCCCGACAACCAACGGCCAGGGTTGTCGGGAAGGGGCCCTGTCCTCATCAACATGGGGACAGGGTGCTCTGGGGTGGGGGGGCGCAGTGCGCCCCCCTGCCCCAGAGCACCTAACCCCCCCATGTTGAGGGCATGCTGCCCGGTACGGCTCAGGGGGGGGGGGGGGGGCGCTCGCTCGCCCCCACTCCCTTCCTGACCGGCCGGCGTGCTTTGGATACGGGTCTGTTATGGATTGTGGGGGACCCCCACGCCGTTTTTTCGGCGTAGGGGGGGGTCTTCTTACAACCCATAACAGACCTAAGGGCCCGTTATGCTCCTGAGGGGGGAACCCATGCCGGATTTTTTTTTAAATCCGGCGGGGATTCTCCTTCAGGATTCATAACAAACTCCGCCCACGTGTAGAATTGGCGGGAATCCGCCTCGGATCCACGTCGCTTCTATGACGCGCTCGCTGGAATGTGCTTTTACTATTCCAGCGAGTGCGAGATGTCGGCAGCCTGTCACCGAGATTCAGCGCGATGCTGTCGTGCTAAAAACACATTCTCGGCGGCAGGCACTGTAAAGGTTTTAGACAAGCCATTTAAACAAAGCTTTTTACAGTGGTCGGCTCTTATTAATTTAAATAAAATCTTTAGCTGGGAGTTCAGTTTTAATTTGTTAGTCATTTATGTAAATTCTCTTTAAATCGAATAGTCCCTCTCCATACAATGCTACGGGGGGAGGGAAGGGAAGGGGAGTGTAGGATGTGAAGGGTAATGGATAAAACGTGAATACTATAAAAGTGTGATGATACGATGATAGTGAAGTTTGTAAAACGGGGAGGGGAGAGGGTTCGGTGGGGAAAGGAGGGAGAGAAGGGGGGATCAATGAAAAAGTCAGGGGACAGAATTGGGGGGGAAAAGGGGAGAGAGGGGGGCGGGGAAAGAGGGGCAGGTCTAGAGGTGGGGGAGGATAGAGTGGAAAGGGAAAGGAAGGAAGGGATGAGAGAGAGAGTGAAAGGGGCAGAGAGGGGGGAGGGGAGGGGGAGGAGAGAAAGGGGGAAAAAAGGGGGGGGAGGAAAGGGGGGAGGGGAAGAGGGAAGTGGAAGGGGAAAGTGACAACCAGTGGAGGGAAAGAAAGTGATTAAATGTGATGAAGAAAATAACACAATATATAATTACCATCATGATAAGACGAAAAAAGGGGAAAATCCCAAGGACAGGTGCCAGGGTATGGCACCCTGTGTAGTGTGCAATTATGCCAATCAACTATGTTAAAGTGTTGAGAGGGACCGATCCTGGGCCCAGGAAAAGTGTCAGGGTAATGGTATTAAACCTGTGATAAAGGTAAGGGAGGATTGTATTGGTGAAAGTAAAACAAGAGGTCGGTGGGAGAAATAAAAACAGGCTGGACAATGAGGTTGGAGTACAGCAGAAAAAATACTTACGCTGGGCTGGATAGAGCCACAGCGGTTCCCGGGAGCCAGCATAGGTGATTACTGGAGGCGGGAGGTCCTTTTTATATGTGCAGCGTCCAGCGACGCTGAGTCACACGGTAGGAGCCGTGCTGCTGCAGCGTCACTGGGAAAGGGCGTGTCCGTGACGTCAGCGCGGGTGTTGCGCGTTTGCGTCAAGCATCCGTGGCCAATCTGAAGATGGGGGTGGAGACTGTGCTGTAACCTACGCTCGGTAGAGACCAACCCCCCCCCTGAAAAGGGGAGAGGGGGCCGTAGGCAAAACGGGGACAGAATGGGAGCCGTGCTACAGCGTCACTGGGGAGGGGTTGTCCGTGACGTCACGCGGGTCGTGGCGTGGGTGTGCGCGCATGTACGTCAAACGACCGTAGCCAGTCTGAAGGGGGTGGAGCCCGTATTCAGGACCCTGAGCTCGGTGGAGACCAACCCCCCTGAGAGGGGCTGGGGGCAACACACAGGGGACAAGCCCAGGGTCACCCAGGGCAGGGTGAGGAAGGAGGAGTAGGAGGAGGAAGGGGGGAGGAGGGGAAGAAGGAAGGGGGGGAAAGGAAGGGAAGTGTCTGGGGACGCCGTGCCAGCCCACCAGTTGGCAAGAGGAGGGTGACAAGCAATCAACTTGGTCAGTAAAAATATAAACGGCAGGTATGCAATATACAGAAAATAATACGGTAATATAAAAAATATACAATTAGGTATAAAATTATATACATATAAGTGAAGGTGTCTGACAGACACAATGGTGGCCTATCGTGTTATTGTGGACATATAGTCGGGCATATATATCTAAATATATATGAGTATAGCCACCGGATGGTATAATGTTATGCCCATCAGGGCAGCAAGATGTTAGAAAAAGTATAAATGAATGGAATGGGGCTAGTCAGGGTATATTGAGGATGTTAAGAGGGTGCGAAGTATGTCCCAGCACTGGTAATGTGTCTTAGAGGACAAACAAACGCTCCGTCTGGAAAAGGGTCCTGGATTTGCTAATTCCAGTCTGAAGGTAGACAGGCCTGGGGCGCAAAGAGCCAATTATGGACTGGTATCCGGACTATGCCCAAATGGACTGCCACACTGTAACACTGGGGGCACACCAACAATTAAGAATTACAATAAGGGTAGGTAATATTCAATAAAAAGGAGGCTGTTCCCCAGATAAACTGGGGGGTAGGGTAAGGGGGGATGCTGAAGGCGCGGCCAAGCGCCAGTCGCAGACCACCTTACGAGGGCCCAGGTGTGTTATCCACCTAAAATCATTAGAAAATTGGAAGCCTCAAGGATAATATATGTAAGAATTGGAATAAAAAGTACCATCATCCCTAATCTATAGATTATAGAGCACCTGGATCCATGGTCCCAAGGCCAAGGACTCAGGAAGGGGGGGGGGGAAATGGGCCAGTTGGGACTATTACGGTACGGTATAAAAATAAACATAGGGTAAGATCTGGACGCTGCACATATAAAAAGGACCTCCCGCCTCCAGTAATCACCTATGCTGGCTCCCGGGACCGCTGTGGCTCTATCCAGCCCAGCGTAAGTATTTTTCTGCTGTACTCCAACCTCATTGTCCAGCCTGTTTTTATTTCTCCACCGACCTCTTGTTTTACTTTCACCAATACAATCCTCCCCACACCTCTTTTTATCACAGGTTAATACCATTACCCTGACACTTTCCTGGGCCCAGGATCGGTCCCTCTCAACACTTTAACATAGTTGATTGGCATACTTGCACTACACAGGGTGCCATACCTGGCACCTGTCCTTGGGATTTTCCCCTTTTTTCGTCTTATCATGATGGTAATTATATATTGTGTATATTTTCTTCATCCACATTTAATCACTTTCTTTCCCTCCACTGGTTGTCACTTTCCCCTTCCACTTCCCTCTTCCCCTCCTCGCCCTTTCCTCCTCCCCCTTTTTTCCCCCCTTCTCTCCTCCCCCTCCCCCTCCCCCTCCTCCTCCCCCCCTCCCCCCCCCTCCCCCTCCCCCCCTCTCTGTCCCTTTCACTCTCTCTCTCATCCCTTCCTTCCTTTCCACTCTATCCTCCCCCACCTCTAGACCCGCCCCTCTTTCCCCGCCCCCTCTCTCCCCTCTTCCCCCTCCCCCCCAATTCTGTCCCCTGACTTTTTCATTGATCCCCCCTTCTCTCCCCTCCTTTCCCCACCGAACCCTTCCCCTCCCCGTTTTACAAACTTCACTATCATCGTATCATCACACTTTTATAGTATTCACGTGTTATCCATTACCCTTCACATCCTACACCTCCCCTTCCCTTCCCTCCCTCCTCCTTCCTCCTACCAATAGGTTGGTTTCCTTTACACTAACCCATATTTCCTTCATTTCCTATACAAGACAAATAGGTCCCTTGACACTTATGTCCCCATTGGCCACCGCCTAGGGTACTGGCCTGGTCCCCGCCGCGCTGTCCCCCATGGCGAGACTATTTTAGGTGAGCACCTCAACTTGGGAATTCCCTTTGTGTATATGCTTTTTGTTTTTTAATTTACTATTGATGTATTGTTCACTTACCTTTAGATCTTCTCCTGATGAAGCGGTATTCATTCCGCGAAACTAGTCGAGAGCCTGTTGTTACAAACCTTGAACCCGTCATAGTGTCTTCCCCTTCTGGGGACCTCAGCTGTGATGTTGTTTGGTTGTCACATTGTATTTCTGTAATTGTGTTGTCTTTTGTATTCAATAAAATGATTAACCTTTTTTTACAATGATCTTACCCTATGTTTATTTTTATACCGTACCGTAATAGTCCCAACTGGCCCATTCCCCCCCCCCCCCCCTTCCTGAGTCCTTGGCCTTGGGACCATGGATCCAGGTGCTCTATAATCTATAGATTAGGGATGATGGTACTTTTTATTCCAATTCTTACATATATTATCCTTGAGGCTTCCAATTTTCTAATGATTTTAGGTGGATAACACACCTGGGCCCTCGTAAGGTGGTCTGCGACTGGCGCTTGGCCGCGCCTTCAGCATCCCCCCTTACCCTACCCCCCAGTTTATCTGGGGAACAGCCTCCTTTTTATTGAATATTACCTACCCTTATTGTAATTCTTAATTGTTGGTGTGCCCCCAGTGTTACAGTGTGGCAGTCCATTTGGGCATAGTCCGGATACCAGTCCATAATTGTCTCTTTGCGCCCCAGGCCTGTCTACCTTCAGACTGGAATTAGCAAATCTAGGACCCTTTTCCAGACGGAGCGTTTGTTTGTCCTCTAAGACACATTACCAGTGCTGGGACATACTTCGCACCCTCTTAACATCCTCAATATACCCTGACTAGCCCCATTCCATTCATTTATACTTTTTCTAACATCTTGCTGCCCTGACGGGCATAACATTATACCATCCGGTGGCTATACTCATATATATTTAGATATATATGCCCGACTATATGTCCACAATAACACGATAGGCCACCATTGTGTCTGTCAGACACCTTCACTTATATGTATATAATTTTATACCTAATTGTATATTTTTTTTATTACCGTATTATTTTCTGTATATTGCATACCTGCCGTTTATATTTTTACTGACCAAGTTGATTGCTCACCCCCTCTTGCCAACTGGTGGGCTGGCACGGCGTCCCCAGACACTTCCCTTTCTTTCCCCCCCTTCCTTCTTCCCCTCCTCCCCCTTCCTCCTCCTATCCTGCTCTGGTGACCCTGGGCTTGTCCCCGTGTTGCCCCCAGCCCCTCTCAGGGGGGTTGGTCTCCACCGAGCTCAGGTCTGAATACGGGCTCCACCCCTTCAGACTGGCTACGGTCGTTTGACGTACATGCGCACACCCGCGCTGACGTCACGGACACCCCTCCCCAGTGACGCTGTAACACGGCTCCCATTCTGTCCCCGTTTTGCCTACGGCCCCTCCCCCCTTTCAGGGGGGGGGTTGGTCTCTACCGAGCGTAGGTTACAGCACAGTCTCCACCCCTTCAGATTGGCCACGGATGCTTGACGCACACGCGCACACCCGCGCTGACGTCACGGACACGCCCTTTCCCAGTGACGCTGCAGCACGGCTCCTACCCGTGTGACTCAGCGTCGCTGGACGCTGCACATATAAAAAGGACCTCCCGCCTCCAGTAATCACCTATGCTGGCTCCCGGGACCGCTGTGGCTCTATCCAGCCCAGCGTAAGTATTTTTCTGCTGTACTCCAACCTCATTGTCCAGCCTGTTTTTATTTCTCCACCGACCTCTTGTTTTACTTTCACCAATACAATCCTCCCTTACCTTTATCACAGGTTAATACCATTACCCTGACACTTTCCTGGGCCCAGGATCGGTCCCTCTCAACACTTTCACATAGTTGATTGGCATAATTGCACTACACAGGGTGCCATACCTGGCACCTGTCCTTGGGATTTTCCCCTTTTTTCGTCTTATCATGATGGTAATTATATATTGTGTATATTTTCTTCATCCACATTTAATCACTTTCTTTCCCTCCACTGGTTGTCACTTTCCCCTTCCACTTCCCTCTTCCCCTCCTCCCCTTTCCTCCCCCCCCTTTTTTCCCCCTTTCTCTCCTCCCCCTCCCCCTCCCCCCTCTCTGTCCCTTTCACTCTCTCTCTCATCCCTTCCTTCCTTTCCCTTTCCACTCTATCCTCCCCCACCTCTAGACCTGCCCCTCTTTCCCCGCCCCCTCTCTCCCCTTTTCCCCCCCAATTCTGTCCCCTGACTTTTTCATTGATCCCCCCTTCTCTCCCCTCCTTTCCCCACTGAACCCTCTCCCCTCCCCGTTTTACAAACTTCACTATCATCGTATCATCACACTTTTATAGTATTCACGTGTTATCCATTACCCTTCACATCCTACACTCCCCTTCCCTTCCCTCCCTTCCTTCCTACCAATAGGTTGGTTTCCTTTACACTAACGCATATTCCCTTCATTTCCTATACAAGACAAATAGGTCCCTTGACACTTATGTCCCCATTGGCCACCGCCTAGGGTACTGCCTGGTCCCGCCCGCTGTCCCCCATGGCGAGACTATTTTAGGTGAGCAACTCAACTTGGGAATTCCCTTTGTGTATATGCTTTTTGTTTTTTAATTTACTATTGATGTATTGTTCACTTACCTTTAGATCTTCTCCTGATGAAGCGGTATTCATTCCGCGAAACTAGTCGAGAGCCTGTTACAACCTTGAACCCGTCGTAGTGTCTTCCCCTTCTGGGGACCTCAGCTGTGATGTTGTTTGGTTGTCACATTGTATTTCTGTAATTGTGTTGTCTTTTGTATTCAATAAAATGATTAACCTTTTTTTACAATGATCTTACCCTATGTTTATTTTTATACCGTACCGTAATAGTCCCAACTGGCCCATTGGGGGCCCCCCCCCCCCCCCCCCTTCCTGAGTCCTTGGCCTTGGGACCATGGATCCAGGTGCTCTATAATCTATAGATTAGGGATGATGGTACTTTTTATTCCAATTCTTACATATATTATCCTTGAGGCTTCCAATTTTCTAATTCTTGATATTTTATCGTAATTTTGCAAAAATGCGAATGAGAAATTTATTGCGGAATTTCGACAGTAACACTCTGAAATCGAATATATGTGTTATTTTAGCTAAAAACAATATTGCGAATTTCTCGAAAATAATCGCGCGATATGGCTATTGCCGAATAATCGCATTGCGATTTATCAGCAATATAAAATGAGCGCTGCAGCTACTCGGCCCAAGGTCTCTAATCATACCAGCAATGCTTTTAGACGTCGATGGGGATCTCTAGGATGTGATCTGTTCTAAAAAAAAAATTAAAAAAATACGAATATTCGAAATAGCGAATATTCACCGCGAAATTCGGAATATATCGCAAAAACTCGAATATGCCATATTCGAGCCGAATATTCGCAATACGAATATTCGTGAGCAACACTATCTGGCAGTGAGCCTTCTCACTGAGCTATATGGGATGCTGGACAGCTCCCTGTCTGTTCTGCTGGACAAACCCATCAGATCCATTGGACCTTGCTGCCTTGTGTCTTGATCATCTTGAACCTTGAACCCCTTGCTCCTCCCACGAACTTCCTGATATAAGCCATGTCTCTGCACTTCTTCCTTGCCAGAATATTGTGCTATCTCCAGCCTGTATCTCACTCCTGTCTTCTCTGCTGCCATCCATATTTGCTACTGCTCGTTATCGACCCTTGGCTTGTTATCGACTACGCTTCTGCCTGATCCCAACCTACAGATACTCATTACCGACCTTTTGGCTTGTTTACCGACCACTCTTCTGTTTGATCATTGCCTGCTTATCTGCTATTGTACCCCGGCTTTCTCACCTCCTGGTGGGGCGATCCCGAGGACCGCGACCTGGTGCTATCACGCAGCAAAATCCATCTCCACCTTCAGGAGCTCTGGTGAACACCAGTTAGCGCTTAGATTCCGCACCTCAGGTGACCCTGTGTCATCAGCCAGGGTGACCTGCTCTGCTGCTATAGCTACTGGCCTCTGAGCCTGACCCCAGACCGTGACACCGGCGGAGAGACACAACACCATGCAAGATGGCACCGGCCAGGCCGCGCAGCGCGGCACTTACACGGACCTCCTGGACGAACGATCGGAGGATCACCATCTTACAGGTACCTCAGACCAGCTCCCTGACATACAGGAGGGTGATATGCTCCCCTCCAGCCCTGCTAAGTCCAGAATGAGACTGGACGCGCTGCCGCAGCGGCCTCCGCGGCAGCAAATCGAGGCCCAGGCTTTAGGCCCCCTTCTCTCCAGCAAGGCCCTGAATTCCTCCATGGCGTCCTTCCCCACAGCGGGCCAGCCAGTGCTAGACACTACCCTCAAGGACATGTTATTGTCCCTGCAGACCTCCCTCATGACTGACCTAACCTCTCTATTCACAAAACTCACCTCAGACGTGCAGGCCCTAGATGCTAGAGTAATCACTGTGGAAGATGGCCTCACAGACTGCACAGCTAAAGTGAATGAGGTCATTGATTACTATGGAGATCTCAAGGAGGAACAACTGTGGATGCGCGCCAAGCTGGCTGATTTAGAGGACAGATCACGCAGGAACAACGTTAAATTGAGGGGGGTGTCTGAAAATATTGCACCTGGGGACCTGCCGTGCTATGCTATGGAACTGATACACCTTGTAGTACCCGAGGCATTCCCGGCAGGAGGTGGTTATTGACAGGATCCACAGAATAGCCAAACCATCTCCCCTGGCAGCCTCAGTGCCAAGGGATATCCTGATGAGGATCCACTTTTACCACATTAAGGAGAAATTGCTGATGGGGGTAAAAGCCAAATCACCCTTACCTGCACCCTTTGCTGGCATACAGTTTTACCCAGATCTCTCCAAATACACCCTCTCCAAATACAGCCCAGTGACTAAAGGTCTCCAAAACCACAAAATACAGTACAAATGGAGGTAACTGGCCACTCTCCTCATTGTGAGAAATGGTCAGACCCACATGATCAATGACCTACCTAAAGGCCTACGTCTTCTCCACACTTGGGGGATACTGGTAGAACCACCACAGGCTGCTCGACCTGAGAGAAGAGCATCAACTACTCGCAAAGACCTGGACTCCAACCACACCTGAGAGACACTTGCACTACCACCAGAGGCGGGCAAACAACATCACAGCAGCTCCCCTGGACCCTGACACCTGACACCTTTGATTCACCTGTTCTCCCGGATTACTAACTGTTCAATCACCCCTGTCTGGAGGATTTAGAAAGGTTATCACCTCCTCCATCTGTTTATTGACTTCTTTATTTTTATTTTTTTCCCTTCTTTGTTATAGCTAAATCTGCAGCACTGCTCTAACCACAGCCATTGCTACACTCGATCCTAGGCTTCTAGACCGCACAACCGTCGACACTGTTCCAACTCCCAGGACTCCACCAGAACACCCACCACTACTGAACTGTAAGTGCTATCTACCAATACACCCTACCTTGTCACACACAAGATGCCGCTCAAGATCCTATCGCTCAATGCAAATGGCCTGAATCATCCTGCCAAACGCCACTCATTGTGGAAGACTGCTGTGTCTCTCCACAGTGATATTCTATGCATCCAAGAAACTCATATGATACCGCAGGATCTGCATCTCTGCTCTCACCGTCAATTCCCACACGTGTTCCATGCCCCACACTCCGCCAAATCTAGAGGTGTGATGATAGCAATTAAGGACACAGTGGATTTCCACTTATCAACCTCATTTGTAGACCCTGATGGCCACTATCTGATCCTGGTCTTCACCGCTAATCGAGTCTCCTACACTCTTGTAAATATTTATGCCCCAAATGTGCGCCAAATGAAGTTCCTCCACAAGGTGCTTGACACCGTTAAGTCTATTCAAAGGGGGCAGCTGATCATATGCGGAGACTTCAACCTGGTCCCAGACACTCTTTTGGACTCCACCTCTGCAGCAAAGAGGCAGAGATTGCCTCTTAAGACTTTTCTCTCCAAACATGATTTATTTGATATCTGGCGCTCCCAACATGGTTCTGAGAAGGACTTCACATTTTTCTCCTCTAGACACCGCACGTATTCTAGAATAGACTTGTTTTTGTCTGACAAATGGCTCTTACAAAAGGTTTGCATGTCTAAAATCCACACCACGACATGGTCAGACCACGCCCCTATTTCAATATTGATCGAAGACTCTCACATGCAGCGAAACACTTTCCTCTGGCGAGCTAACAACTACTTACTCCAAAATAGCAAACATGCGCCAGCGATCCTTTAAAATAAACAATGGCTCTGTGTCTGACCCTGCAGTGGTGTGGAGTACTCACAAAGCGTACATGAGGGGGCGGTTAATATCACTGAGCTCACGCCATAAAAGAGAGAGGACACAACGTATAGACGACATGACGGCTCAGATAGCGACATTAGAAGCATCCCACAAGACACACCCTACAGACTCTCAGATGAAACTTCTGATTTCCCTTCGGCAGGAATTGAAAACCCTGCTTCTCCACTCCTACGAGTTCCTTCAGAGGAAACTCAAGGTGTCATCCGACTCCACCTCTAACAAAGCAGGGAAAAAGTTAGCGCAACGCATTAAAAGGCAGACAGACCAAAACTAAGATCCACCAACTTTTCCACCCCCACACCAACCTTTCCTTATCAAACCCACAGGACATAGCCGATGCTTTCAGCACCTATTATGGCGACCTATATAATCTTAAACTAGACCCCAACACTCCACAACCCACACGTACAGACATTGACCACTTTCTCCAGGCTGTCAGCCTCCCCTCCCTGAATGCACAACACTTAGAAAAGCTTAATGCCCCATTAAGTTAGTAGAGTAATAGCTTCCCTGCCTAGTGGTAAAGCCCCTGGCCCAGACGGCCTGACAGGAGAATACTATAAACAATTCTCCTCCGAACTAGCACCTCATCTTACTAATGTGTTTAACAATGCTGCTTCCTCCTCCTCTTTCCCGAATGAATACTTAAAAGCATTGATCATAACCCTACCGAAGCCGGGGAAAGACCCAAACGTTCCTCAAAACTTCCGCCCAATTTCCCTACTCAATCTTGACCTCAAACTATATGCTAAGACTATAGCCACACGATTAATGGACATTATGCCAGAACTTATACATAAAGACCAAACAGGATTTACAAAAGGCAGACAAGCATCCGATGCCACTAGGAGGATGCTTAACCTAATTCACCACGCGGAATCCACAGAGAAGGCTTTCGACAGGGTTCACTGGACATACCTTGAAGCTGTCCTCCAAAAATTTGGCTTCAAAGGCCTAATCCTAAAAGCCATTTTAGCGCTGTATACCAACCCTTCGGCCCAAGTATTCACTGAGGGCATGCTTTCCTGCCCTTTCTCCATATCGAATGGCACACGCCAGGGATGCCCTCTGTCCCCTCTCATTTTCAACATGCTCATGGAACCCCTGGCCGAAACATGTCCGCTCCAACATCACCATTTCAGGCCTTCAAGTTGGCTCTCACTCCCATAAAATAAGCTTATTTGTGGATGACGTCATCCTCATCCTTACGAACCCCACCTACTCCCTGGCAGAAGTACAAAAACTGTTACAATGGTTCAGCTCGGTATCCTACTACAAAGTTAACACGACTAAATCGTTCATATTGGACATTAACATCAACGCCACAACTAGAAATCTCCTGCAGCTTCAATACCCATTTGCATGGGCACAGAAAGACATTTCGTACCTAGGCACTCAATTACCGAGGACTCTCAAAAATCTATACCCCTGTAACTTCCTGCCACTTCTACAAAACATCCAAAAGACCTCACAATCTATAGCGAAACACGGACTTTCATGGTCAGGGAGGTTGGCAGCCTTTAAAATGACCTGCCTGCCCCAAATTTTGTATCTGTTTAGAACCCTCCTCATCCCTCTACCTGCCTCTTTTTTCAAATCCCTCCAAACAATGTACAACAAATATATATGGCACGGAAAGAAACCAAGATGCGCCCACTCAATACTAGTTAAACATAAGCTGATAGGGGGTACAGGGTCGATAGACTTCAGAGACTACCACACAGCAGCCATACTAGCCCAAATACCAGGGTGGTTCCAGCTGCTAAAAAACCAGACATGGGCCCAAGTAGAAAACCACTCGCTCACCACACCCACTCTTAAGAATTGGCTATTAAGCATCCCCTTAGGCACCCAGGTTTCGCCATCCATGCCACCATCGGTTAAAGCGACAGCTAAAGCGTGGGAAAGACTGGTCTCCCTACATGCCTCTAACCCTGACACATTCCACCCTCAATCCCTTTGGAATCCCTACACTTCCTCTCACCAGATTTACCACTGCTAAGGTGGTCCCTTAAAGGGATCCATCATCTCCATGATCTACTGCACGAAGGCCGTCCCAAATCCTTTGCGCAACTGCAAATCAAGTATAATCTCTCGGAGTTAGACAGTTTCACCTATCTCAGAATACGCCACTCCTTACGAGCCATACCTCACCCTCTTTACGGTATCCCTCACAAAACATGGGACTATCTCACTGACCCCGCCTCTAAAATCAGGGGCATCTCTCACTTCTACAACGCCCTTCACGACAAATCCACTTTCTCCAAGCTGACCCCCCACCTCAAATGGGAATCTGACCTCTCATGCACATTCACAGAACAACAATGGCACTATGCCTTTAAATCTACCTACAAGGCCACCAAATCCTCAGCCCTCTGGGAATTAACCCAGAAAATCTCCCTTAGGTGGTATCTCACTCCCACAAAATTGGCATCCTTCAGCACGAATTATTCCGACACTTGTTGGCGATGTAAACTCTCCAAAGGGGACCTACTGCATGTTTTTTGGAATTGCCCAAGTCTCAACAACTATTGGACTGATGTCTTCCAGTTGATTGCTGACGTGACCAAAATTAGTGTTCCCCTATCACCTGCTCTAGCAGTCCTCAACCTGACCATCGATGACATCCCTTACCCCATGAGACATTCAACTACACACATACTTCTGGCAGCCCGACTAGTTATAGCAAGACAATGAAAGTCGGATGCGATACCTACCGTGACACAAGCAATAGAATTGGTGATGTAACAGAATGGCCCGTGACACCCAGAGACGTTGGAAGGATGAGAGATACTCTTGTGCCAGCAGCACCAAAAAATCTTGGGTCGAAATCCACCCTGTGCCCTTTTGGGTATAGGGTGGCTAATAGTGAATCATAATTCATATTACATGAGATGGGACATTAATAATACTTCATATTGCAGGACTGAGATATCACAAGGAGTCATGATGACATGACCAGGTCAGCCAGTGAGTCATACCTTTTGTATAATAGGCTATTGAAATATCCTAAGGTGTTGGCTATTCAATGTAAAGACACCCACTCTCACTGCCATTGTGTGACAAAGCTGTATAGAGAACTTATTCAACTAGATGTCTGTGTTACTATTCAAGGTTAATTGAACCCTATTGATAATACGGTGTCGTCATGTCTAGATACCAATTAAAGAATTATCCTCAGTGAGTGAATAGGGGGGTGGAGATTACATTGTCCTGTGATTAACTGCATTATGTTGTACTGGATATAAGCAAGCTAAGAACCAATAAAGTTATTCATACATTTTGGAAACTAAGAGAACGGAGCGCAGTCTCGTTTATTCTGGGAAATGGAATGGATCATGTCTGCCTGGTTGTTGGTGTGTCGGATAAGCTTGTCGTGGTCGGATGGAAGGTTGTAAGCGGTGGTAACCGTTACAGGTGACATTACACTTTAGTTATGAGACCATCACTGCAGCCAGCTCTGGTCACTCTCTCAAAACTAGACTAATCTGGCAGCCCTGGATCGACTGGAAACAGACTGTACCTACCAAGTAACGTTAAATTTCCACACTCCTATGTTGTATTTCTTGAACGAGCAGTACTTATGTTGCATATGTTCTTGTCTTCTGTTTTTCTTTTTGAAATGTTATCACCTTTGCTTCGCTAAGATCCAACTATGTGACGTGGTGGATTTCTGTTTGAATCACCCTTCCTCTCTTGCGGCACTAATGTTCCCATGTGGGGTGCTGCATCAGAGGGGGGGGACAAAACACGTGTTCTAAATCCACGATGTTGCTTCCCCTATGTTGTTATACCTGACACATTTGCGTAGTGATTGTAACTGGCTTACCATCATTTGTTAATCATTGTTCTTACACGACGTATATCTCGTTTTGAACTCTGTAATACCTTTAAAACTAAATAAAAAAACCTTTGATTAATAATCCTGACTTTATCCCAGGACTGGAGAATCTGTTCCTAAATCCCCCAACGCACCCAAACCACTTCTCACCACGGATTGTTTCCAGAATAAATCATTCAAAGACTTTAGCGCCCTAAAATCAGACATTGACTCACCTCACCTTCCTCTTTGGACTTACTTCCAATTAATTGTACAATGTAAAAATAATATAGCGCTCGTTATAAAAATAATATTCAAAAAAATGAAAGCTGCAATAATAAAAAGGTTGTAGAACCTAAAACATGATATACAAAAACAAAATTGCGCTAAAAACTGCAAATATCACTAAGCAGTGTAATAATAAGCCATAAGTATAGTCCATAGGTGAATGTACAGGATCACTTGTGTTCTTAAAGTTCAGTTATAGGATGAATGTCCGTAGTAAGGATCTCCCAGGTGTAAACATTGATGACAAACTTTAGAAAAAAGTGTTGAAAGTAAACACCTCCACCATAGGTATGAATGGCCTCTTACCAGATCCAAAATACAAATGAGCCTTATGCCAAAAACCCAGAAATCACCGTCAACACCTCCAACGTCCAGATCATCTATGCACAGACCATCCTCGGTGTCATCAGTATGCGTCAGGATGTATGAAAGGACAGAAAGGCTCTCATAGTGTAAAATCGTCAGGTTTTAATAAAATAAAAAATGGTATGCGCGACCATACGTCACCGCGAAAAATTTCTCTCTACCCGGAAGACACGGGCGGAAAGTGCTAGCCGGCCGGCTTATTTGTATTGGATGCCTGCTTTTGAAACGATCTCTTGTAAGTGCATACCATTTTTTATTTTATTAAAACCTGACGATTTTACACTATGAGAGCCTTTCTGTCCTTTCATACATCCTGACGCATACTGATGACACCGAGGATGGTCTGTGCATAGATGATCTGGACGTTGGAGGTGTTGACGGTGATTTCTGGGTTTTTGGCATAAGGCTCATTTGTATTTTGGATCTGGTAAGAGGCCATTCATACCTATGGTGGAGGTGTTTACTTTCAACACTTTTTTCTAAAGTTTGTCATCAATGTTTACACCTGGGAGATCCTTACTACGGACATTCATCCTATAACTGAACTTTAAGAACACAAGTGATCCTGTACATTCACCTCTTTTTATATATATGGACTATACTTATGGCTTATTATTACACTGCTTAGTGATATTTGCAGTTTTTAGCGCAATTTTGTTTTTGTATATTACTTCCAATTAAGGAGCTACTTCAACCGCTCCTCTAAGAGGCATGACTTTAGCAGGGAGCCCACGGAGATGGAGTCGGTGTGCCTGGCGGGCGAACCTGTCAGGAGAGCAACCTCGACCGCTTATGTCTGGCTGCGAGATGGTCCAGAGCTTTAGATTTACCGATCTCAGAGACTCAATGGAAGAGGGCTTGCATCCTAGCCCACAAGTGCTCTCTTAGTACCAGAACTCAGGAAACTGCCTTTAAATTACTTACAAATTGGTATGCTACACCCGTGAAGTTGCACTCTTGGTTCCCACAGACACCAGACACTTGCTGGAGATGCGGTAGAGACAAGGGGACGCTGCTTCATATCTGGTGGCAATGCCCGTCAATTGCCTCTTACTGGAAAGGGGTCTGTGAGTATACTCAACTGATCACGGAGACCAAGATAAAACTAGATGCAGCATTTTGCCCCTTGCACATTTCAAACGTCTCTCTAAGGAGATATAAAAATTCTTTGACTAAACACCTCCTGAATGCAGCCAAATCCTTGGTACCCTTATTTTGGAAATCTTCTCAAGTTCCATCAATCCGTGAGTGGCTCTCCAGGGTCTCTGACATTCACCACATGGAGGAGACTCTGGCCCAATCTACGGATGCTACTGAGAAATTCCTGCAGACTTGGTCTCCGTGGATCCAATTTAAATTCTCACAGATCTATGAGAAAATAATTGCGGAGACCGATTTATTGACCCAGTGCACTCATGGCTCTCCTGAATTCCTATTGACCTCCAGGTAAGGTGTAGGAGTGGACAGCCCCCACTCCTCCTCTGACCTTTATTCCCCCCCCCCTCCTTCCCTCTTTCCTCTCTCTCTACTTAACTTTATCTCCCCTCTTTACTCTCTCCTGTTTCTATGGTTTGCCTACGTTAATCCATAGTTGAAATTGATTGGCATTTGCTTATCTCCAAGTTTGATATACCTTGCCTGTACTGATGATTGTGTGGATATTCCATTGTTCTTATTGTTAGTATTCAATGATTCTGTCTATTGACTAATTCTCTTGCCTTGTATTTTGCAAGTACATTGGGAGCTGTGACTCCCGACTTGACCTTGTTGTACATGTTTTCTTCAATAAACTTGATGTTATAAAAAAAAAGAAAATTTTCCACCTACAGAGGGCTGAATTCAAAGACACCCCAAAAATCAAAGTTAAAAAATTATGCAGCAAGCTAGTCCATTTTGCTGAAATTTCATTGCAACAACTCAAAATGGTCCTCAGTAGTTTGTATGGCCCCCAAGTGCTTGTATGCATGCCTGACAACATCAGGGAATGCTCCTAATGAGACGACGGATGGTGTCCTGGGGTATTTCCTCCTAGATCTGGACCAGAGCATCACTGAGCTCCTGAACAGACTGAGGTGCAACCTGGCGGCACCGGATGGACCGAAATATAAATGTCCCAGAGGTGTTCTTTTGGATTTAGGTCAGGTGAGCGTGGGGGCCATTCAATGGTATCAATTTCTTTATCCTCCAGTGACAGGCTGCATGCTCTCACCACAGGCCAGTCATTGTTGTGCACCAGGAGGAACCCAGGACCCACTGCACCAGCGTAGGGTCTGACAATGGGTCCAAGTATTTCATCCCAATACCTAATGGCAGTCAGGGTGCCTTTGTGTAGCTTGTAGAGGTCTGTGCGTCCCTCCAAGGATATGCCTCCCCAGACCATCACTGACCACCACCAAACCTATCATGCTGAACGATTTTACAGACAGCATAAAGTTCTCTGTGACTTCTCCAGATCCTTTCACATCTGTCACATTTGCTCAGGGTGAACCTACTCTCATCGGTAAAAAGCATGGGGCACCAGTGGCGGACCTGCCAATTCTGGTGTTTAATGGAAAATGCCAATTGAGCTCCACAGTGTCCGGCATCGAGCACAGAGTACACTAGAGGAAGTTAGGCCCTCGTGCCACCCCCATGAAGTCTGTTTCTGATTGTTTGGTCAGAGACATCCACACAAGTGGCCTGCTGGAGGTAATTTTGTAGGGCTCTGGCAGTGCTCATCCTGTTCCTCCTTGCACAAAGGAGCAGATACTGGTCCTGCTGATGGGTTAAGGACCTTCTATGGCTCTGTCCAGCTCTCCTAGAGTAACTGCCTGTCTCCTGGAATCTCCTCCATGCTCTTAAGACTGTGCTGGGAGACACGGCAAACCTTCTGGCAATGACACGTATTGATGTGTCATCCTGGAGGAGTTGGACTGCCTGTGCAAACTTTATAGGGTCCAAGTATCGCCTCGTGCTACCAGAAGTGACACTGACCCTAGTCAAATGCAAAACTAGTGAAAAACAGTCAGAAAAGATGAATAGGGAAAAAAATGTCAGACACTTCCACCTGAAAAAACTCTTTTGGAGGTTGTCTCATTGTTGCCCTGTTGTTAATTTCAATTAACAGCAAAGCAGCTGAAACTGATTAACAACCCCCTCTGTATACACCCCTCCCCATCTGCTACTTAACTGACCAGATCAATATCCCAGGAGTTCTGATTTAAAAAAGTGTTCCTTTAATTTTTTTGAACAGTGTAATTTTACTGAAAACAAACCCCTCTAATATGATAATAAAACTAGGTTCAGCAAAAGTCTCACACCCTTTTCATGAATGACTGCAGTTATGCATGTTTTATTATTCTGTATTAACCTGTGTTGAATTGATTTAAATTTCCATTAACTGCACTTATTTTTCTTTACAGCATAACCACATGTGTGGGTATAATGTTTCTTGCTACTACTAAAAATTCACACTAGAAATGTATTCCAGCTATCTGGCAAGCTGTGCCTCCTTCTAGAAGGTTTATGTACAGTGACCTTTTTGCTAAGATAGAATCAGATACTTCTAAGATTTCATTTCTATTTTATTTAAAGTCAGTTCAGTACATAAATAATTTTTAACGCATGATAATCAGATGGATTGTGTGATGATAATAAAGATTTATTTGAAAAACTGTATAAACTGATTTTTTATAAATTATCTTTAAGTACATATATATTAGTATATTGTGATGTTATGCATTACATCTGACAAAGTATAAAATACAGTTGAAGTTCTTTGTATATTTATTGAATCACATGCTCAGTCCCTTCAAAGACAAATGACAATTTATAGTAAATACACAGAATTTAATATTTTTAATATATGAAGCCCTAGAGTGATTGTGATATACAGTTTGTAAAGTCCTCTGTAGTAGAGTACTCTGCTAGTAAAATCTATAAAAATCACAGTGCACATTATTAACACTAGACTTCAGTCAAGACTTTATGTATTTACTTATTTTTATTTTAGGCATAAAACTCAAGTTTAAATGTGTGATTCATGTCCTCATTGGAGGGATTTCTTCTTATTTCCTGTCCAGCAAGGTACAGACTGCAATAAGACACCTTTTCAACAAAATAGTTAGGAATTGCAATCTCTGAAAGACCGTTATTACTGTCTGTACCTCTGTGAATATAACGGAGGGCTATTTAAGCCCCTAAAAATTATTGACTTTTGATACATCTAATAAAGACCATCCTAGACACATACTAGTGGGTTGGTGCATCTGTCATTTCTAACCCTTAAAAACAATAACAACTTGACATAAGTACCATAATTATTTTTTCAGGTCTAGCCAAAATTTTTAAAAATAAGGGTAGACTGGCATCTCCAGTATGTGTATAAAAGGAAAATACTGCATTTGACAAGAAAATGCTGCTCTGACCTAATTTGCTTGAAGTTTAAATGCACCTCAAAAGGATATGCTGCATTTGACGACTTTTCTTACACATTAAAATCAACAGACATTTGCTGACCTGTGTTTGACATTAATTTGTTAAAGGAACGTCAAAATCAAGAAAACAGCGCTTAACTATCCAGGTCTGTTGCAATATATTTTAGGAATAAATCAATAATGTCTTTTTGGGACCTTGTAAGATCTCACTAGTGCACCTTAACAGTTAAAAACATGCAGACAGGTATATTTTACACCAATTCACACATACTTTATAAAATTCTGTGGAAGCTGTTCTTAGTCACAGCCCGTTTAGAACACCACCAACAATGAGCAACTGTAGGGCCCTATTTACAAAGTTACTATAACTTATTTTAATGTAAATTTAAATTAGTATATAAAAGAACCATGAACATGTATTAAAAAAAAAATGTTTTAGGCAAATAATAATAATACAACACTAGTTGCTTGGAAACAGGTTAAACTTTGTAAATAAGAAATGTGAACATGTGTAAGTGACACCTGTTAAAAGCAAATTCAGTGAAGCAATAAATATTTAGTTGAGCTTTACCACTTAAGTTTATTGATATGATGAACAAGGTAACCATGTAAAATGAGTGTGATATAATGTGATATAATGTATCTTATAAATGTGGTTGTGTAAGGAACATCTTTCAAATCAAAACTGAAGTCCTTTTCAAATTATATATTATATTTAGCAGATAAAAAATAAAATGTAGCAAGGTTAGATTGCACGTCATGTCAAGCATCATTCCACTGATTGTTCATGATGGAGGAGGAAAGCTTAGAAATGTTATCTGTGGACATTGATAGGCATAAAAAAAAATGATGCATGTGTCCTTTCAAGGAGTCTCTTTGGAAAGTCATAGATATCTGACAGCTGTGTGGTGGCCCAAACCAAATTATTGGAGTTCCTTAGAAACAAATGTCCACATTAAAAAGGCTTCTACCAGAGTTGGTAATGTCATCATGAAGGATATTAAATGGAGAAACACATCCCCAAAGGTAGTGTCATCACATGGAGACTAAAAAAAAAAACGTGAGGAATCAAACTGTGCCTTAAACTCTTATGCCCTGTACACACGATCGGTTCGTCTGATGAAAATTAACCGATGGATTTTTTCATCATATATCCAATGAAGCTGACTTTCATGAGGGGCGTGGCTGGCCAGCAATGGAGATGGCTGCTTAGTGCTTGAGCTCGCCTGCCAGGGAGAAAACTGGAGCGATAGGAGCCCGTGTTGGAAGGTAATCAATACCAATCCAGCCTCCTGAGACCCAGAGGACACTTAGCAGCGATGTCCGGGAAAAGAAAAACGGAACACCATCCACAAAAGCTGATGGCCTTCTTTCATTATTCGTCCCAGGTCAGTCAGCCACAAAATGGCGCCAGCAACAACACATCGCTGGGGGCCCATTCAGACTTTCCTGATGCCATCCTGGGTGCACAGGACTCCCTATGCCCTCCTTCACCTCCCACACCTAAAATGGGAGAAAACCTGGTAACGGGAAGCCCGCCGCGGATTTCCCCGCAAATCGAGGCCCCAGCTTGCGGCCTACTCCCGGCGAACCAGGTCCTGCATTCATCCATGGCCTCCTTCCCCACAACAGGGCAACCAGTGGTAGACACCACACTAAAAGATATGCTGCTTTCCCTCCAGTCCTCCCTGATGACAGACCTGTCCTCCGTTTTCTCTAAAATCACCACAGACCTGCATGTGATGGACGACAGGGTCACACACCTGGAAAACAGTATGGGGGAATGCACAACCACAGTAAATGAACTGGTTGACTCCTATAATGACATACAGACAGAGCAGAAGTGGGTGAGGACCAAGCTGGCCGATTTAGAGGACAGATCCAGAAGAAACAACCTGAAACTTAGGGGGGTCCCAGAAACCATACTGCCGGCTGACCTTCCCAGATATGCCAAGGGACTTCTACATGCAATACTACCTGACGCCTCACCTAGAGATCTTATAATTGATCGGATCCATCGCATAGCCAAGCCCTCACATCTAGCTGCTTCAGTCCCGAGAGACGTCCTAATAAGAATTAATTTCTTTCACGTCAAAGAACAGCTACTGATGACCGCCAGAGGGGGACCACCGCTACAACATCCATTTGAGGGAGTCCTGCTCTTCCCTGACCTTTCAAAATACACGCTGCAACTCAGACGACAACTTAGCCCGATTACCAAGGGCCTCCACAACAACAGGGTCCAGTACAAATGGCGATACCCAGACACTCTAATTGTAACAAAGAATGGCTCCTCGCACGTGATCCAAGACCTGCAGAAGGCATTGCAACTGCTTCATTCATAGGGAATTCTCCCTGAACTGCCTCAAGACTCTACAGCCCAGAAAGCTCAACGCAGATCCAGAAATACTCGCCACAGCCCCGCTACCCAAGATGATGGACAGGAACAGATGACCTGAAGATCTTGGGCATCCCTTTCTACATCTACGTGACAGATGCTCTCCCTGGCACTCAGCTCTCTACCTGTTTTCTTTTTTTTCTCTTTCTTTTCAGTTTAGGTTTTTAATCAACAGCCTTGTGACATTCATTACCCCGACCCAGCGGTTTAGTTGGACACTTAGTCCCTGTACTCTGCTTCCTGACTCTCTCGGTCGCATCGCCTTCGTAAACCGTACTTGTTGATATTACCAGTTTTTCTTGCTTGTTTAGTTTCTTATCATTTGAATTACTGTTAAAGCAAACCTGACATCAGTTCAGGGACCTGCACGATACCGGAATACGATCGACAACTTCCTTATAGGCGACCTCATCTCCCTCACACAGACAAACTCATCCTTCTCTCCAAACTGTAAGTGACTTTCTTTCCCAAATTTTGCTTAAACCTTGATCCCCAATGACGACTAAAATCCTATCCATTAACGCTAATGGGCTAAACCACCCGGCGAAAAGACATTCCCTATGGGAGACCGTTTTGGACCTAAACTGCGACATATTATGTGTCCAGGAAACTCACCTTATGTCACCCGGTGTATCTGCTTGTACCAACAGGCACTTCCCCCACATTTTTGCGGCCCCCTTCTCCTCCAAGAAAAGGGGGGTATTCATAGCAATCAGAGATACTGTCAAATTCCTTCTGAAGAGTGTTGAAATGGACCCAGATGGGCGTTATGTTGTACTCGTATGCACTGTAAATGGTATAGAAGACACCCTGGTTAACATTTATGCTCCCAACGTCAAACAGATCAGTTTCCTCTATTGTACACCCCATCAAACAGGGACGCCTGATTGTATGTGGGGATTTTAACCTGGTTCTGGATGTCTCCCTGGACTCCACCACTGCCTTAAAATGCAGAGAGTCCCCTCTAAAATACTTTATCGCCTCACATGACCTGTTTGACGTTTGGAGGTGCTACCACGGTTCTGAACGTGATTACACATACCTCTCTCTCCCCTTCATAAAACATATTCATGCATTGACATGTTCCTCACCGACAAATGGCTTCTGCAATCAGCGCATCTGTGATCCACACCACGACCTGGTCGGACCATGCCCCAATCACCATCACCATTTCTGACTCTCCTACTACTAGGCCCGCGTTTCTATGGCGAGCCAACAACTATATCTTGCAACATCCTTCTTTCTCACCAACAATCTCTGAACACCTGACAGAATACTTTGACACTAATACGGGATCTGTGCCCGATCCAGGCGTGGTGTGGAACGCGCATAAATCGTTTATTAGAGGAATTCTGATTAAACGAAGCTCTTCTCACAAAAAAAATTGATCAATAAGGATAGACACTCTCATATCGCAAATAGATGCTTCTGAGCGACTTAATAAATCCAATCCAGACCCGCTCATATACTCTCCCTACGACAAGAGCTGAGACTCCTTCTCCTGCAATCCTTTGAACATAATCAAAGGAAATGGAAAGCACGTTCCTACTCCACATCCAATAAGGCAGGCAAAGCTCTAGCACAGCGCATTAAAGGTAGAAAGGCTAAAAGTAGGATTGACCACCTCTTCCATCCACACATTAATGCAAAACTCACAAACCCCCAAGAAATAGCTGATGCGTTCAGCACATATTACGGAGACCTCTACAACCTATGTAATGACCAAGACACACATCAACCTTCCCCGACCGACATAGACAACTTCCTTAACCATGTATGCCTCCCATCCCTGTCAGCGGACCAATTGGCCCGACTAAATGAACCCTTCACCACGCCAGATGTTTTAGCAACCATTAAATCTTTGCCCCTGGGCAAGTCCCCTGGTCCGGATGGACTTACCAGAGAATATTTCAAACAATTTGCCCAAACATAAATATGGGGGGGGGCAGGCTCCATAGATTTTAAAGAATATTATTTGGCTACAATTCTCACTCAGCTTAAAGACTGGTTCTAGCTATTCCCTGTTACACTGTGGGGACAGCTGAAATCCATGTTGGTTAAACATAATAACCTCCGAGACTGGATTCTGGGAGTACCACATGGTGCACTGGTCTCTAGCTCACTCCCTCCCACGATGAGAGCATCAGCCTTAGCCTGGACATTTCTTGTCCAGCAAGGTGAACTCCACCCCCATCCATTTCATCCTCCTATCCCACTAAACTGCCTTCAACACTGTACTGAAGACCTTGAATTAAAACGATGGATAGCCAACGGTATATCCTACATTCAAGATATATTCTGCGGAGAAACATTACTTACATTTCCTCAGATACAAACTAAGTTCCACCTGAACCATTCGGAACTCTTTACCTATCTTAGAATTATACACTGTATGTCTCAGATGTCCAAGCCGTGCTACCCTATTCCCCCTTCTGCGTGGTCTTTCTTGACCGCTTACCCCTCGAAAAAGATAGGAATTTCCCTTTTTTATAATATTTTTCGCCAAAAACAGGTCTTCTCCAAAGCCAAACCACATTTTCAATGGGATACAGACACGGGCCAAACTCTTACTGAAGACCAATGGCAATCAGCACTTAGATCCATCTACAAAGCTACCTGAAACGCGGCGCTGTGGGAACTCACATTAAAAATCTCCCTACGCTGGTACCTCACGCCAGCTAAAATAGCTAAATTTGGTACGAACAGCCCACACATGCTGGAGATGCACCAGAGCTAAGGGCGATATGATACACATATTCTGGTCTTGTCCATGCATTAGCATATATTGGTCCACCATCTTCCGTATACTGTCAGATTTAACAGATAGTCCTATACTTCCATCACCAGCCCTGGCATTACTAAACATGAATATGGACCAGATACCCGGTGATATACGACTGATAGCCACCAACATCCTTCTGGCAGCTCGGCTGAGCATTACCAGACTCTGGAAATCTGCCAAACCCCCGACGATAGAAAGCACTATTGAGCTAGTTAATCTGCACTATAACTATGAGCTAACACTGGCTTCTAGCAAAGGTCGCCTAGCAGAGGCCCACGAGGTTTGGCGTTCATGGGCACGGCCCAATGCAGCATTATATTTGTGAATCCGGTGGTCGCACAGTGCACCCGGGTTGACAGGACTCTAGTTTTAGTTGTCAATATATTACGTATCCGTACGACAAATTCTCTATACACGCTTACCTTGCTTTGTTGTCTGACCTATATTGCTTATTTGAATCAAATGGATATTTGCTGTCTCTGAATTTTGCATGCACACTCTTGACGAAGAACTGGTATGTACTTTAATTGTATGTTCTATATTGTTAAAAATCAATAAAAACTATTGTTGAAAACAAAAGCTGACTTTCATCAGTCTTGCCTACACATCATCGGTTAAAAATCTGATTGTGTCCAACGCGGTGATGTAAAACACAAAGATGTGCAGAGAAAAATTAAGTTCAATACTTCGACTTGATTCTGAGCATGCATGGATTTTTGACCAATGGATTTCCCCACAGACGATCGTTTTTTTCTATCGGTTTTTTAACCATACGAAAAATTTTAAACATGTTCTATTTTTTTCACCGATGGGAAGAAAACAGATGGGGACCAGACACGATCGGTTTGTTTGTTGAAAACGATCCATCGGTCCGTTTTCATCAGATGAACCGTTCGTGTGTACAGGACATTACTTTCCATTGTGTCCAACTTCTAAAAAGGCTCATTGATTTTTTGATACAGTTAGGCAGAATGAAACCTTTAAATGTAGGCTGTATTTCAAATCTTTTTTGTATCTCAAACTGTTGCTAGGAAATACATAGTTTGAATAAATGTAATTTGCATATGCAAAGCAAAATACATAATATGTGAGCCTCTTGAAAAGTTACATGATTGTTGTGATTATTATAAAATTTAATGCAGAGGTTCACACAAAAAGTGAACCTCCACTTTTTGGATCCCTCCCCCCTCCGGTGTCACATTTGGCACCTTTCAGGGGGTAGGGGGGTGCAGATACCACTGTCTTCTGGGAAACACTGTTCCCAGGAGAGAACGGGGACCAGTGACGGCTAGCCGCGATCCTCACGCATGCATGGTAGGGAATCGGGCAGTGAAGCCTCGGCTTCTGACATTGCGGGCGCGCTGGACAGGTAAGTGTCCATTTTTTAAAAGTCAGCAGCTGCTGTATTTGTAGCTTTTGGCTTTTTAAAAAAAAAAATTGGCAGAACCTCCGCTTTAATGCATTAATACTCTACCCATGTTTTATTTGTTGCTGTGAATGACTGACCTTATGAATATGAATGACACTTTTAAATTTTAATAATAAACAAATTTATTGCACAGTTTACGCTATTACAATATTAACCACTTCAATACAGGGCTTTAATACCCACTTCCATACCGGGCCTATTCTGGCACTTCTCTCCTACATGTACAAATCATCATTCTTTTGCTAGAAAATAACTCAGAACCCCCAAACATTATATATGTTTTTTTTTTTTAGCAGACATACTAGGGAATACAATGGCGGTCATTGCAACTTTTTATCTTGCATGGTATTTGCGCAATAATTTTTCAAACGCTTTTTAAAAAAAAAATGGTTTCATGAATTAAAAAATAACAAAACAGTAATGTTAGCCCAATTTTTTTGTAAAATATGAAAGACGATGTTACGCCGAGTAAATAGATACCTAACATGTCAAGAGACCCCACATCTCTCCTCCAGGCTGGAAAGAATGAGATTGTGAAAAAATTTCACAGATCTCATTCTTACTAGCCGCAATTGCGGTTTGTTTACTTACGGGTACCTGGGCGTGACGTCATCATCAGCGTGGTCATAGAGATGACTGGTGACGATCTGGTCACTAGTCATCTCTATGCCTCCCATCCGGCGCATGGCGATCATCTCTCCGGGCCCCCGATGGCACAGGAGAGCCTGGATGCCGCCTATAAGAACGATCAAGCTGTGGAACCGCCACTATGATCGTTCTTACGGTGCGCAGGATCGCCACCGGAACAAAATGATATCTGAATGATGCCTCTAGGTGCAGCTATCATTCAGATATTACAACACAAAGTACAGGACATCACATGATGTCCATCCGGGATAAGAGATACCCTTTTTGTGCGGTTTTAAAGTGGTTAATAAATATACACTTTGAAAAATTTAACAGGAGACATTATAAATATTACTTTCAGGACATACAGTATGTACAATAGTAAGGATGATGATTGGGTTTAGCCCTACCAGGGATACGAGGCCAGTCTTTTGTATTCCAGGTTCAAGGACCAAAACAATGTGGAAATTTGCCATAGAAACCATAATTTACTGTCTGTTCCTAAACTTAAGTCAATAAGTTGACCTTTAGAAAAGCCAGTCCCCATCACTATGAGGCCCCGTACACATGGCCGAGGTTCTCGGCAGAAACCAGCGAGAACCTCGCTGGCTTCCTGATTCTGCCGAGAACCTCGGCCGTGTGTACGGATTCGGCGAGCATCCCGTCGGGAATGCCGTCGAGCCGAAATAGAGAGCAGGTTCTCTATTTGCTCGACGGCCCGCCGGGATGAATGGCTGGTCGCCTTTCCCGACGGGCTGGTCGCCGAATCTGACGGCCGGCCGAGAACCTCGACGGGCGGAGCGATGTGTTCCGCCCGTCGAGGTTCTCTGCCGTGTGTACGGGGCTTAAGAGTAAGTGCCCAGTAGCCATATTGACAATGTTCTTTATCTGTCATGTGGAAAGCACAGAAAGTGCTGCTGATAAAGTGCACTAGGGGAGATGAGTGTAAAGCTTGTGGACACTGGTGGTATATGTAAACCCTTAATGAATGTCCTGTAAGTACTGTAGCAACATTTTGTGCAGGGCTGCTGTTAGAAATCATGGGGCCTCATACAACTTACCTGTCAGCCCCCCCCCCCCCCGGAAATAACAAATCGCTAAAATGCCATGGTCGCAATTGTATGCTTTGCAGCAATGGCAGAATTATTGCCTCGCTATTGCCCCTTCCTGACACCTGTTTTTATTTTTCAATTGCTTAATAGTAATTTTAAATTGCAACAGTGAGCCAAGTATTTGGCTTCAAGGTGCAGAGCAGCCCCATTGAAGTCAATGAGAAGTTTGACAGGTGGTGCTGCCTTTCAAACTCTGCAGTCTGCGTTAATAATGCTGCAGCTGTGAAGTAAAGCGTCACAGCCATGGCATGAATACAGCCCTGTCTGACTATATGACAGCCGGCTTCTGAAGGGGCATGACCAAAAAAGGTTTGCTGACCATCTCCCAATGGCTGAGAGCGCTGACTGGAATGTTCTGGCGGGGAAGACGCCTCCCTGTCAGACATAGGTGTGCACAGCCTATTGCATTAGGGTGTGTACCCCAAAGCCCAAAAGCACACTACCGATCACTCACAATGTTCATTCAGAAAAGGAAGGAGCCGGTAAATTACATATTTACTGGCCCCTTCCTCACGCCTAAAACATCCCAGCAGCAACAACCAATAGGAGAGGAGGGAACTTGGCAGTGCTGTGGGGGGAAAGTTGGGAGCCAGGGCAGTAGGGGCAATCTGTGCTGCACAGGGTGATTAGGGTGTGCCTGGGCTCAACTGGCACACCCTTGTGCGCATGCCTATGCTGTCAGAACATAATAGAACAGCAGGGGAGATCAGCATTAGGCTGAATTCACATTTGACGTTTTCTCGATGTGTGACAGTGCACAGGTAACAGGCATTTTTGGAAATGCATTAGAGGACCGGATAACAACACTACCACCTGGTTCACTAAACATCTCCACAATGTCCCATGGAAGCGTTCAGCTCTCTATCTCCCAAACACTGGAGCGGAAGAGGAAGTACCCCCCTACCCACCCGCGATCCCTGGCTCTGAATGCCAGCATTTCAAAATTCATGGCTTTGAAATGCTGTCATTCCGTCTGGTGGAGACGCAGAGTTTTAAAAGCCTGATGGCATTGGCTGTCCAACGGTACGTCGTGCCCAGCCGGCACTACTTTTCCAGACGAGCCATCCCTTCCCTGCACAACCAAATGGGGGACAAAATCAGGTGTGCATTGCGCAATGCCATCTGAGCCAAGGTCCACCTAACTACAGATACGTGGACCAGTAAGCACGGTCAGACACGTTATATCTCCCTAACAGTGTACTGGGTAAATGCAGTGGCGGCTGGGCCTGAGGCGGATAGCAGTTTGGTGCATGTCCTTCCACCACTGAGGATTGCAGGGCGCTTCAGTTTGCCTCCTGTTGCTAACTCCTCCTACTCCGCTTCCTCATCCTCTACCGCCTCCTCATCCGGTCAGCGTAACACATTCACCGACAACTTCAGCACAGCCATGGGTAAACGCCAGCAGGCAGTTTTAAAACTTTCCTGTTTGGGGGGAAAAACCCACACCACGCAGGAGTTGTGGAGGGACATGGAACAACAGACCGATGAGTGGTTGGCATCAGTGAGCCTCAAGCCGGGCCTGGGGGTGTGCGATAATAGGCGAAATCTCGTACCAGCTCTGGGCCTAGCCGGTTTTATGCACATCCCTTGCCTGGCACATGTGCTGAATTTGGTGGGGCAGAGGTTCCTTAAAACTTACCCCGATATGGCACAGCTGCTGCATAAAGTGCGGGCCATCTGTGCGCCCTTTCGGCCTTCTCCCCCTGCTGCTGCTCGTCTGGCAGCGCTGCAGCGTAACTTCAGCCTTCCCGCTCACCGCCTCATATGTGACGTGCCCACAAGGTGGAACTCCACCTTGCACATGCTGGCCAGACTGTGCGAGCAGCAGCAGGCGATAGTGGAGTTCCAGCTGCAGCATGCACGCGTGAGTTGCTCTGCGGAACAGAACCACTTCACCACCAATAACTGGTCCTCCATGCGAGACCTGTGTGCCTTGTTGCGCTGTTTCGAGTACTCCACCAACATGGCCAGTGTCGATGACGCCGTTCTCAGCGTGACTATCCCAGTTTTAATAGGTGCTGATTACTGGGTGGCCACGCTGCTGGATCCCCGTTACAAGGACAATGTACTGTCCTTAATTCCCTCAATGGAGTGTGAGCGCAAGATGCGCGAGTACAAGCGCACACTGGTAAAGGCACTGCTGGTGGAATTCCCACCTGACAGCGGGGGCACAGTGGAAGCACAAGGCGAAGGCAGAGGAGGAGGAAGAGGTCGCCAACGCAGCCGAGGCACCCCCAGCACCTCAGAATGCAGGGTTAGCATGGCCGATATGTGGAAAAGCTTTGTCAGCACGCTGAAACAAACAGCACCACCAGCTGATATGGAACGTTTTAGCAGGAGGCAGCATTTCAGCAATATGGTGGAGCAGTATGTGTGCACACGCCTACACGTACTGAATGACAGGTCTGCCCCCTTAAACTTCTGGGTCTACAAATTGGGCACATGGCCTGAGCTTGCCCTTTACGCCTTGGAGGTGCTGGCCTGCCCTGCAGCCAGTGTATTATCTGAACGTGTATTTAGCACGGCAGGGGGCGTTATCACAGACAAGCGCAGCCGCCTGTCCAGAGCCAATGTGGACAAGCTCACGTTCATTAAAATGAACCAGGCATGGATCCCACAGGACTTGTCCCTACCCTGTGCAGAATAGACATGTATACCGGCCTTACCCAGCCATTCTTGTATTTCTGATCTTTCTGCCACCTCATCCCTTTAAAAGCAAAAACATATTAATTACACAGGTTCTCTGGCTGATTAAGGTGCTAATTAAACTCACTTGGTGCCTTATCGACATTACATTAGCCCCAGAACCTGTGTAATTACTATGGCCCAGATTCAGAGAGAATTAGATTCTCGTAGCGTATCAGAAATACACTACGCCGCTGTTTTTTACCTGGCTCTACGTGGAATCCAGGTAGATTTTGTCCAGTAAACGACGGCGGCGTAGCGTATTTCTCCCTTCGCAATCCATTTACGCGAGTAGGGGGCGTGAAGCATTTAAAATAGGCGCATTACCGCGGCGATCGAACTGCGCATGCTCCGTTCGCAAATTTCCCGCCGTGCATTGCGCGAAATCACGTTGTTACGTCATTCGTTGTTTGAGTAGCGTCGTTTACGGACATTTCTATTCCCGAACGACTTACGTAAAAAAAAAAAAAGAAAATTTGACGCGGGAACGACGGCCATACTTAACATGGGCTATGCACCGTTAGACCAGCAAAAAGCTGGTCTAACAGTACGTAAAAAAAAATAGACGTAAGCGATTGCGAAGACCGCTCGTATCTTCGTGGATCGCCGTAAAAACTCATTTGCATATCCCGACGCATCAAAACGACGCAAACTCCTCCCAGCGGCCGCAAAAATATCGCAGCGTAGACCCGAAGGCTTACGAAGACGTAAGGCTCTCGGATCGAAGCCCGAAGCCGCCGTATCATGGTTTGAGGATTCAAACTAGTGATACGGCGCGCAAAATTTGAAATTACTCCTGTCTAACACCAGTTAGACAGGCGTAATTGCTCTATGAATCTGGGCCTATGTGTTCAGGTTTAAAGGGATGAGTTGGCAACCCTAGATCTTTCTCACTCTTTTGGGGTGTACCCTAATTTAAAAAATAAATAAATTAAAAACAAAAACCTGGGTTGACTACCTCGTCCTCCTCCTACATGCCATGCTATTACCGACATTTTGCTGCCATTTTCAGCCCTCTAGCCCTTTCCCTTAGTCTTTAAGAAACATTTTAGTAGTCAAACGTCAGGGTCCCCATTGACTTCAATGGGGTTCGGGTTCGGGGTCAAGTTCGGGTCCCGAACCCGGACTTTTTTCCGAAGTTCGGGCCGAACCCGCCGTACCCGAACATCCAGGTGTCCGCTCAACTCTAGTCATAATAAAGGTTAACAAAGGTAAGCAACCTGTGGTGTCTGCAGAAAATGTGAACTTTTATGTGCAAAGTTTGCTCTGGCTGACAGATTTGCTTTAATCTACCGGTATGTCTCAGCTGTGTGTTGGTAAGGAACTAACAACATCTCATGTATTATATTCTGGTATCAATTTCAGCTAATGTTGGCAAACCTAAAATAAGCAGCTGCTACTGAAGCCTTGAAGTGGACCTTCTAACCTAATTTAAGACTTAGCCTTTGTGCAGCACCATGAAGTATGGGAAATGCTTTTCTTTGCAGGCTATTCAGCAGATTTTTTTTAATAAGCAAAGGAAGACTTTATGTTCACATTCGTCATATTTATATATTCACTATATATCTCCCAAGCTCAGGCTGCATAAAATGTGCAGACAGCGTGCATGCAGATAGTTGATATTTATTGCTTGAAAATATTTAGAGGTATTTCTAAATCAAACACCATTTTATTGGGAACAAGACAAAAACATTGGATTTGGACAATGATTACAGCAAATAGAAGTGTTGCTTGAACAATAATGTAAAGAAACAGATTTTAAAAATGTCTTCTTGTATTCTTCACTTAGATATTGCATAACCATAATCAATCTCTTTCAAGAAATGAAACTTAGAATAAAAGTTTAGGAACAATTATTATATTACATTAAGTACAGCAAATTGAGAAAGTGGTCACATGTACATTTGCAAGGGATAACCTGAAGATGGAAATGTGGTTGTAACACTTTCTATACATATGATTTACTATGGTAATACAAGTTACAGTATGGTTACAGTATGGCTGCCACGGGTCCTGTATGTTGGAGTTTGATCGTGAGATTTTCTTAGTACACTCTTAGTGCATTGCAACCAGGTGATTATAATGCAAACCTAATGCAATATTTTCCTTTGCCAAAATGTACAGAAACTGCAACAAAATCTTAACTGTCTGGCTTATAAATCAGTGAATTAAGTTCTACTTCATATGTGCTCAAATGTCTATCCCCTCTCTACTAGTTACCCAATCTTTCTTGCCAGACAGTAAACAGAAAGGGCCTGATTCCCGTAGAATTGCCGCTGGCGTAGCATAAGCCATTTACACTACGCCGCCGCAATTTAACAGAGCAAGTGCCGTATTCCCAAAGCACTTGCTCCGTAAGTTGCGTCGGTGTAGTGTAAATGGGTCTGCGTATCCCAGCGTAATTCAAAGGGGGCGGCTTGTATTTAAATTAAGCGCGCCCCGCGTCGATCGAACTGCGCATGCGCCGGCCTCCAGCTCATGTCGGAAAAAGTGAATGAAACCGATGTGAGCGTCGTTTACATAAATCCCTATTCGCGAACGACTTAGTAAAACAATGTAACCGACGGAAAAAGACGACGCTGACCCGACGCCATACTTAACATGGCAACGACGGAACTTCGTAAGGTTACCCCTCATATAGCAGGGGTAACCTTACGCGTACGTAAATGACGTAAACGACGACGGGGTATTTCTTTTGAGAACCTGGCCCACAATGGATACAGGCTGTCAACCACAGCCGATACATTAAAGATCCCTTTGCCCTTTCTGGATCAGCTGCCATGAAAAATGGTCATTAAATAATTTACAAATGAAAGCGTTTATAAATGATTTTTGATAAAAAAAATTATTTTGCTTAAATCGTTTGGTTTAAACATTTTAAAGAAAAGATTAGTGTATTTGAAACTGCTGATGGAGTAAATTATGAAGGCACCAATAACCTGTATGTTTGGGGAATGGAATAGTTCACCTTAAAGTATGTCAAATGAGTAAAGTTATCCAAATCGTAGGAAAACCTAGAATCAGCTTTCTGAAGTTACCTATACATATGTTTATTGCCCTGGGAATTTTGGAAACTGGATTATTCTGTATCAAATTACTTACCTGAGTGTGTTTGAAACGGCTGGATGAACAGCAGGTAAAACATACATTTTACCTGCATGTTTTTGGGAAATGGAAATGTTCAAAATAAAGTTGTTCTATACTGAGTGCAAGGTGAGCATTTGTGCTGGGAAAGTAGGTTTCTTAACTGCATGTTCACCTCTGTGTCTGCTTTTGGAGGTTGAAACCTCCGATCCATCATAACAGGTGGTATTGTACAATTTTTTTATTTCTTAAACAGAAGTAGATAAAACATTGTCATAGGCAACACAACAATAAAAGAATGTACCCCAGGCATATAGGTACAGAAACAAATGGCTTAAAGTTAGGAATTCCAAAACCTTGAGTTGTGCGTTTTCAAATGTGTCAAGGGGGGAGGGAAAAAGAAAGGGGTAAGAAATAAGAGGGAGAAGAGAAGGGGAGTCCCGATAAGATCGGGGGGGGGGAGGGAGAGTAAGGCCTCGTACACAGGGACGGACATATCCGATGCAAACGGTCCTCGGACCGTTTGCATCGGATATGTCCGCAGGGCTATTTTGGTCCGATGGCGTGTACACACCATCGGATCAAAATCCCCGCCGGCAGACAGTGCGGTGACGTAGCGGTGACATTGTCGCCGCCACGTCATCGCACCAGGAAGTAAACAACTTCCACGCATGCGTTGCATCCATACGACGCTTGCGCGGGTGGGTATGTCCGCTGGAGAGTGTACTGACCAGCGGACATATCCCACGGACATGCGTCCGGCGGAAAAGTTTCAAAGCATGCTTTGGAAATTTTCCGCTGGAGAAAACAGTCCGAATCCGTCCATTTGCCCCTACAGACGAGTGGATTTTTCGGCTGAAATGGTCCGTCGGACCATTTCCAGCGGAAAAATTCCATCGTGTGTACGAGGCCTAAAAGGAAAGAAGAGGTTAAGTGAATCTGTTAGGTTTCTTTGGAAGAGATGGATGAGGTGCAGAGTCATTAAGTGTCAGGCAATAGCATATTTTTCAGGGAATTTGAGGTGGAAAAGTCCATCCAAATAAGCTATAAGACCATAAACTTGTTGAAGGTATCATTATCGAAGGCCAGCATCTCAAAATTGCACAAAAAAGCGCAACACATTTGGTTTCTGCGATGCTACAGAACCTGGGAGCATGGATTGCAGTGCCATTTCTGAGGAAGGTTTCTATAACTGTTTATATAGGCCACCGTCTATGGAAAAGACCTGAGACCAATTGAATCATATTACAGTCCCACCATTAGTGGAGATATGTTCCTTCAGCCGATCCGCATCACCAACAAGTGGGAGGGACCTGTGTCTGCTTTTAGACTTCCAGTCACTTAGACAACTGCTTCAATATGACTAGTTTGTTCTCTCAATAAGATTAATAGAAGCTAGAGAAAAGTACTGTATATACTCAAGTATAAGCCGACCCGAGTATAAGCCGAGACACCTAATTTTACCACAAAAAAGGAAAACATTTTGACTCGAGTATAAGCCTAGCGTGAGAATGCAGCAGCCACTGTAAGTGGAAAAGTGGGTCAACAATGCCCATTTGCACGCCTCACTGTGCCCATTGCAACCTCACTGTGCCCATTACCTCACTGTGCCCATTACCTCGCTGTGCCCATTACCTCACTGTGCCCATCCTCACTGCCCATTATCTTGCTGTGCCCATTACCTCACTGTGTCCATCCTCACTGTGCCCATTATCTCACTGTGCCCATTACCTCACTGTGCCCATTGCAACCTCACTTTGCCCATTGCAGCGTACCTGAAATTCTTGACAGGCTGTGCTGCCTTCGTCTGTTTTTTAAAAAATGGCTTCCTCCTGGTCCCGTCCCTTTCCGTGATAAGCGTTTGACACTGTGTTCAGTGTTCCACCTATCATGGATGTTCTTTCATTTTCTGACTCAGTTTCCCAGCAGACACTGTGTTCAGTGTTCTGCAAATCACGGATGTTCTTTCATCCTTGGACAAGAGAAGGTCCGTGATAAGCGGAACACTGAACACAGTGTCTGATGGGAAACCGAGTCCGAGAATGAAAGAACATCTGTGATAGGTGAAACACTGAACACAGTGTCAAACGCCTTTTATGGAATGGGACGGGACCAGGAGGAAGCCACATGTTTTAAAAAATGGATGCCCAAGGTACACTGACTCGAGTATAAGCCGAAAGGGGTATTTTCAGCCCTAAAAAAAAAGGCTGCAAAACTTGGGTTACACTCGAGTATATACGGTACTGAAAAATATAAAATGCCATTACACATTATCTTTTAAAACTTACCAACAAAATGCAATATTAAGATGAAAAATAAACAGTCAAATTCCCTATAATAATTTGACTGCTGAAAACATGTATCATACAGTAAGGGCTGTACCCCCTATTAGTGCAATTATGTATAGAACGTTATGTACGTTCATGAAAGAAGAAAAGGTCAGTTGGTGAAAAAAGGTAGCAAAAGATACAGAAACATATAAAATGTCACTCTGCATTATCTTTTAAAATTTACCAGAAAATGCAATGTTATGATGAAAAATTAACAATCAAATTCCCTATAATAATTTGACTGAAAAAAAAAAAACATGTATCATACACTATGGGATGTACCCCCTATTAGTGCAATTATGTATAGCATGTTATGTACATTCATGGGAAAAAAATAATACAAGAAAAGTGGATGTATCCCATTCATTAAAACTAAACAGTTTTCTTAATTTGCCTATATGAGAAAAAGCAATATACCTATATACTCTACTGAATTTAAAGGTAATTATGCTATATAGTGATATACCAGGGTTGAACTGGACCTGTAGGACAAAGCATGTCTGCCTTTCCTTTCAGAGAGTGGTCTCTCACAAAGTATCATATCCTTACTCCTGCTAGGCACAGAGCAGTCAGTTTTCTGAAACACATTTTATTCATCCTCCTTCTCTTTTGATAATCCTAGCCCCACAAACTGACATGGAGACATTAGCTGAATTTCTTCTGCCCACCATAAGCCTCTATAGGAGGATGTGTAAAAACTGCAAGAACGACTAAAAGCCTGCTAAACAATCCTATAATCTTTAAAGAGGTGGAGACTGAACTGTGATTATTCTTTCATGAAAATGTTTCTGGAGAGATTTCCCCCTCTTCTGGATGGGCGGCCCACAAGGCAACCAATTGGGGAAAGTTAATTCAAACTGCCTCTAGGACTAAGTGCAACTGGGAAGCCACGATAAAGCAAAAAGAGGGTGAAATTGTGGATTTGCTGCAAGCACAAATACAGGACCCCAATACAGACTTTACACAGCAAATTGAAACTGCTAGGAAAGCCTTAAATTTAAGCCTCACAACAAATGTGGATAAGTACCACAGATGGGCCAGGCACAAATACTATACTCTAGGAGATAAACCAAGCACCTAGAGCTTTTCATCCTGCTCTCCCTAAACTCTGCCTCCATACAGGTCAGACTACACAGAATACACAATTGGTAGTATGTGAAATTTCACATTTCTATCAGACCGTATATGCTTCTCCAACAACCTTTAAACTAGAGGAAGCTGGGGCATTCTTCAAGATCTCCCTTTACCCGAACTTAAAGGGGTTGTAAAGGTTCATCTTTTATTCTCTAAATAGGTTCCTTTACTTCACTTACCTTTTGCTTCAATTTCTCTTCTAAGGCCACGTACACACGACCGGTTTTCTCGGCAGAATCCATCAAGAAACTTGATGGGAGACGTATTCTGCCGTGAAAACCGGTCGTGTGTACACTTTTCGCCGAGAAAACTGTTGAGGAACTCGTCGAGCCAAAAAGAGAGCATGTCTTCTTTTTCCTCGACGGGAATGGGAAAATTTGGCTCGACGAGTTCCTCGACAGCCGAACAAGGAACTCGACGGGGAAAACGATGTGTTTCGCACGTCGAGTTCCTCGGTAATGTGTACGCGGCCTAAATGTTTTTTTTCTTTGTTTGAATTTCTCACTTTCTGTTTCGCCTCAGTAAGCTTTCCACCATCATCCGAGCAGTGGAAAGTCATTTAGAACAGCTTACTGAACAGCTTACTAAGGAGGAACAGGAAGTGAGGAATTCAGACAAAGAAAACAAAGAAAAAAAACATTTAGAAGGGAAATTGAAGAAAAAGGTAAATGAACCAACAATACACTAGCTTATAGTAACCTAGAAAAAAAAAAAAAAACCTTTACAACCCCTTTAAGAAAGAACATAGGGATCTGATGGAAAATGTATTAATGGAGGCTGAGGTTTCGGCAGCAATTAAATCTATTAATCCCTCCAAAGCACTGTGCACTATTACAAAAAAATATTCTGAGGTCTTGATTCCCCACCTACAGTATATTCCTACTATATGATACGCAAAGGAGGAAGCATTTAATCTCATGACAGCATGGCCTTTATACATGTAATACCCAAGCCTGGCAGAGATCCAGGTGATTGCACAAATTACAGAACCATATCTCTTATCAATACTGATCTGCAAATTATGACTAAAATACTGGCCAATAGATTAAACTCCTTTCTCTCCCTTTATATTCTTCCATGTCAGGTGGGTTTTGTCCTGCATTGACAAGCACCAGATTAAACTAGAAGATTGATGGACATAATTTCAGTGGTTCAATCTAATTGGAATGCGCTAGGGAGAGAAAAGGCATGCCCCTCTTGTTAAATGTACATTCTCTTTCCTGGGCATATTTATTTTTCACTCTGTGCAAATATAGTTTTGGCTCAAATTTCTTGATAATGCTTTATGGAAACCCCACAGCATCTTTAACAGTTAAAGTATATACTGTAAATCCCCACGCTTTAGTATACCCCGAGGGAAGCGGCAGGGATCCCCGTTATCCCATATTCTTTTTATCTTGGCCATCAAACACTTGGCTATAAAATACAGACAAACCCAGATATCAGACATTCAGTGCAGGGATCGAGAACATAAATGAGCATTATTTGCGGATGACATACTGATGATTATTTCATCCCCAATAATAACGATTCCCAATCTGCTTGCCACTCTACAGAGTTTTCTGATATGTTGGGCTTGACAATTAATCGCTCGAAATCCCGGGCCATGAGCTTGTCCCTGAGAAGTTAGACTTTTGGGGAAGGTGAAGAAAAACTGCATTTGCATTGAAAGAAGATGCTTTACCTTATCTGGGCATTTACTTGACACAATTGTTAAGCACTTTATATCACCACAACTACCCCTCCCTATACAAAAAATTGACAGCTGACTAGATGGTCTATAGATCCCTCTCATGGTTTGGTAGGTCGCATACTGTCAAAGTTAATGTCTTGCCCCAAATATTGTATTTTTTTCGAACCCTTCATATAGCCGTAAATGACTCAAGTCTTATTCTGTTGCAGTGGAAACTGATTAAGTTCATTTCGGGGGATAAAAGACCTTGGGTGAATAGACAGATACTCTTCACCCCTAAAACAAGAGGTAGCCTGAGGGGGTCCCGGATCTCCACAAATATTTTTAAGCTGCACAATTTACTCAATTGGCTTGCCTTTACACTCACAAATCGTTGATGCCTTGGCTGTCCATAGGGAACTCGGACACTCCCTACAAGCCCCCTAGCCACCTGATGTGGTTACCATCAAAAGCAAGACCGCCTATTCTCTGTACCACCCTTTCATTCTCCTTAGGTCTATGGTACAGGCTCAACACATCTCATCATCTCCAATCAGCCTATAGCCCCCTTGCTCAGATCTTATCTAACCAGTTGTTCAGTTGACTCACCCCCACATTCTTCAACTGGTGGATGAATGGAGGAAGGTTCTTTCACTTCAATTATTATGGGAGATACACCAACTTCCTAAAACAGAGGTCTATCGTTATACACAACTGCTTCATTTCTTACAGTCGATACAATGACTAGGTGATATTGCTAGCCAGACCGCTTTTGAAAATGTATGTAGAACATGTGATAAACAGCATGGTTTGATATCCCCAATTTACTCCATGCTATTGTCATCTTCTTCTAAACAATGTTATATGCTAAAATGGGAATAGGACCTGCAAGTAGATAGTTGGATCTTGAGGATTGGCACAAACTAGTGAGCAATGCATCCACAACATATAATACACCTCACTTATAGAGGTAAACTACAAAGTGCTACTCCGATGGTATATGGTCCTAATGAGACTGGCCTCCTACATCCTAGGAGGCTCTCCACGCTGCTTTTGGGCTCCTCCGAGAATGGTTTGTTCCTCCATATTTGGTGGGAGTTCCCAAATTTCTGTAGGTTCTTGATAAGTGTATACAATTTGCTCATCTCCTTAACAGGCACGAACCTTAAAAAGAACCTGCAAGAGGCCCTATTTGGCCACCCAATTTTAGAAGCTTTGCGATGCATGCAGAAATGGACCCTTTTTTTTGGCAGCCTGCATCATGATAGTTAAGTCGTGGAGGTCCCCTGTGATACTGTTTGACATTATTAAGGCCAAGTTATCCTGGATAATGATCAACGACAAACTCAGCCATCCCCAATTTTAAAATTCCACAGTTCGAAAAGATATGGGAACCTTGGATTAACTACTTGACAGGGCAATAGTAGAGTCTGGAGTCCAAGCTTGGAGTATCATCATTGCACCAAACACTTTAGTTACCTTTTACTTTTAACTTTTTACTTTTTTTTACTTCTTCCTCGACTGCTCCCCCAGGCTGGTTATCTAGACCCTGGGAATTCTTATTTTTAAGGGGGGGTATTCGTAAAGGTCTTTTCTCAGGCCGCTTACTATTTTGAATATTATCATTGGTGGATCTTCATAGACAATCATTCTCTATATTAGACATTTGTATGTGTTTGAAATGCACTACCTAGAAATTACTAGGGATGAGCTTCGTGTTCGAAACGAACGTCCGTTCGATCGTTCGTCGAATTTCGAACAAAAACGATCGTTCGCGGCAAATTCGAGTGAAACGAAACAACCGTTTTTAAGACTTTTTTTTTCCATTGATACATGTTCCCTGGGGCAAGACCCGGGTTCTGAAAGACATTTTCCAACAATAACTTGAAAATTGGTCTTTAAAACGACCGTTTTTAAAACTTTTCCATTGATACTACTATCAATGGAAAAAAAAGTTTTAAAAACGGTCGTTTTTCAGGAGTCCTGCTCCTGAAAAAAGTACAGTTTTTAAGACTTTGTTCCATGGGGCAAGACCCGGGTTCTGAAAGACGTTTTACAACAATAACTTTAAAATTGGTCTTTAAAACGACCGTTTTTAAAACTTTTTTCCATTGATATTACTATCAATGGAAAAAAAAGTTTTAAAAACGGTCGTTTTTCAGGAGTCCTGCTCCTGAAAAAAGTACAGTTTTTAAGACTTTGTTCCATGGGGCAAGACCCGGGTTCTGAAAGACGTTTTACAACAATAACTTTAAAATTGGTCTTTAAAACGACCGTTTTTAAAACTTTTTTCCATTGATATTACTATCAATGGAAAAATACGTTTTAAAAATAGTGTTTTTTTCAGGAGTCCTGCTCCTGAAAAAAAACGACCGTTTTTAAGACTTTGTTCCATTGATACATGTTCCCTGGGGCAAGACCCGGGTTCTGAAAGACGTTTTCCAACAATAACTTGAAAATTGGTCTTTAAAACGACCGTTTTTGAATTCGAACGTTCGAGTCCCATAGACTTCAATGGGGTTCTAAATGTTCGTGCGAACGATAGGACCGTTCGACGGTTCTGGTGCGAACCGAACGCGGGGGTGTTCGGCTCATCCCTAGAAATTACCAATAAAAATTATTGGAAACAAAAATTTGCAAGAACCATGAGTGAGGGAGAATTTTGTCATGGGCAGGGTTAGCTTGCAGAGGACTGGAGGAAGGAGCCATCCATTTCCATATTATGGCACTGCTCTATGAGTAAAGATCATTACTATTCCTAGGGCAAATCCACAAAGCTTTACAATGTAGGTCTTGTATCACATATCTGAAGCTGACAGCACTGTTGTGGTCCTCAGCTTGGGCCAGTAGGATATTAGTCATGGCAAAAATACCAGTTATTTGAGTACCACATGCATGAGCAGACACATTTATTTGCACCACATTACTATTCCAGCTAGTGGAGTTGATCCCGTCCATGGGTTTATAGCCTCTGCTGATCCAGCACAGGAGCATCTTCATTGATGCATGACTACAGGCACTTAAATTGATTGTAAAGGCAGACATTTTTTATTATCTTAATGCATTCTATGCATTAAGATCTAATAGCATGTTAATATTTATGGTAAACTCACAGATGCAGATTTAGCCACTCTGGACAGTGTAAGGAGGCCTGTAATGCTGCACAGTGCTCTGGACGGTGGTCTGAGGAGGCCTGTAAAGCTGCACAGTGGTCTGGACAGTGGTCTAAAGTGTCCTCTAAAGCTGCATAGTTGTCAGGGAAATGTCCGTAGAAGTACTGGCAATCTTGCCAGTAGAAGAAATGGCCATAGAAGAAGTACTGGCGATCTTGCCAGTAGAAGAAATGGCCATAGAAGAAGTACTGGCAATCTTGCCAGTAGAGGAAATGGAAGCCATAGGCTCATAATGTGACAGTAAGATCCTCCTGCTGGTTTATAAATGGCTGCCACTGTCTGATCCAAATTGCTGGATTGTCGTCAGCCTTCCTGAGTTCCTGAGTCTCTGTATTATTACTGTTTGGATTTCCTGTTGTGACCCGGCTTGTTCCTGACCTGTCTGATCCGCTCTCCTGGCTTGACCCCCTGGCTTGCTTTACTGACTTGTTACCTTCTCCAGCACCTGATCCCAGCTTGTTTCACGGACTTCGCTTCAGTTATCTGTTCCTGCCTGTTTTCCAACACCAGACCTTGGCTTGTCTCCATTCCTGCAACCCTGCATCTCCTGCCTGGATCCACAGTGTTTGATCCCCAGCCGGCTTCCACTGTTTTTCCTTGTGCACACCTTGCCAAGTGTTACCGAGGACTCCTAGAGACTGCAGCCCAGTGGTGTTTACTGTATTCTCCAGTATTCTTCAGACACTCACCAGCTCTTCTCTCCTGGATCCATCTGGCAACCTGTGCTTCTCTGGGCACTACACCCTCTGTACCCAACCTCAGGGGTGTACTGCACTTAGCCGCAAGGGAAGCCCTCTCGGCATTTCGGCCTCCAACCAGGTACGTGACAATAGTGCTCTGGACGGTAGTCTGAGGAGACCTGTAACGCTGCACAGTGCATTGGACCATGGTCCCTCAGACCACGGTCCAGGGCACTTTGCAGCATTACAGGCCTGGTGGTAGAGGAATGGCCTGTAATCCACAGTGCCCTGGATACCACTGTCAGTGGTCAGAGGAGGCCTGTAATGCACAGTTGCACAGTGTTCTCTGGATGGACAGTGGTCTGAGGGGAGGGGACTCAAGGGAGGACCCAGGCCTGTTGTAATTGTAATGTACCACAACTGTTATTACTGTACACTCACAGTCTGCTCTGCCCTGGGTGTCTGACGGTGCAGTCGTCTCGTCAGGGGTCAGGACTCTGGAGGCCTGGATGGCCTGTAATGCACAGTGCTGCTTTCACTCTCACTCTTAGGTCTGTGGCAATCATCTCGTCATGGTGCGCTTGCTGGTAGCAGATTGTGGAAGCAGGAGGCGCTTCTTGAAAACCGTAAGTTGGTTCACAAGGTTAAATTTCCCTGCCTTACATTTCCAATCCGTTTTCATTCGTTAACAAAAACGGATCTGATTTTCATAATAGTTTTGGTCAGTGGACAAAAATGTGTTGTACTTTTCGTTTTCGTTACTGTAAAAATACAGCTCCCTTATGTATGCTGTCAAGAGCTCCCGCAATAATTTTCACCTTGGATTGGAGAGGGGAAAATGTCTCCCTCAAAGTTGCCCAAAGTTGCCCAAGAGTCCTCCTCTTCTTCACCATCAGCACCAACATTCCTTTTCCTCACCACCAACAACAACCCGACCCTTTTCCTTCCTACTGCCAGCACACCAAATTTCCTCCTCCTCTTCCACCTGCCGCTGGGCCTCTAGTGTCCAGTCTATTCTATCACAGAGCATGTGCTCAAAAAGAAACACAAGAGGGATCTGATCACATATTCCTATCTTGGCATAGCCCACCACCAAGGTCACCTCTTTAAATGACAACATGTTGCAGGTGTGCTAAATCATGAGCCATTCATGTGTTGAAAAAAACTTGCTCCCAAGAGCCTTAAGATGAATGCAGGGACGGGAGAGGTTTGGGGAGTGTGATGTTTTTGCACTCTTTTTGACATTTTATTAAAATTGTAGAACAATTCAGTGTGACACTGCAAATAAAAGCAGCTCACAAACAATACTATTATTCTATTGTGCCACTGGTTACATTGTACCAGTTGAAGGCTTTATCTTTTCTCTAGCTACAATTTGCTATAGCTTTTAAAATTGTTCTGGCTGCTACTTCCACCAATTAATTCAGGGCAATTACCATTGGATAAAACAAAAATCTGGTGTCACTACTAAAACAACTTAACCTCCCTGGCGGTAATCCCAAGTCTGGCTCGGGGTGGAAATCCAGTATCATTAGCGGTATTACCGAACATGATTAGGAAACGCATTGCAGCATCCAGGAGGAGTTTATTTACCTTGTCCCCTGAATCCTGCAATGTCTCCCCGCTGTTTGATTGTGCTGAATCCTCGCTTGATTCACACAGTTCCCGTGTGCCGCCGAACTCCGTTCCCTGCGATGTTACTACGTACAGGGGCGGAGATCAGCGCCAAATAAAAAAATAATAAGAAAACAGTACCCATACAGTATACTGTAATCATACAGATTACAGTACTGTATAAAATAAATATACGCCCCCATTGTACCTAGTGGTCTGCCTAGTGACCTGCATGCACTTTTATATAATAAAGACTGTTCTTTCTGTCTGGAAACTGTAGATTGTCCATAGCAACCAAAAAGTGTCCCTTTATGTCAAAACTGGTTTTAGACCAGCTAGAAAACAGCGATAATAAATTAGAATCACTTGCAGAATTGAGCGATAGCGATTTCTGGGGAAATTCGTCATCAAACACTGAAAGTAATGACAGCGACAATTCTGCAACTGAGCAAATTTCAATGTTTTTGACTTGATTACATTATTGATTAATTTTTATTATTATTATATTATTATTTGATATAATTATTTATAGTTATTTATTATATTTTATGATTTTGTGTTTCAAACTTGATCATACCCGGGATGTCTACTAGACTCTTGTTTGGTCAGATTTAAGTGAGTTATTTCTAAGAATTACAGGTCTACAATATAAAACGCCAAATTTGCACGCAAAATAATTCTACCACTTTCAGCACCTAAAATCAGACATAATCATACCGCCAGGGAGGTTAAAAACGTTTTTTTTTTTTTAGTTTATTCGTGCCAATAAATAATGTAAAGGTAAAATAACATGTGCAAAATAAGTGCAGTTGAAATACGTTTTTTTCTTATAATGCAATAGTTGAATAGGATTAAACAAAACATTTTTTAAAATCAGGTCCCATGATACATTTGGCTTACCTTTCTTCTTTGTAATTTAACTAAACTATTATGTACAGTATGCACAATGTAGGGAAAGATAAGTACAGGAATGTAGTATGTATGTAAGTATAGTTGGCACTATATGTACACTGTATATAGTATCTGCTCTTTCATTGCAATTAAGACTACAAAAATGCAATTGCTATCACAATGCTTACATTTCATGAGGTTATAAAAACGTGTAGTGTCATCATGTATCTGCAACATTATTTGGATCTGACTTCAAGTGATTAGACAATGACACATCACACAGTAGTTACGAAAGTGCACTATAGTTATTAATGTTTATTATTCGTGCAGACAGCTGAAGCAAAACAATGCTACATAACTACAATAGACATTAAATATATGTTTGCGCTATTGAACAAAGCATATTTTGAATTTAGCATTGTTCATGAACAGCTGTCATTAGCATATAATAATAATATCTCAATTGCAAAGCATTCACCAGTGTTGATATCCATACAAAAAGATATAGCAATATAGCAGGGTCTGTAATTACTGGAGAAAAATTTTACTTCTTGAGCTAGTGCCCAGTGCTTTTAAACAGAGGAGAATGAAGTACCATTATTCCGGGTAATTACACATCCCTAAAGTGTCTAAATGTACTTATAACACTGGGAAAACCAATGAACCTACTGATTGCAAATTAACAAAAGACAGTCTCTTAAAGTGGAGTCCAACTAGGAACTTTAACACAAATGTATAAAAAGTATTCTCTTCGGACCAAGCTTTACAAGTTTGGTTAAACCCTTTAAATGTGAAGTTTTTTAGCTTAAGAATATATATTTTCTTAAGCAGACGTACAAAATATGAATAACAGTGGCTATTATTAAGATCAGCAGGACATTGTTTAGCATTAAATTAGACTGTTAAGGATACTAACAGCCACTAAACATACTAAAATGTTTTACACAGTTGTGGAGGAAAACAATGCTTTTTTTTTTTTATACATTATATTGCACTTCAGAACGTGGAACAGGCATTAAAAAATATCAATGCATATACAACATACTACCACTGAGGAGTGAATTATTTAAATTCATCTTGGGAACTAGTTTGTTAATATCTGCAAATAAATAAGTGGACACATTTTTTGCTTTAGCATATGGCCGCGTACACAAGATCAAATCTATCTGCTGGAAACGGTCGGCCCGACCGTCCCAGCAGACAGATTCGATCGTGTGTACGGGTGAGCCGACGGATTTGGCCAGCCGACAGATTTGAAATCATGCTTTCAAATCTGTCGGCTTGGAACCTGTCGGCCCGATATGTCTGCTGGTTAGTACGCTAACCAGCAGACATATCTTCTCGCACATGCGTCGAATGGATTCGACGCATGTGCGGAAGTAATTCACTTCCTGGTGAGGTGACGTGGCGGCGTCAACGTCACCGACACGTCACCGCGCTGTCTGCCGGTGGGGATTTTGGTTTGATCGTGTGTACACGATCAAACCAATACATCCCAGCAGACAGATTTGTTCAAATCGGTCTGTCCGACCAATTTGAACAAATCTGTCTGTTCGTGTGTACGGGGCCTTATGCCGCGTACACACGGTCGTTTTTTGCGATGAAAAAAAACGACGTTTTTTGTGAAGTAAAAAACAACGTTTTTGAAACGTCACTTTCAAAGACGATGTTGCCTACACACCATCGTTTTTTTCACAAAAAGCGAGGTTACGTTCACCACTCTTTTCCATTGAAGCTCGCTTCATAACTAGCTTCTGGGCATGCGCGGGTTGAAAAACGTCGTTTTGAACGACGTTTTTGCTACACACGGTGACTTTTTGTGAAACAAAAAACGACGTTTTGAAAAACGACACAAAAAATTCAAGCATGTTGGAATTTTTTTTTGGTCGTTTTTTTGAAGACAAAAAACGACGTTTTGCCCACACACCATCAATTTAAATGACGTTTTAAAAAACGTCGTTTTTTTTCATCGCAAAAAACGACCGTGTGTACGCGGCATTACACTTTGAATGTGGTGATTTCAAGATCTCTATACTTTTTGTAATATTCTTTGAAGCTGACAGAAATGGAAAAAAACATTTTCTTTAACTAGTTTGCAGCACAGGCAAAGCATCACTGACTGCTACTAGGCAGAGAATGTGATGCTAAAGTAGAAGTTCAATCTAAAACTAAAATCTCTGGGCCAGATTCAGGTACATCTGCGCATTATTGGACCGGCGTAGGGCACCGCCTTTACGTTAGACTTGCGCAATGTAGCCGCGCAATCACCCTATTCTCTTCGCTTTTACGCATAAAATTGCGCATGCGTAACGTTATTTTAGAGGCGTAAGGCGGAGTAATACAAATTGGGAAGGACGTGGGCGTGTTACATTGAAATGAGCCGTGACCCCATGCAAATGAAGGGCCGGCCTGGTCGCGCATGCGCACTTGAAGGAGACCATGGTCAGCACCTCTGTGCGCATGCTCACAACTCGGGAACAGCGCAATCAGTGAAATCGGAAGTAGACCCGGGCAACTTTGCTGAACTACGCAGACAGCATAAATAGCCAGACACAAACGCACTTCCATTGCAAAAGTACATCCCTTTGTATCCCTCCCTATACAGCAAGGTGCTATTGTTCTGTTGTTTGTTAGCGTTTATTTGTTTGTTTGTGACATGTCGTTGAGATATTTGGGGACTGTTTTGCAGAGTGATTTTTGTCTTTTATGTGCTTTCTTTGTTGTTTTCTTTTTAAATTATTATTTTTGCTGGGCTTTTTTTTTTCGGTTCTGTTTGTGCATGATTTGGAATGTGGGGGTGACATTCCTGCCGGAAAAGGGGTGTCACCCTCATTTGTGGTGGAGAAGTGATCCCCTTTTTTTTGTTCCTTTTTTTTGTTGCTGAAAAATTGTTGATTTTGCTGGTCATTTTTTTTTTGTGTTGTGAATGCTGTTTGAATGTGGGGGTGACATTCCTGCCGGAAAAGGGGTGTCACCCTCAATTTTGGTGGAGAAGGGTTCCCCAGGACCAGGAAGAAGTGATCCCCAGGTCCGTGTGAAGGGTGTATGAATGTACAGTGACATAATTGGAGCCTTGGCATGGCGTTGCTGCTCACAAGTCCTGCATGGTGGACTGGTACCAATCCAATTTGATGAGGATGTGGGGTGTGTGTGCTAGGGACCACAGTGGTGTGCATGCATGTATTCTCATTGTGTCTTGATTAATGTGTGTGTTTAACGTGCAAAGATGCATATGTGAGCTGGCATGAGATGGGGTCCCAGTGCATACGCAGAGTAACCTTGAAGGGAAAAGACAGGAGGATGTTAGTAGTGCATGTGCCCCTTGTGATGTGTGCATGCACCCATGCCTGCCACCCATGTCACTCACCAACCAGCCAGCTGTCCCCATACATGTTCGGTTCGAAATCTGTGGGGATGGGGCTATGAATGTATATGTAGCTGTCATGGGTGTCATTTCCATGATGGCATGAGGGGTGAATCTGAAGATGCGAGACACCTCAGAATCCCTCATGCCATAGATGTCTATGCGTGTGTGATATATCCTCTCCCATGAAGAGTGAAGAGTGAGGGGCTTGTATCAGATAAGAATATTGTATTAGATTAGATTAAATTGTAAAGTTTATATAAGCAAATAAAAAGTAAAAAAAAAAACATCTCCCGTGCCCTCCTCAGTGCCCTCCTCAGTGCCCTCCTCCTTCTTTGCTCATCTGAAGTCAGTAGTATAGCTATGCGCGACGATGCCCCTGGCATGTTGGCATACAGATTGTTGTGCAACACGTGTGACTGCTGAGCTCCTCACTAACAGTGTTGCTTTATCTAACATGTAGACGTTTTTTCTCTTTTTAGACCAGCTTTTATATGGTCTAATTTTAGACAGGACATTTTGCTGTTGCGCACACTGCGTAGCCTGCGCTGCCCCAACGTTCTTTTGTGGATCCCGTAAGTCCCTCATTAGCATATTTGACTAGCAAATCAATGGTCTGTCTAGCGCAGTTTTGCGCGGACGGATGCGACGGATGGTTGATTACACTAGTAACCACACTAGTAGGGATTCCTACCTATTAGACTCTAGAGACACATTTTTTTTCTTTGTTTTATATGGTTTAGGGTGCATCGGTCACAACTGGCATCCTTATAGCAGCATAGGATCATCTTACTTTAGCAATCTTTGGGCCTGTTGGCCTGCACAGGCTCCTGACCTAATTAATTCACCTTTACTCAATTTCACTGAAATTAGTGGAAGCTGAGGAACCAACATTTACCCTCCTATTAACACAGGGTATCTCTCCAATTGCACCCTAATTCCAGCCAAAAGGGGGGCCTATTACCATTGGGCTCACCCCACGGATATACCCGACAAAGATCCTCTCCGGTGCCCTCCTTCGTGCCCTCCTCCGTGCCCTCCTACTTCTGCGCTCATCTAAAGTCAGTAGTATAACTATGAGCAAGGATGCCCCTGGCATGTTGGCATACAGATTAATGTCCTGCAAGTGTGGCTGCTCAGCTCGGCCCTAATGGTGTTGATTTTGCTGACATGTAGACGAATTGTCTAATTTTAAACCACCTATTATATGGTCTAATTTTAGACCGGCCGTGCAGCTGATAAGCACATCGTGTAGACTGCACCGCACAAACTTACTTTTGTGGATCGGCGTATCTCCCTCATTTGCATATTTGCATAGCGAATCGATGGTGTGCCTAGTGCAGTTTTGCACGCACGCACGCTGAGCCGGTCTATCCAAATTACGTCGGTCTAAAAAATGTGGATTTCAGGCGTTTATCGTTTTGGGGATACAGTGCATAGATAAGCGTGTGCATTTTTAGACTTATGCGTGCCTAACTCGTGATACTCCGGAGTAAGTGCTTTGTGAATCTGGCCCATAGGGCCAGATTCAGGTAGATGGGCGAATCTTTATTTTGGAGTAACGTGTGTCATTTACGTTACTCCGCCGAAACTTTATGAGCAAGTACGGTTATTCACATACCATTTGCTCCTAAAGTTGCGGCGGCGTAGCGAAAATGAGCCAGCGGAATTTAAATTGGGCGGGTAGGGGGGCGTGTATTATTTAAACTAGGCGCAATCCCACAGCAAACGTACTGCGCATGCGTCGACTGTCAGTGCGCATGCTCCAAATTCTGTCAGTGAACGTCAATGACGTCAATCCCCATTCACGGACGTTTTACGCAAACGACGCTAAACTTTTTCAATTCGACGCGATGACGACGGCCATACTTAACATAGGATACTCCGCCTAGGGGGCATGTTTTTCTTTACGCCGCGTATCGCTTACGGAAACGTCGGAAAGTCACTGCGTCGGGCCCGCATACGATCGTGAATTTCCGTCTCTCGCTGATTTACATAATCTTGGCGTAAATCAGCGAGGATGTTCGAGCACCCATTTTAAAATTGCAGTTCCGATACGACGGCGAAATACAATTACGCCGCTCGTATATAAACTCAATCCCGCCGTATCTTGTTTTCTGACTACAGAAAACAGATAAGCCGGCTCAAAGTGTGAGTTATGCTGGCGAATCACTGATACTCCAGCGTAACTCTACCTGAATCTGGCCCATAGTTTGCAAAATGGATTTGCCTTTCATAAATGACCCCCATGGCATGCTTTTTGTAAGAGTCTTACCATACAGAGTACAGAGATTCCTAAACGTTGATTACTTTGTGCAAAAAGTTGTGAGACGGTTAAATGAGCAAAAAATGAAACTATTAGGTAACTCCATTTTCATATTAAGTACTGTTGTGACGGTTGTAAACAAGTAATCTGATTTCTTGCCAGTCCTAGAAACATAGGGCCAGATTCACTTACATCTGCGCATTATTGGACCGCCTTTACGTTAGACTGGCGCAATCACCCTATTCTCGTCGGTTTTGCGCAGAAATTTGCGCCTGCGCAACGTTATTTCAGAGGCGCAAGGCGGAGTAATTCAAATTGGGAAGGACGTGGGCAAGTTACATTGAAATGAGCCGTGACCCCATGCAAATGAAGGGCCGGCCGGCTCGCGCATGCGCGCTTGAAGCAGACCATGGTCAGCACCTCTGTGCACATGCTCACAACTCGGGAACGACGCAATCAGTGAAATTGGAAGTGGACTAGGGCAACGTAATGAACTACGCAGACAGCATAAATAGACAGACACAAACACACTTCCTTTGGAAAAGTACATCCCTTTGTATCCCTCCCTATACAGCAAGGTGCTTTTGTTCTGTTGTTTATTATTATCGTTTGTTTGTTTGTTTGTTTGTTTGTGACATGTCTTTAAGATATTTGGTGACTGTTTTGCAGAGTGATTTTTGTCTTTTCTGTGTTTTCTTTGTTGTGTTTTTTTTTCAAATTATTTTTTTGCTGGGCATTTTTTTTTTTGCTGGACATTTTTTTTTTGTGTTGTGAATGTTTTTGGAATGTGGGGGTGATATTCCTGCCGGAAAAGGGGTGTCACCCTCAGTTTTGGTGGAGAAGGGTTCCCCAGGTCCGTGTGAATGGTGTATGAATGTACAGTGACATAATTGTAGCCGTGGCGTGGCGTTGCTGCTCACAAGTCCTGCATGGTGGGCTTGTGCCAATCCAATGTGATGAGGATGTGATGTGTCTGTGCTAGGGACCACAGTGGTGTGCATGCATGCATTCTCATTGTGCCACGATTAATGTGTGTGTTTAACGTGCAAAGATGCCTAATGTGAGCTGTCTCCTGGCTGCTCTTCCCTCAGAAGACGGGGTAGCCTTGGTTAGGGGGGTTCCGTATAGGAGTCATGAGATGGGGTCCCAGTGCATATGCAGAGTCACCCTGAAGGGATAAGACAGGAGGATGTTAGTAGTGCATGTGCCTCTTGTGATTTCAGCATCATGGGGGGGGCAGTCATGCCTGCCACCCATGTCACTTACCAACCAGCCAGCTTTCCCCATACATGTTCTTGTCGAAATCTGTGGGGATGGGGCTAGGATTGTATATGTAGCTGTCATGGGTGGTGTCATGTGTTGGGCTCCTGCAGGGTTGTGGTTAATTCCAGGATGGCATGAGGGGTGAATCTGAAGATGCGAGACACCTCAGAATCACTCATGCCAAAGATGTCTATGCGTGTGTGATATATTTAGTGAAGAGTGAGGGGCTTGTATCAGATTAGATTATTATATCCATCAAGGTTTTAAAGGGCTATTGAAACATAGTGAGACCGTGTTTGTAATTTGTATGTATTGATGTATATATGTATGTATATTTTTTGTAAAAATGTTTTTTAAAGCAAAGAAAAATTTTGGGTTAAAAAAAAAATCCTCTCCCGTGCCCTCCTCTGTGCCCTCCTCCGTGCCCTCCTCCTTCTTTCCTTATCTAAAGTCAGTAGTATAGCTATGAGCATGGATGCCACTGGCATGTTGGCATGCAGTTTGTTGGGCAGCAAGTGTGACTGCTCAGCTCCTCACTAACAGTGTTGCTTTCTCTGACATGTAGACAAATTGTCTAATTATATACCACCTTTTATATGGTCTAATTTTAGACAGGCCGTGCAGCTGTTGCGCACAGCGCGTAGCCTGCGCTGCACCAACGTTCTTTTGTGGATCCCTGTAACTCCCTCATTAGCATATTTGAATAGCAAATCAATGGTGTGTCTAGCGCAGTTTTGCGCGGACGGATGCGCCTGTCTATCGAAATTACGCTGGACAAAAAAAAGTAGATTTCTTGCGTATCTCGTTTTGGGGATGCGGAGTATCGAAACGCATGCGCAAATTTAGACTTACGCCGCGCATCTCCTGTTACGCCGGCGTAATCGCTCTGTGAATCTGGCCCATACATTTTGGTACAGATTGAAATGAAAATATTCTCCTTTTTAAAGTATTATATTACACAGTGGCTTGTTATTTATCATATAGTATTTTTTTTTTTTTTTACAGAGCTGGACTTTCCTTTACCAGTTTTTTTAATATTGTATAAGAACAACATCAACTATGAGCTAAGCTTAATGCAATAATTAAATGTATTTATGATTTGATGCATAAAGTTTGAATAATGATTTTCAATACCATATACTGTAGCTGTTATGTTAAGTTAAATGTGTATGCACACCTGTAACACATACAGGTTAAACTCGAAAAATTTGAATATCGTTCAAAGGTTCATTTATTTCACTAATGCAACTTAAAAGGTGAAACTAATATATGAGGTAGACTCATTACATGCAAAGCAAGATAGTTCAAACCGTGATTTGTCATAATTGTGATGATTATGGCTTACAGCTCATGAAAACCCCAAATCCACAATCTCAGAAAATTGGAATATTACATGCAATCAATAAAACAAGGATTGTACATAGAACAATATTGGACCTCTTAAAAGTAGAAACATGCATATGTACTTGGTTTGGGCCCCTTTTTTCATCAATTACTGGCATGGGAGCTATCAGCCTGTGGCACTGCTGAGGTGTAATGGAAGACCAGGATGCTTCAATAGCGGCCTTCAGCTCTTCTGCATTGTTTGGTCTTATGTCTCTCATCTTTCTCTTGGCAATGCCTCATAGATTCTCTATGGGGTTCAGGTCAAGCGAGTTTGCTGGCCAATCAAGCACAGTAATCCCACAGTCATTGAACCAGGTTTTGGTGCTTTTAGCAGTGTGTGCAGGTGCCAAGTCCTGCTGGAAAATGAAGTCAGCATCCCTATAGAACTTGTCTGAGGAAGGAAGCATGAAGTGCTCCAAAATCTCCTGGTAGATGGCTGTGTTGACCCCAGACTTAATGAAGCACAGTGGACCAACACCCAGCACATGGCCTGAGGAAGTCAGTGAAGCAACGCATCGGGTGTGATGTCAGTTCCGGTGGTGTTTTGACAAATACGGTGAGGAGGCCTGTGTGTCACTACTACTATTGCTTTTTACTGTGGTCTTTATCCTTACTTGATGTAAGCAGTTTTTTTACTAAATAAATTTACTTCATTTGGCAATATTGCACTATGGCTGTTCTTTGTTTCCATTGAGCGCCATTTATACAAGAAGTGCCATTCCTTTGAATGAGCTGTTTCCTCTATATGTGGTATTACCCAAGATGTTTTGATGCCAAGTTTTGGATGTAGTTCTTCATCTTTGCCTGGAACCTGGATGCCTTTACAGATCCATCAGCAGGATTCCTTATCTGACTATCTGATGAGCCTTGTTTGACCCTTGGGTCATTGTTGGAGGTGAGCGGCCAATTCATAAATTTAACAGTCAATGCTTGGATAGATGTTTTATCTGTTTTTTTCTTCTATCAAGTTATGTCTATGAGATTTTTGCCTTTACATGAACTAACTCCAACCATTTAGCTTTAGTTGGACTTTATTAACAATTATTTATTTATTTGTATGTTTGGATACTCATAATATGTTTTCTTTGAGTATATATTACTTTAGGGCACATTATTGAATAAGCACACCATTCCCATATGTTTCTTTTACTTTCTTCTGCCTTCTACCTTACCTCCGCTCCACTGTGCTGTCTTCCAATTTTTATTCCTCTCCTTCTGTATTTGTTATTCTCTCCCTACCTCCTCTTTAAACAACTTAATACCTTTCATAAATCACAGTTTATGGCACAAGTAGTCCCAGCAATAGACCCACAAAGCCCACTGAACACACCAACCACCACCTGGAAAAAAAACTTCTGTGGTCCTTCAGGAATTTCACAAGCCTCCTAATTAAATAGCATGAGAAATCATCACATTTTATTTGGTGCCAAAGAGTGATCCCATACAGGAGACCATCTGGATCAGGATAAAGGCCTGGGCTGGGTTAAAGCCACAAGTGCATTTGATCCCTTTGTTGCCTTATGGGTTTATGTGAAATCTCCATCAAAAGCTGTAAATAATATTGCAATTAGAAGTATATTTAAGTTAGAAGGAAATATATTTAAAGTATAGAGTGCTGTTTTAGTCTTACGGTAATTAGCTCAACTTCAAAAGGTGGCCTGATTACAACTCACATGGGCAGTAAACAAAAGTCTTCTTTGACACATTCAATCAGGCTGTGCCCAATTAAAATTTACTAGGTACAGTGACCAATTAGGGAGCTCTTTGGTGTGGGAACAGACAGCAATCACCATGGACTGGCCTGAAGTTAACAGGTAATCTAACTCTATACTTGTATAGTATATTGTATTGTAAATATGGGTGTTGTGGGTAATTTGTAAATACCATGAAAGCCAGGGGACCTACACAGTACATTGTGTTGTAAATACTGTCTGGTGTGTAATTTGTATATATTAGGTAACCCTATCAATAAATGTCTTTTGCGGATGGAATTACCTCTTTTGTACAAGATCTCTCAGATCTAGATATGTATATGTCCATACTACGACAATGATTGAGGTGTATGCACATAATCACAGAAATTAGCCAACACCTTGTAATGAGGGATCGATTGGAGCTGGTAAGCAAGCAATTCTGCTGATTGGTGAAGGCACTGATTTTTTAAGGATCACTATGGTGGTGGACGGTGTAGAGTGACATTAGGATCCATATATTACATCACTTGTGGACTATTTTCAACTATTTGTATCCAACTTGTTTTATGTACATAATTGATTTGCGCAACCTATATGTTTTTTATAGATAGGTATATGAGGAACACATCAACATGTGTTTTTTCAGGACTGTAGTGTAATAGTCAGTACACAAAAATATATTTCATCTATATGATGGCAGTAATATCAGATGCATTGTATCTGCAGCGACCCATGATATTATACTCCACAAGGCTACAAGCAACTAATATTATATATCCATATCCAAGGAGAACAAAAAGAATGAGAGCTAATGGATGGTTTCTAGCATTACATAGGCCCTGTCATACAGTAGATCAGTAGTGCAAAGCACAGGCTCCTCCAGACTCTTCTTCCATATCCTTGTCCATACTGAGATGTGAAATTTCAGTTGCTGAGCTGGAGGAAGTATCAATGGGCTATGAGTGCGGTGATCACCACACTTGTGTTCTATTGATAACTGCAGTATATGTCCGTCTGCTGCAGTGGCAGAAAGGACTTGTAATTTATTAATTCACAGATCTCTGTAAATGTATAACATGGCTGTGTGGGCAGAGATGTGACAAGTGCCATGACGTGGAGGAGGGTGGAGAACTCTCACATACTGTCAGAGAGGTTGCTGTTTTGGGTTGGGGGTCAACTTGCAACCACGTTACATATTAAACCCTAAATGTGCAAACCTGTGGTTACCTTATTTATCCCCAAAGAATAAAAAAGTTTTTAGTTCCTCTTGCAAATGGGTTTTCAAAGTGAATGCAGACCCTTTCTGATACATGAGCATGTAACATGCATGCAGATCCTGATTGTCAGAGACCTAATCTGTATGCTTGCTGTGGGTTAGATACTGACATGATTGAACCAGTAGCAAATGAAATGTACAATGTAAGGATAATTAAGTGAAACATATTCCCTTTTATAAAAAAAAATAAAAAATAATGTTTAATTTTGACAGTATTGTCAGAAAGCATAAGGGATTGAATGATTGTTTTATGGTTACTGTATGCTGTGACACTTTTACTAGTACATTTTACAACACAGTAACAAAAAAAAATGATATCTGTTATGGTCCCTTATGCATCTTTTCTGTTTATTCTCTGCAAAATTAATTGCCTAAACTACAGGATGTTGCATTCCGTTTTTTTTTTTGTCACATTCCACTGTCACAAAGTGTTTATGCCAAACAGCTTTTCTTTTATCTCCCTCTGCTCTTTTTGTTCTAAAAGGGTGCTTGTAAAATAAAATGGAAATGCTGACTGCATATGGGTTAAATGTCAAGATTAATCTTCTCATGCAAGCTTCGAGACATCTGTTATTCTTGTTTGGAAATTCTTTCTGTAAATTCTCTAAACTGATAGCTTGGATAATATTTTAAAGGTTATTTTCCATTTATCTAACTACAGTAAGCTATATTACTTTTCATATGAATGGTCCTATTTGCCTTGCAAAATTAGAAATAAAGGAAACAGTTGTAGCTGAATATGAATTTGTGCGGTAGTTCTTTGTTAGTGTTTGAGAACATCAAATATAACACAGAACACCAAACTGTAGATATCAGCATTATATACTCTAAATGGTATGTTGAGGTTATAAACATGAAATAAATATCATTACCATAGGATGGCAGTGTGTGATTCTTCTGTAGGACCACAAACCTTATTTTTTTTTTCTGCTCGGTTCACAGAAAGTCTATTCCTTGTGTGCTGGCACACTTTTTGTTTGCAAGAAATTTGTAATGCAAGAAATTTGTTTCTTTGTCTACCTGGCAGATCAGGGACATTCATGTTGTTTTGAAAAATACTTGCTTCTGCGATGGATAAACTCACTTTTATTATCTTTACTCTGAAGATGATGTTAAAAAAAAAAGAAAAAAAAAAGAAGAATGAAAACCAGACAATGATGATTAAGCTTGGTAGCTGTCTCCATTATGCTGTCACGAAGGTAGCTATTTGCTGCCTGTGTTTGTGACATAAAAATAGCAGATGCAGTGATATTGGCTGAAATCAATCACCTAAAAACCTACACTGAGTTATATTTATGGCAGAAAAACAACCACAAGCTAGGTTAGTAAGCACTAAAGACAGTAGACATTGTCTGCATTCTTTTACTTCTCAGAATAAATGAATTTGAGAGCAATATTCAGTATGTTTGAGGGCTATAAGAATGAGGGTGTGCAAAGTGAAGGCGTATAGCAACCAATAAAATGTACTTTGCGTATTTTGGAGCAATGACACATAATTCTGATTCCTTGATTTGGCTTTTTGTTTGTTATTTGTTCTCAATACACTAAGCAATGAGTTATTTGTTTATGAGGTAAATAAACTTTAGTTATCTGTATTATCTACAGTATATCCATTAACTAGTGTAAATTAGTATTTAAAATGCATTTGAGAAGCATATATAATGTGTTTTCCATTTGTGTATAATGTGTTTGCCTTGATTTTCCATTCATACTATTATTTATTTTTTTGGTCATATACAAGCAGAGTAACCACTTCTTTAGGAGTTTAAAGGGTTTGTTAACCCTCGTTATTTTTCTTTTAAATACCATACATGTCATACACCTCCACTGTGCAGTTCGTTTTGCACAGTGTGGCCCCGATCACCATATTCTGGGCTCCCCCTGCGGCTCTCACGGCTCCTCCTCGAAACGGGTAACCTCCTAGGAGAAGCGTTCTCCCAGGGGCTATCTTTCGGGCATTTTACCAAGTCCAGAATTTGCATCTATTGACACAGAATGCTGGACTCGGCCTCACCCCCCGACGCCCACGTCATTGGATTTGATTGACGGCAGCGGGAGCCAATGGCTGCGCTGCTATAAATCCAATCGAGAGCCTGAGAACCCCAGGCAGAGGGGAAGAGCACATCTCTGCCGAGGGATCGAAGGGCTCAGATGAGTAAAACAGAGAGCTATGGGGCTGATCACTGTCAGAAGTTTTTTGACCTCAATGCATAGGATGCATTACGGTGAAAAAATACAAGGGTTTATAACACCTTTAAGAAGGAGTAACAAAAATACATGAAAGTATAAATATATATGCATATATATTATATAGATTAAGGTACATACAAAACCATACAGTTAGATATACATAGACACATTAACCACTTTTTATCAACACATGACCCTATGCAGTGCAGGAGTCGGCCCCAAAACGGGACAGAGAAAAAAGGATAGAATTCGGAGCGGCCCCGCAACTCCCCTCACCTGCACCTATACCAGTGAAGGTGCCTAAAACAAAGGTTTCCTCAGCGACTGTGGGGGTCAGGTAACAAAGGAATATACCTAGTATGATAGAAATATATATATATATCGTTACCCCCAAAGGAGCTGCTGGTTTGTTTTGGGTGGCATGTTACCTAATGGCTCCTCCGCCGTCTAAGTGTGTATGGTGAATGTAGTTGTAACGGAATGTCCACGACAGGTGTCGTTTCTGTGCTCTTTATTACCCAGCCAGGTAAAAACAGTGAAACTGGTGGTGAAAGGTAGAGTTAAAAGTAGAAGGAGAACAGCAGATTCAGGTGTAATAGTAGAGAAACAGTCCTGCTCCCATGTTTAACTCTTCTTGCGCCACTCCTGCCTGAGTGGACTTAGTGTACCTGGAGAGGCCTCTCTCACTGACCTGGCAGCCAGAGTATCACTCGGAACTTAGTGGAAAAGTCTCTGCCACAGACCATCCTTAGGATTGATATAACGGAGGTTTTTCTCCTTAGTAGAATTAGCCTGGATCTCCTTCAAATATCTTACAGATTACCGACTGATAGGTGGCCAACCTCTCAGTGTTCAGTTACCTTGATCCCCAGTGGTTTGTTGTGACCCTATTGGATCGCCAGCCACTCATTGGCTCTCCTCAGATGGACTCCCCATCGAACAGCTTCCTCGCTTGGGATCTTCAGAATTGGGAACCCAAATGTTCCTGGCCAACATGGTCCCGGAAACCAGGAACAGCGTGTGGCACGCACACCTCAGCCTGGAAGGCCATTTCGCCGGGGTGCTGTGATGCAGTCACCCTAAAGGTGGGTGCCGCACTTGAAGAAGAACCCAAACCAAAATGGCGTCTGTCCCATAAATGCACTCCCCCAGCATGCCCAGCGAGGAAAATCCCTCCTGATTAGCTGCTGGGAAAGAGCACCCAAACCTTGACTCCACTACTGCCACCTATCATCCTGGGGTGGGAACAACACCCCAGAAGCAATAGATTGAGCCCACAGCACAGTCAAGCTAAAACAGAGACCCAAATTTGAATATAACAATTGGATCATAGTCAGTTAACACTCTAATCCCTCTCTAAATTTAACTAGCACCGGTACTGGGAAGTAACCAGGCGCTACATATATATGTATATAGGTAATCAACATGATTATTCAAAAATACAATAGTCAATTATAGACATATATAGATGGCAAAATAATACAAATGAACACCTACTATTAGAGGTATATGGTCAAAGGTCTGGCGGTGTATATAGACAGATTAGGCCTGGGAAACAGGCACTAATTAGTGCAAAACACTAGTCATAAAGTCCTTGGAAAAACATAATATAATTATAGTGGTATATACCCATTCCAAAACCCCATTGAAAACGAATAAACAAAAGAAAAAACATACACCAATAATATAACCTGCTCACCTCACAAGTCAAGCTGGGGTTAAATATATGGGTACACCCACACATAACTAGAAACATCAAGATTCTAATAAAAAACCATAGCTCTGTTTAGAAATGTATATATAAAAATATATACATTTAAATGTATACTTGTTGATGTGCTATCTGTAAAGAAAATCAAGCAGTGTAAAACCAATCCTAACAACTGCAGCTGAAAACTGGAGGTCAATATAAAAAAGGCCTTAGATAAAATGCATATAAAAAGCAGTGCAGCGCTAAAAATGAACTAAAATCACATTAATTAGTCCAAACATATATATTGTGTTAAGGTCTAAGATGTGTTGATATAGGGACATTAAAAAGAGGAAGAAAACTCCTTAGGCAGTGAACAATGTCTCCTCCACCAGAGATACAGGCCGCTCACCTTAACAAATGGACCTGTGAGTAAACAGAAGGTCATTCAAGCAGTCCGACCAGCCCACTACACCAAAACATCCGAAGACCTCACTCTAAGATCAGCCATAGACAGAGAAAACTTCACTCGTTTCCCCAATCAGCAGAGACAGTGTTGACAGGGAATCCCTCCCACTGAGCCATTATGTTCTCTCAGCAGTGGGTAGGGAAAGCTGTCCCCACCGAGAGAAAGCAGTGATTATTGCTAGAAGCTACTGTATAACAGCAATAAATGCATATACAATCTGGCAGGCTGGTTGTACCCAAATTAATCGATCGATCAACTTGGGTAAATTCAGCCTGCCCATACATGGTCCAAATCAGGAACCAGACGAGATTCAAACTAGACATGTGCAAAAGGAAAAAAATTGTTTAGATTTGTTTCGTTTTAATTTGTTATTTAATTTCGTTAAGTTAGATTTGTTAAATTTGTTAAATTTGTTTTTCGGAATTTGATCGTTTTCGACCGAATTCGAAAAAACCCAGTCAAATTCGATCATTTTTGACTGAATTCGAAAAAACCTGGTCGAATTTGATCGTTTTCGACCGAATTCGAAAAAACCCGGTCGAATTTGAAAACTTTTCTACCGGATTCGATAATATTTCTACTGGATTCAAATTTAATCATATTTTGATCGGATTCGAAAATATTTCAACAAAATTCAATATTATTTCATCCGCTATCGTTAATATTTCAACCGGATTTGAAATTATTTCAACCGGATTTGAAATTATTTCAACCGGATTTGAAATTTATTCACCCGGATTTGAAATAATTTCAACCGGATTTGAAATTATTTCAACCGGATTGGAAAATTATTTCAACCAGATTTGAAATTATTTCCACCGGATTGGAAATTATTTCAACCGAATTTGAAATTATTTCAACCAAATTTTATTGTATGTATTTTTATTTGTATTATTGTATTTGATTACATTCTATTAATAAATTATATTCTGTTCTTTACTATTCTTTGACTTTCATTCTATTGTTTTATTATTTTATATTCTATTTTATTGTATTCTTTTTTAGAAATCGATTTATATTTTTTAGATTTTGGTTCAAATTTGCTTTCAATTTTCATTCAAATTTGTTTTCGTTTCGAATCATTTTCGAATTTGTTTTCGAATTTGATGCAAATTCTTTTTCGAATTTGTTAAAATTTGTTAATTTTGTCATTCGTAAATTCGGATGCATCCGAATTTCCGAATAATGAAAAATTTGTCTGAATTCGAATTTGTAACGAAACGAAATGCACATGTCTAATTCAAACTGTCTATGGCCAGCCTAAATAACCCAGGTATTATTGTGTAAGAAAAAACTGCATGCTCTCTGATCAAAAGAATACCTTAAACATTTTGGGTATCTTTGCTGTGGACTTGCTATCAATTATTTGCATCCACATTATCTTATTACCGCATTCCCGGACATATATATATATATATATATATATATATATGTGTATATATATATATATATATATATATTTATATATCATTTTTTTAATAAACATTTTGCCAGGTACCAGATTTTGCTACAATCAGTTACTAATATTAAGTTACGCTAATATAAAAATAGTCATTATTCATTTACAGAGCATGGCCCAGATTCACGTACATCTGCGCATTATTGGACCGGCGTAGCGCACCGCCTTTACGTTAGACTTGCGCAATTTTGCCGCGTAATCACCCTATTCTCGTAGCTTTTGCGCAGGAAATTGCGCAAGCGTAACGTTTTTTCTGAGGCGTAAGGAGGAGTAATACAAATTGGGAGGGACGTGGGCGTGTTACATTGAAATGATCCGTGACCCCATGCAAATGAAGGGCCGGCCAGCTCGCGCATGCGCGCGTGAAGGAGACCATGTCAGCTCCGCTGTGCGCATGCTCACAACTCGGGAGCGGCGCAATCAGTGAAATTGGAAATGGACTAGGGCAACGTTGTGAGCTACGCAGACAGCATAAATAGACACACACAAACGCACTTGCATTGCAAAAGTACATCCCTTTGTGTCCCTTCCCATTTAACCAAGTGCTTTTGTTCCTGTTGTTCGTTGCAGTGTTTTGTAGTTGTCAGATTAGTGTTCTGTGTGATCAAGTGCTTGTTGGTATATTTGTGAAAGTGTTTTTTGATAAGTGTTTGAGAGACTGTTTGTTTGATTGATATATTTCTGTTGGTTTTTTTTCTTGCTGTTTTTTTTTGTTTATATTGTTTTGTGACAGTTTCTTGCTGAGTAGTTTTCTGTGTGTGTTCGTGCTTGATTGTTTGTGCTTGTTTGTGTGAGTGAATTTTGTTGACTGGGACTGATTGTTTTTGGAAGTATGACTGAGAGAAAAAAAAAGCTGAATTTTACTGTGGGGGAAAAAAGAATTCTTGCCCGGGCCATTTGCGAGTATGGGCGTTTTCTCCACGGCCCGCAGAGTGCCAAAACCACCCCGGCCAGGAGGAGGGAGATTTTGGATAGGATCACTGAGCAGGTCAATTCATCGGGGGAGGGGGAGACACGGACCAGGTCTGGGATTGACAAAAAAATCAACGACCTCCGGCGTCTGGTCAAAAAGAAACTGGCCGCAATGCATGCCCATGCCAGGGGCACAGGAGGGGGCCCACCATGCCGTATTAGTCTGACAGCGACGGAGCGTGCGGTGGCCCTGACCTTTCACCGGCATGAAGTGGAGGGCCTGCCAGGCTTTGACACAAGTCCGGTCCCCGTGGTGCCAGGTAAGGTTTTTTTTTCTATCAGGTGTGTAGCATGTGTGGGGGAGAGGGTGAAAGGGAATATGTGGCAAGTGTGTGGATCCTCCAACCTGTGAATGTTTTGTGTCATCCACAGATGTGCAGGAGGGTGCAGGGCCATCTGGGCTGACCGCACCAACCCCAGGACAGCAGCCTAATGAGGCCCCCCCAACAAGGCCGGAGTCCGCGGAGGAGGTTCAACAGGAGGAGGGGAATCATGAGGAGGAGGGGAATCATGAGGAGGAGGATAATCATGAGGAGGAGGAGTCAGGCACTGGACGATTGGTTTTTGCGGACTCTTCCCCTCTGGCTGGCAGAAGCCTGCCCTCCCTAAGGGGGAGCCCCCCCCTCCTCCCCCAACATGGCTCCCTTCACAAGGGCCTCCCCTTCTCCCCGGCCACAACCATCAGCTGGAGGCAGGATTTCATCCCAGAGCACCAGGGGGGCACCCAATCTCCTGCCCGCCACTCTGAGAAGGGACCAGGCCCTCCAGACCCGCCATATGGGACAGGTCAGCCAGACTTTGGGGCGGATGGAGGAGAGCCTGTCCTCCATCAAGGATACGCTGGGGAACCTGGACTCCCACTCCCGGGCTTTCACAACCTGCCTAAACGAACTGCAGACTACATCAGCAGGCGTTGGGCAGGATGTGAGGGCCCTTACCCAGGCTATCCAGGCCAACATGGCAACACTTGGTGCTGCCCTGGACAGAATTGCCGTGGCCTTGGAGGGCAGGCCGCCAGGTGGGCAGAGATCGGGGACTGCTCCTCCTTCCCCGGGTTTGCCCCTCCCCCATGAGTCTCCCCTGAGGGGCCGGGGCCGTGGCCGGGGGCGCCCCAGGTGTGGCTCACGCAGAGGGCAATAATTTATTTTTCCCCCTTTTTTTTTTTTTGCTGACATTTTTTGCATTTTTTTTTTTTGCTGACATTTTTTGCATTTTTTTTTTTTTTGCTGACATTTTTTTTAAATTTTGGGTTGTGCATGCTGTTTGAATGTGGGGGTGACATTCCTGCTGGAAAAGGGGTGTCATCCTCAATTTTGGTGGAGAAGGGTTCCCCAGGACCAGGGAGAAGTGATTCCCAGGTCCGTGTGAATGGTGTATGAATGTACAGTGACATAATTGGAGCCTTGACGTGGCTTTACTGCTCACCAGTCCTACATGGTGGACTGGTGCCAATCCAATTTGATGAGGATGTGGGGTGTGTGTGCTAGGGACCATAGTGGTGTGCATGCATGCATTCTCATTGTGCCATGATTAATGTGTGTGTTTAACGTGCAAAGATGCCCAATGTGAGCTGCCTCCTGACTGCTCTTCCCTCAGAAGACGGGGTATCCTCGGTTAGGGGTTGATTGTCTGGTTGGGGGGTCAGGTCATCACGTAGCTCAACCTGCAGGCCCTTCCTCACTGCGAAATTGTGCAGCATGCAATATGCACCGATGTAATGGCACACAAAGTTTGGGGAATACAACAGGGTCCCCCCAGACTTATCCAGGCATCGGAAACGTGACTTCAGGAGGCCAAAGGTGCGCTCCACCACTGCACGGGTTTTGATGTGTGCTTCATTGTATCTTTCCTCTCCTGGGGTTTGGGGGTTTCGGATAGGAGTCATGAGATGGGGTCCCAGTGGATATGCAGAGTCACCTGTAAGGGAAAAGACAGGAGCATGTTAGTCATGCATGTGCCACTTGTGAGGTGTGCATCACGGGAGGGGATAGTCATGCCTGACTCCCATGTCACTCACCAACCAGCCAGGTGTTCCCATACACGTTCTGATCGAATTCCATTCGGATGTGGCATTGATTGTATATGTAGCTGTCATGGCTGGATCCGGGGTGTTTGGCACGGACGTGCCATATGAGGCCTTGGGCATCAACTATCACCTGTACGTTGATGGAGTGCCAATGCTTCCGATTGCGGTACATGTGCTCTGTCTCCAGGGGGGGCTGGAGTGCCACATGTGTGCAATCAATGGCCCCGATGGTGCGTGGGAACCTGGCAATTCTGTAGAAATCTGTTATTGCCTTCAGCCGCAGGTCCTCAGTGGTGGGTTTAATGATTTGGTTGGCCATGCGTCTGAGGATTGCAGGGACAACCTGGTGCACACATCTGCTCATGGAGGATTGTGACATCCCAGCCACCACTCCACTTGTACGCTGAAAAGAGCCACTGGCAAGGACATGGAGTGTTGCCAGGACCTTGACCAGTGGCTGCACTGCATGTGAGCGATGTGTTGGGCTGGTGATGTCCTCCTGCAAGGTTGTGGTTAATTCCAGGATGGCATGAGGGGTGAATCTGAAGATGCGAAACACCTCAGAATCACTCATGCCAAACAGGTCTATGCGTGTGCGGTATATCCTCTCCCGTGCCATCCTCCGTGCCCTCCTCCTTCTTTGCTCATCTAAAGTCAGTAGTGCAGCTATGAGCGACGATGCCCCTGGCATGTTGGCAGTCAAATTGTAGTGCAACACGTGTGTGTGGTCTGCTCCTCACTAACGGTGTTGCTTTCTGTGAGATGTAGACGTTTTTTCAAATTTTAGACCACCTTTTATGTGCTCTAATTTTAGACAGAACATTTTGCTGTTGCGCACACCGCGTAGCCTGCGCAGCAACAACGTTTTTTTGTGGATCCCCGCAACTCCCTCATTAGCATATTTGACTAGCAAATCAATGGTGTGTCTATCGCACTTTTGCGCGGAAGGATGCGCCAGTCTAACGAAATTACGCGGGATCGTTCTGGGGATGCCACGCAACGAAACGCACGCGCACATTTAGACTTACGCACGCGCATCTCCTGTTGCGCAGGCATAATCGCTCTGTGAATCTGGGCCCATAAGTTTAAAGCAATACAAAACAAAATGTAAATATATATACACTGTATTAACTATAAGTATGTTACATGTAATCCATTTCTTAGAAGTAAGTTTTCGACAGAGAACTGATACATTTTTGGTATACCTATAAATCTTGGCTGGGTATAAAATGAACAGATGTACAAGATGAAATCTGGCATTGTAAAACATACTTCCACATCCAAATGTTCAGTAAAAATTCTATAATTTTAAATATATACTTTATGAAAGAACTATAAGCTTGATTTTAATAGAGGTGCTTCAAAATAGCAAGAGCTAAGTGACAACACCTGCTTTGCTATTTTATTTCAAGACCTATCATCACTTAATACTTGTAAAAGCAATCTTCTACTAATTTTCCCTCCAAGGCTATGCAGTGGAAAAGTTATATTCAAAATGATAAGATGCAGCGAATGTTGCTCTATCCACTATCATTCTACAGTCTATTATCTGGTCTAGCCATAAAAACTTGTATGCCTTAATGTCATTATTACTATCAAATTACAATAAAAAATATGTTTTTTTTTCACAATTGTGGATCTTTTTTTGTTTATAGTGCAAAAAATGTAAGACACTGTGGTGATCAAATGGCACAAAAAGGAATCTCTATTTGTGGGGAAAAAATTAAAAACAATTGTATTTAGGTACAGCGTTGCATGACCTTGCAATTGTCAGTTAAAGTAACGCAGTGCCGTATAGCAAAAAATGGCCTGGTCGTGAAGGGCAGAACACTAAAAAACGAAATATATGTATATACTAAAAATATACTTTACTCTCACTTTAACAAAGCACCAGCAAACACATCACATACATAGCTTTAAAAGTTTTTCTCTGGCTAGTCCTTCCTCCCTTCCCAAAAAGATTTACATTTTTTCAAATTTTTAACCTTATTTGACTTTTTGCTATAAAACATATCCAATAAAAAATAATTGTATATATAAGTGATTATGCACAGAAAGGCCACCCTGTAGCAGTAAACATGCTATAGGGTGATATAGGTAGGAAAACCCTCCTTTCCAGAGAAACCTATCCTACCCACACCTAACAACTGTATTTTAATTGTGTCCATCTGATCTCCCCCCCCCCCCATAGCTACTACCCTTTGTTCCACTTAACCCTCCCTTCTAGACTGTAAGCTCTAATGAGCAGGACCCTCTGATCCTTCCTGTATTGAATTGTATTGTAACTGTACTATCTATCCTGATGTTGTAAAGTGCTGCTCAAACTGTTGGCGCTATTTAAATCCTGTATAATAATAAAAATAATAATTAAGTGGATAAATTAACCCCACAATTTTTGTGTTTTCAAGCACACATAACTCTGTGTACATATGGACAGTGATCTGGCTGCTTCTTCTCCCTGAAAACCAGGGAGAAAAAAACTGCCAGATTAGTAAGTACAACACATATAACACACATTACACTTATATATTTTCTACTTTCTGTTATAAAACATATATATATGATAGTTTACGAGGGTGTTTAGGGTTGGGATTAGGGGCGGGGCAACTGGTGGCGAGAAACTCTTAAGCCCTGGCAAGTAGCTCAGGACTTGACATTTTTTTTCTTCAAATATTTTTTTGAAGTTTTTATGTTAAATACAGAGTACAATTGAGTATTGTATGTCGTGCAACGACGTTGTTCGTAATAACATAGAGCACGTATGTATAGTCACTAACGAAATACTATTAATAATGGAAATAACAGTAATAACAGGCAAGGCTGAACAACATTAATATGAGCTTAACCACTTAAGACCCGGACCAAAATGCTGCCAAAGGACCAGGCCCCTTTTTGCGATTCGGCACTGCGTCGTTTTAACTGACAATTGCGCGGTCGTGCGACGTGGCTCCCAAACAAAATTGGCGTCCTTTTTTCCCCACAAATAGAGCTTTCTTTTGGTGGTATTTGATCACCTCTGCGGTTTTTATTTTTTGTGCTATAAACAAAAATAGAGCAACAATTTTGAAAAAAAAACAATATTTTTTACTTTTTGCTATAATAAATATCCCCCCAAAATATATATAATTTTATTGTTTTTCCTCAGTTTAGGCCCATACCTATTCTTCTACCTATTTTTGGTAAAAAAAAAATCGCAAAAAGCGGTTATCGGTTGGTTTTTGCAAAATTTATAGCGTTTACAAAATAAGAGATAGTTTTATTGCATTTTCATGAATTTTTTTTTCTACTAATAGCGGCGATCAGCGATTTTTTTTTTTCGTGACTGCGACATTATGGCAGACACTTCGGACAATTTTGACAAATTTTTGGGACAATTGTCATTTTCACAGCAAAAAATGCATTTAAATTGCATTGTTTACTGTGAAAATGACAGTTGCAGTTTGGGAGTTAACCACAAGGGGGCGCTGTAGGGGATGTGTGACCTATGTGTGTGTTTACAACTGTAGGGGGGTGTGGCTGTAGGTGTGACGTCATCGATCACGTCCCCTATAACAGGGATGACGTGATCGATGCTGCGGCCACAGTGAAGCACGGGGAAGCCGTGTGTACACACGGCTCTCCCTGTTCTTCAGCTCCGGGGACTGATTGCCGCACTCCAGCGGTGATCGGGTCCGCGAGTCCCGCGGTCCCAGTCCCGGAGCTTCGGACCGGGTCGCGGGCGCGCGCCCGCGACCCATGGCTGGGTACAAAAATCAACGTATATATACGTTGATGTGCCCAGCCTTGCCATTCTGCCGACGTAAATGTGCGGAGGGCGGTCCTTAAGTGGTTAAAGCATGACCAGTCCCTCCCACCAGAGAGGCATCCCGAATGAGAGCTTTAGTGTTGCCTAGGTGGGAGGGCGCCTAGGTGGGAGGGACCAACCCATGGTGGTCCAACCTACCCATGGTGATCCAACCTTCAATAAATTCCTTTATTAAAACGTAAATAGCAAGATACGGAACATAAAAACAAGAATAGTTCCAAAGCATTGCTCGGCCAAGATTAAAGCATTCTACATAGGCTGTGGATTAATTTGTCAGGTACTAGTCGCAGCATTAGTCCAATCGGTCCATGGCTGCCAGTCAGTATTGTTTTTCTCAGTCTGTCTCCTAGTGAATAAATGAATGAAAATCACCTTCTGCAACTCTGGCTACTTCTACTAGCCGAGTCAGTAGCAGTTTGTGGGCTACCGTGTCAAAGGCTGCGCTTAGGTCCAGCAGAACCAGAAGACAAGATTCTCCTTCGTCCGCGGCCTCGAGGGCATCATCCCATATTTTGCACAATGCTGTTCCTGTCCCGTGTCCGGGACGGAAACCCGATTGAAATGGATCAAGTAGATTATGGGTATCCAGATGCTGTTGCAGCTGTTGTACCACTACTTTCTCCATCAACTTGGAGAGAACATTCAGGCCTGTTATGGGACGGCTGTAAATTAGGTCCTTGGGGTCTAGGGTGGGTTTCTTCAAGATGGGTTGGATTGTGCCCTCTTTTAACTGGGAGGGCATTATGCCTTCCTTGAATGACTGGTTTATAAGCTGCGTGATAGGTGGTGCCAGGATGTCGGCACATTCCTTCAGCAGTTTAGTGGGGATGATATCATTAGGAGCTGTGCTGTATCGCAAAGTACCGATGATATATTTAGTGGCCTCGATGGAGATGGGTTCCAGAGTGAACTTAGTTGATTGTAGTAGACTTCTCTGGGTTTTGTGTGAATGATTGAGGGGGGGTGAGGGGGGTATTGTCTTGCTGAATGCTTTCCCGGATTCTCTCAATTTTATTGATGAAGTAATCCGACAATTCATTACAGAATTATTGGGTATCTAAATTGGGGGCTTCAAGACAGCCTGGATTCAGTGACCAGCTTGAGGAGTTCGCCGGGGCGGTTTATGGCATTGGTGATGGCTTTAAAGATTTCTTTGTGGCATTTAGTGGAGGCAGTTATCGTTTCGTAGCTGTAATGCAGGGCCACCAGATCCCTAGTTTGGGTCAGAGTCGGAACGGTAGTAGATTTCCATTGTCTTGTAATGCTAAGTCTGGCTGCAAGTAGTATATGGGTAGTTACATGTCTGATGGGGTATGGTATGTCTTCGATGGTAAGGTTTAGAATTGCAAGAGCAGGTGATCGGGGGAATATGGGTTTTGGTAACTCGTGATATGAGCCCAAAGATGTCATTCCAGTATTTTCGAATGGCAGGGCAGGTCCAGAATATATGTATCATATTTCCCATTTTGGACCCGTATCTCCAGCAGGAGCTGGAGACGGTAGTGCCAAAGGAGGCCATTCTGGACTGGGTCATGTACCATTTCAAGTAAATCTTCTGGGTAAGTTCCCAAAGGGTCGGGCACTTGGTGGATTTGTAGATGGCTCTGAGTGCATGTTGCCATTGGGTGTCATCAAAAGTGAGAGCTAGGTCCACTTCCACTGTTGATATGGGCATGTCTTAGTGAAGGTGGGTTTTTGATGTAGAATAAAAATGTTATAAAAATGTTATAAAAATGGGAAATGCCTTTGATCCCTGATGTGTATGAGTCCCGCAGCGCGGGCGGGCTGGCACCATCTTGGCCTCCCTCGTTTTTCTCTGCCGGCTTGTAGGCAAACTCTGAGTTTCTGGGGCTTGTGGTCTGTCAATCTCTTCCGGGATGGGTTCATCCTGATCTTTAGTAGGAGCAAGGATTGCGCCCCTAGTCACTGGATTGTGTCCCCCGGCTGCTGAGCTGTGAGCTTAGGCGTCCATCACTATCTTCGGCCGGCCACGCCCCCCAGGATTTGACATTTTGAGCCCTGCTGCAGACACAGTGAATGCAAATATCAACAAGAGATCAAATAATATAGAAATATTGAGGGTCATCATAGCAAAAAGGACTTGAGTTCCAGCCAATCACTACCTTAAGAAAGATATGACTGTGCTGTTTGGACCAATCAGAGATCCCTCCATGATAGCCAATGAAGAGAACGAGTATAAGAAAAACACATGTGTCACTGGGGAAGCTGAACTGGAAAATTGATGGGGAGACCTTGCCTGGAGACCGATTAAGAACAGTGGTAATATTGGATGTGTTTTCTAGTGTCACGGAAGCATGAATCAGACGTACAACAACAGATAAATGAATATGAAGGCTTTATTGAAAACCAAACAGCAAGGTTAAAGTCCAAACGGATGATCAAACAGCCAGCAGAGTCTTCCACTGGAGTCAGGGTCGATAGCCAGGAATGGGAGTCAGCCAAGCCGGAGTCAGTAGCCAGAGAGGTCGTGAAACAAAGCTGGGGATCAGGAGCCAGGAGGATCGTCCGTAGGCGCCGGGTCGGTAACCAAGAACAAGCAGCATGATCACAGAAGGGTGTCAGATGAGAGGCCCAAGTAAGTAAAATTCTGCAGCTGCCGTCATATATATATGCTGAGCATCCAGCTCCTCCCAGTGGGAAGGAGGAGCCGCAGGGTGTGGTAAGTTACAAGAACCCCATGAAACAGGATGGCTGCCAGCACATGTCAGTGATAAGAAGCCTGCAAGGAGGTACCATGACATCTAGCTAGATATCTGGCCAGTTTATGATTGCTGGACCTTTAGGTATGTTTTCCATGGGGCAGAGGTTGTATTGCTTGATAATATTGAGCCTTATTGCTGCTAATCTTTGCCTGTGATTTATATGGATCTTGGAAATTGATTATTGTTGCTATGTAGTTTAAGTAATATTTCCTAATCTGTAACAACCCTATTCATGTAAAGGATTTTTTTTCCCCCTAAATAGCTTCCTTTACCTTAGTGCAGTCCTCCTTCACTTACCTCATCCTTTGATTTTGCTTTTAAATGTCCTTATTTCTTTTGAGAAATCCTAACTTCCTGTTCTTCTGTCTGTAACTACACACAGTAATGCAAGGCTTTCTCCCTGGTGTGGAGAAAGCCTTCTGAGGGGGGAGGGGCGAGCAGGCAAGTCAGGACGCTCTCTACTTTGCAGATAGAGGAAGGAGCTTTGTGTTAGTGGGCCTGACACTCCTGCTCGCCCCCTACTCCCTCAAGAGGCTTTCTCCACACCAGGGAGTAAGCCACGCATTACGGTGTGTACATACACGTGATATACATGTGAAAGAAATAGATAAATAAAGAAAGAGTTGCGCTAATAATAACCCCTACTGAATAGTGTAAATAAATAGATAAATATATCTATGAATAAATATGTGATCATAAAATAATTATATGAATGAATAAACCATGATGTGTTACACCAAGGACATAATCCTATAAGTGGATTGCAAACAAAATAAATACAATTTCCAATTGAGACTCAAGGGTGATAAAAAGTCCTCGCACAGGAAATAAATAAAAAAAAGATATAGGGCCAGATTCAGGAACACTTGCGCTGGAGTATTTCGATATGCACCGCGTAACTGTGATGATGCGCCGTCGTTTCTATGTGCCCGTACCCACCAAACTAGATGCGCCCAATAACGGGTCATTTGCGACCGGCGGAACGTTCCGACGCCAGAGTATCGTCAGCGCTTAATTTCGCTGGGCGCATCAGTCGCGCCTATTGATTTCCCCTGCAAATATGCAAATGAGGGATTTTTCCCAATTCACGAACGGATTAGCACCATACGCTGGCTACATGCGCCGCGCGTATCTCGTCCGTCCGGCGCAAAGTTATTTCTACAAAAGGCTGCTTTATCTTTACTCCAGATGGCCACAGGTCAGCAGGAGAGCAGCTACAGCAGCGTTACCGACGATAAGAGCTAGCTGAGCACCCCCACCTGCAGGACAACACCTCTGTCCATGCTTGTCTGTCAAATTTTACAGCCATGGAGGAAGACATCATAGGTCTCCATAGCCGAGATGATGGCTGACAGCTCCTGGCCATTAAAGTTCAGCTTTCTCCTGTGTGTTTGCGGGGAACGGGAGCAGCCATCTCAAAACAAAAGTAACATCACTGCGGGGAGGGGGAGCAGGATATACTTTAGTGCCGAAATGGCGCTTCTACGGGCGCATTTAAACGCCCAACGGATGGCATTGCGCTGACGTTTCCCGTGAAGTGGTGCCGACGGAAGTTGTGAGCATGCGCACAAAGGGGGCGAGTGGAGCCTCACTCACTGCGCATGCTCCGTGGTTGATGCGCTGAACGTAAGCCTCTGCGCTGGGCTCCGCCCATCATTTACATATGATCACACCCACTTCCCCTTGCGTCGGGTTACGCCAGCGCATTATCGTTACTCTGGCGCAAGTTTACGCGCAACTGCTATGTGAATAACAGTACTTGCGCTGAAAGGGTCGTCAGAGTAACGTAAATGAGAAGCGTTACTCTGGAGCAAAGATGCTCTCATCTACCTGAATCTGGCCCATATAGTCCAAATCCAACCAAAGAAAAGGTTGAAGGTTAGGAGGATGGAAATGAGGAGAATCCGCCACCAATCTCAGTAGATTGGTTAAAATGGGAGAATCCAGACAGCACACCGAAGAGGTGTAAGCATTAAACTCTTACCAGATGTCAGTTTTAAACAGCATATCAATCGAAATTGAGATGAAGGATGGGAAGATGAAGGATGGGGTTTTTGAGATTAACGGTGAACCAGATAGTAATCTAGGGGGTCTGTTCATGAGGTTAAAAAATCTCATGGTTGCAGAACTACATACCCAATGGGACATAGCATTCCTAGATCAATATGTAGCAGGGCTGAGTGCCCAGAACGGAGATCGTCTTCCAGAGACACCAGGCGAGGTTTATTGTCTGCAAGGAATATATTATTTTAATTGTTTTATTGCATATCATAAACTCATTACACCTCCTTAAGTATGTACAGTACCTGCCTCCAATATTGTGTTTTCAGGGTGATGGGATTGCGCTGAAAAACACTGCTGCGCTCGCCGCCCCCACGAGATGCTGCGCATCCATAGGAATCTATTGGGGGGCAGCGAGTGGAGGAGCAACACAGCTCGGCTCTGGCTCCCACGACGGGGCTCTCAGGTGTCAATCTCGCCGATATCTCGCCGCTCTCGACACAATATCGGCGGCAGGTACTGTACATGCCTTTCTAAGTTTACTTAGAGCTTGGGTACAAAGAGTCTAGAAAAATAATGATATTGTTTGCATTGCCAGGACATTCTCTGGTAGACAAATGAACTGTGAAGCATTCACTTTACCCAATCTAGGAAGGTTCAGTAGAATGTAAAATTAGGCTGGTAATTAGTTAAAAGAGTCATTGATGCCTAGCCTGACTTTGAAAAGCACTAACAGACATAGTGCCCCCTAAAATTTAAATAAGACAAACTATTTATTTGTGGCAGTGGCTGCTCCTTTTCAATAATTTTTAAAAATACTTATTTGGTGAACCTATTTGTGTTGGCATTTATGCTAACCATAAGAAGAAAGTAATACTCTTAGAAATATTAGTGATGTTGCTGCAAGCTCTTGTAAGTAGTAGGTAATGGTGCCAAAGTGTTGAATTGTGATACGTAGCAACCTGAAAAGATATCTGACCACAGAAAAATTGCTAACGGTACATCCATAATGCATAAAAACGTTGACGTAATTTATGATTGTGAATTCACTAACCAGTATGAAATGCGTAGGTGTTTTAAAGCCGCCTGGATACACCCCACTGAAAAATGTATACAGCAAACGCCAACATAATTTTTTCATTTTTTTCTGAGGAGAAAATGTGTGCAGTGACAAGCTAGTTGTGCACACCCAGTGATTTGTAGTAGACAAGCAAAGATCCACCTAGAGGGGCAACTGGCTATTTTGGGGCAGATTCACAAAGACGTAATATTCCGCTGCGTAATCGAAATACGGTACGCTGCCGTATTTCACCAGACTCTACACCGAATTCAGGTAGTTTTTTTGCGCGTACGCTATTGTGTCGTATTTTTTTTCCGCCGCGCAATCGAAATACGTGATTAGGGGGCGTGAAGCATTTAAATTAAGCGCGTCCCCGCGACGATCGAACTGCGCATGCTCTGTTCAGGAATTTCCCGCCGTGCATTGCGCGAAATCACGTCGTGACGTCATTCGTTGTTTGAGTAGCGGCGTTTACGAACATTCCTATTCCCGGACGACTTACGTTAAAAATAATAAAAGACATTGGAAAACGTTGAAATTCGACGCGGGAACGACGGCCATACTTAACATGGGCTGTCTAATATTAGACCAGCAAAAAGCAGGTATAGTGAAACGGAAAAAAAAGATGACTAAAGGTGCCGTAAGAGATTGCGTTGAAAGTGCGAAATTTTGTGGATTGCAGGCAAAAGCTCATTAGCATACCCTGACGGCGAAAAACAACAGGAAGTCCGCCCAGTGGCCGCAATTTTCTGGCAGCGTAGATCTGAAGGCGTACTAACACGTAATACAGTCGAAATGAAGCCCGCAGGTGTCTTTTCATGGTTTGAGGATTTCGACTAGCGTAAAAACGCCCGTAAGTCGAAATTACTCCAGTCTAACAACATTTACACAGGCGTAATCGCTTTGTGAATCTAGGCCTTTGTATTTAACTTAACTAGAGCTACTATCATGGAAAATAAAAAGGTACTAGCAGCTGCTATAAATGTTTAAAGGAGGACCAGTTTTCTGCACTAGGGCCCTCTGTATTTTACATAGAAATTCATCCTTTGATTTCATTTTGTGTTATATCGTAAAGCAAATTACAATTAAAGGCACTGCATATTTTCAAATGATTTTTGATTTTTAACCACTTCCTGACCGCCGCACGCATATTTACATTGACACAATGGCACTCCTATATACGTCCCCTTTAAGGAAGCGCCATTGTGCCCGCCGTGAGCTCCGTGAACCCAACCGTGGGTCCCGCGGACTTGATCGCCGCGGGGATACCCGCGATCGTCTCACGGAAAGATAGAGAGGGGAGATGCTTATGTAAAAAAGTATGTCCTCGCTCTGCCTAGTTACAATAACAGTGATCGCCGCTTCCTGTAATCGAAACACACGTAGCCCATCCCCCTACAGTAAGTAACACTCACTAGGGCACACTTAACCCCTACAGGGCCATCTAGTGGTTAACCCCTTTACTACCAGTGTCATTTTCGAAGTAATCAGTGCATTTATATAGCATATATGGTATATATATATATATGGTCCCAAAAATGTGTCAAAAGTGTCCGATGTGTCTGCAAAAATATCACAGTCAAGATAAAAATTGCTGATCGCCACCATTACCAGTAACAAAAAAATATTAATAACAATGCCATAAAACTATCCCCTATTTTGTAGACACTATGGGCCAGATCCACAAAAACTGGCATATTTTTAGGCGGGCGTAGCGCATATCATATTACATATAACTTAGAGAGGCTTGTAGGGTATCCACAAAGCACTTGCTCCCATATGTGCGCCGGCGTAATGTATTTTGGCCGCTGTAAGCCCGCGCAATTCAAAGTAGGCAGGTAGGGGGCGTGTTGTATTTAAATGAAGCGTGACCCCATGTAGATGCATGGCCGAACGAACGGCGCGTGCGCCTTCCGTGGACGTATCACAGTGCGCATGCGTCGGATCGAATTCCTAAGAAACGTCAAACACTGCCTACGACGTGAACGTAACTTAAGCACATCCCTATTCGCGTACGACTTACGCAAACGATGTAAAATTTGACGCTGTTCCGACGTCCATACGTTAACATGACTTACCCTTGCTTTATGAGGGGTAAAGTTACGCCAGTCGTACGCCTTATGTAAAAAGCGTATATTGATACGCCGGGTGCAAGTACTTTCGTGGATCGGCGTATCTAGGTCATTTGCATATTCAACGTGGAAATTTACGGAAGCGCCCCTAGCGGCCAGCGTAAATATGCAGCCTTGATACGACGGCGTACTAAGACTTATGTCGGTCGGATCTAGCCAACATTCAGGTGTATCTGGCTTTGAGGATACGGAAAAAATATACAACGGTGCATCTTTTAACTTACGCGGCGTATCAATAGATACGCCGGCGTAAAGTGTTTGTGGATCTGGCTCTATAACTTTTGTGCAAACCAATCAAACGCTTATTGCAATTTTTTTTACAAAAAATATGTAGAAGAATATGTATCGGCCTAAACTGGGGAAAAAAAATTATATATTTTCGGGGGATATTTATCCAGTTAAGGACCCCCGCATGTACATTTACGTCGGCAGAATGGCACCGACAGGCACATCAACGTATATATACGTTGGTGCCTTAAGGGGGTTCGGGGGTCTGATCGGACCCCCCCGTACATACGGCGGTCCATTTTGCTGGCCGAGCGATCCGGGATGAGGGGGCGGCTATTCGTTTTTGTCCGCCCCCTCCGGATCGCTCTCAGCCAATCCGCGCGCCCCCCGCCCTGTTACTTCCTCCTCCTGTGTAACAGTAAGTCTGCACCAACACTACACTGACACACACTACACATAGTCACATTAACCCCCCCCCTCCACCCTGTCACAGTGTCACTGAATGCAGTAATCATACATGTATTTAGTGTCAGTGTGACAGGCAGTGTGACAGTCAGTTAGTGTTAGGTTCAGGGTAGCCCCCGTACCCCCCCCCCAATAAAGTTTTTACCCCTTGATCACCACCCTAGATAACCCTTTCACTCCCTGTTACCAGCGTCACTAAGCAATCATTTTTCTGATCGCTGTATTAGTGTCGCTGTTCCCGCTAGGTAGCTAATTTTTTTTATTGCGATTTTCTTTTACTAAAGACATATGGCTAAATAAATTTTGGCCTAAATGATTGACTAAAATTTAGTTTATTTGATTTTTCTTATAACAAAAAGTTATTGTATATAGCGCAAAAAATAAAAATCGCAGAGGCGATCAAATACCACCAAAAGAAAGCTCTATTTGTGGGAAGAAAAGGACGCAAATTTTGTTTGGGAGCCACGTCGCACGACCGCGCAATTGTCAGTTAAAGCGACGCAGTGCCGAATCGCAAAAAGGGGCAAGGTCATTTAGCAGCATTTTGGTCCGGGTCTTAAGTGGTTAAGATAGCAAAAAGTAAAAAATATAGATTTTTTTTTCAAAAATGGTCGCTCTATTTTTGTTTATAGAGCAAAAAATAAAAACCGCAGGGGTGATAAAATAACACCAAAAGAAATATCTATTTGTGGGAAAAAAAGGACGTCAATTTTGTTTGAGAGTCACGTCGCACGACTATGTAATTGTCAGTTAAAGTGACACAGTGACGAATCGCAAAAAGTGGCCTGGTCATTTAGCAACAAAATGGTCCGGGGGTTAAACTAGATATTAGTGTAGTGCAGCTTGTTTGCGTTACCTTGTAAGGATGTGCTTAAATGTTGTGGCTGAATTGTGTAGTGTCATGGCTGATCAGTCCCCCTATTTTCATGGTTTGCTATAGCTGGCTTTCCCTAATCGCCAAAGAAACAATATAACTTCCTGTTCTGGGTCATGGTGTCCAGTGCATGCATTGGCAGCCATTCTGCATCACATTACAAAATGTCAGAGTGCTAATGTAATAATAATAATAATTAAAAAAAAATCAAGCTTCATCAGTGACCAACCTTTGTCCGTGATTGCTTTGCCTGCTTGCATCTGGCAGATCTAATTAATGGGTAGCTAGTTCTCATCTGAGGAGCACTAGACCGAAAGGTGCAGGGGTTGTGGAATATATAGTTTCTTTACAGGAAAATGCAATTCTCAGACTATAGACAAAGGTCATGCATTAACCCGTGCAGTGCCATGCTGCATGCCCTGCATGTTTGTACACAAACAGAAATTTCTGACTAAAGAAACTGATAATTTGCTCTACTATAGGCTGTATTGGGAGCAACACATATCATCTTGAAACTACAGTACATGATCAATACACATCTTATGGATATGAAAAACATAATGTTCAGGTGGAAAGGTTTATAATTTCCTCTTGCAGGGTGTTAGTGCATTAGTCTATATTATGGTGAGCTGTTAAGGTGTTCTTCAAATCTAATAGTAATAGTTTTAGCTGGCATCATCATTAATTATGCAGTTTATTATTTAACTTGATGCAAAAATGTATTATTTTTAAACTTTTCTTGTTCTATCATTCTGCTTAGACTGAATTATATCACATGATTTATAGTCCGCTCAGTTTATGATGAGCAATGAATGTGCTGTGCCATCTGGATCTACAGTAAATGAATATTGTGCACAAGACTGAGTTGCAGAGCTGTTAGATTATTAAGGTCATTAATAATTATAATTAAAAAAACAGTTATAAAAGTAAAAGCCTTGAACAAGCCATTAAAATGTCCAAATTCTTACTAGGGGTAAATCCCAAATCAATGTATCGATGATATTTGTCAAAGAAGGAAAATATGTAAAAACAAGAGAAAGCGACATGCACAGAGGACTTTTAACCCAAATATTAGATATGTCATTACTTAACACAACAGAGAAATACATCTATTGTTTTTCTATAACACATTAGGATTTCTTTAAGGCCTTGTACACACGATCGGACATATCCGATGAAAACGGTCCGCGGACCGTTTCCATCGGATATGTCCGATCTGGAGTTTGGTCCGATGGCGTGTACACACCATCGGATCAAATTCCCCGCCGGCGGACGGCGCGGTGACGTGGCGGTGATGTTGACGCCGCCACATCACCGCACCAGGAAGTAAAACACTTCCGCGCATGCGCCGAATCCATTCGGCGGCGGCGCGGCGGCGGTGCGGGACGACATGTCTGCTGGTAAGTGTACTAACCAGCAGACATGTCGGGCGGACACATTCCCACCCGATAGATTTCAAAGCATGCTTTGAAATCTGTCAGGTGGACAAATCTGTCCGCTAGCCTATACACACGATCGGAGATGTCTGATGAAACGGTCCATCGGACCGTTTTCAGCGGACATATCCGCTCGTGTGTACGAGGCCTAAAAGATAGTGTCTTGCAAAAATAATTTTATTTTTAATGCAATCCATAGACAAACATTTTCGAAAAAATGCACTATGTATTCAAAACTTGCACTTTTTTTTAAAACAACACTAAAAAATTATCAAAACAAAGAAAATCAAATAAAAACATTTTAAATGATTATGGATATAAAAATTGAAATAAATAAAAAAGAAAATCACCAGGAAAATATCTAAGAGGAAAAGTGGAAGAAGGCATTAAATAGCGCTGATTAGGGTAGACTATGAGTTAATAACAGGGAAAATATATACATATATGCCAATTGAATCTCATACCTTTAATCTACAGATTGTATGTGAAAAAGAGCAAACTTTTTTTTTTTTTAGATTGCTAATATTGACATCTTGTGCAGATTGAAGCTAATTCCTTTGATCCAAGGATGAATAAAACCAAATAAATACAAAAGTAACAATGTTACTTTGTATCTCTCTATCTTATATCTGAACAGTGTTTATAAAGCTGTCACAGGATTCCTTTTTTTTTTTTTTAGCAACAGCCAGAATAGCTGCTGTATTTACACAGAGCCTCTGGGCTGTCAACTTGAGAGCTGGGAATTGTTGGAAAATACAGGACTGAACAGGCCACAGAGCATACTATACACATCCTGTGTACCCAACGTTTATTTATGTATGTATGCATATTGCACCCAACTAGTTGAATATAACTTAACTTTATTAACATATAAACTTGCTACAAAGTACCTAATATTTAATATTGCTATCAATCATATCACAATTTGAAGCCAACTATGATTTTTAAAACAAACAAAAAATGTAATGCTTGCATCCATGGCAACATTGGCAGGGTCCTGTGCACTCTTTGTTTACAGAAATAATATTTATCCCTCATATGTTTTGCTTATTTGCTTATTGGTTTTAAATGAAATCTGGTGTACATTTTTTTATGCACAAAAAGTCCTGTCTTTAGTTGTGAGTCATTCATCTTTTATGATATTCTAGCCAAAGGTATAGCACATCTATAAGTTTTCTAACAAAACTGGGACTGATTATATGATTTATAATAGGCTAGCATTCACACAATCTGTTAAGGAAGTAACTAGAAAGGAAATTATGTGCTATTAGGTTTGGTAAAATCTTTGTAATATATAAAATTGGCTTAGGACTTTTTGTTCGCCTCAACAAATTTTATTTTCACCTTAAAACCTATTTTACATTTTTAGTTAAACTCTAAATGAATCTCTTAATTTTGATTGGAATGTTGAAAGGTTTAACCTCCCTGGCGATATGATCATTTCAGATTTTAGGCGCTGAAAGTGGTACCATTATTTTGCAAGGAAATTTGGCGTTTTATACTGTAGGCCTGTAATTCTTACGAATAACTCAGGCCCCGTACACACGGCAGAGAACCTCGACGGGCGGAACACATCTTTCCGCCTGTCGAGGTTCTCTGCCGGCCGTCAGAATCTGCGACCCGCCCGTCGGTAATGGCAACCAGTCATTCATCCTGACGGACCGTCGAGCAAATAGAGAGATAATAGCAAATAGAGAGTGATAATTTTGAAAAAAAAGTATATATTTTTTACTTGTTGCTGTAATAAATATCCCTCAAAAATGTATAAAAAAAAATGTTTTCCTCAGTTTAGGCCGAAACGTATTCTTCTACATTTTTTGTAAAGAAAAATTGCAATAAGCGTTTATTGATTGGTTTGCACACAAGTTATAGCGTCTACAAAATAGGGCATAGTTTTATGGCATTTTTATTAATATTTATTTTTTACTAGTAATGGCGGTGATCAGCGATTTTTATCGGTACTGCGACCTTATGGAGGACACTTCGGACATTTTTGGGACCATTGGCATTTTTATAGTGATCAGTGCTATACAAATGCATTGATTACTATAAAAATGCCACTTGCAGGGAAGGGGTTAACACTAGGGGGCGAGGAAGGGGTTAAGTATGTTCCCTAGGTACAGGGAACAAAATCCTTAAGTAAACCTTAACACAAATATGGTGATGAGCAGGGGGAGGGGAGGGGAAATCTTCTGAATTTTTCCTTTCTGATTTTTTTTTTGTTTTGTTTTGTTTTGTTTTCGGGGTAAGTGCAAGGGTAACAGGGTTTTTTTTTTTCCTTCCTTTCGCTAACTCTTCCCCTGACTGGATAAGGTAGAGGTAGTAAGAGTAGAAAATATATGGTTATGCTGAGAAAGGGAGAGGGAGAGCCGATATTGTGATAGGCATCTGATTAAGAACGATATATAATAAACAGAGACTGTTAGATGAGGTGAAATATGGATGTAACTGTATATAATGTGACAATAATGTTATCTTGGGAAAAAAAAAACGTATACGAATAAAGAATTAAAAAAAAAGTATGTTCCCTATGTGTGTTCTAACTGAAGGGGGGGGTGGACTGACTTGGGGAAATGACTGATCGCCATTCATACATTGTATGAACAGACAATCAGGCATTTCTCCCCCTGACAGGACCGGGAGCTCTGTGTTTACAGATCCCGGTTCTCGCTCTGTAACGAGCGATCATGGGTGCCCAGCGGTGATCGCGCCCGCCAGGCACACGTGTTGGGAGCGAGGGCAGGGCCTAAAACTGCGGTGGCTGGTCGGTAAGCAGTTAACAAGCATGTTTAAAAACATAACATACAAAATTCTGGAACTTACAAAATTCAACGTACAAAATGTGAAGGCAATATCAGACATTATAGTATGTCAACAATATGTTGCTATTGCCTTCATTAGATGGGGGGTGATGTGACCCCTGTAAAAGCCACATTTTGAAGATGCACATAAATACGAATTCCAAATGATTTCCCTTCTGATCCCATGCCTAATGTCAACATGTGCTATCTGCATCATGGGGGATCAATAGACGTGTTTTAGGGGTGCAACCCCTTCCTCTCACCTACTTGAGTTGTTAGGAAGGGGTTGCACCGACAAAACACGCACATTGATATCCCCTTATGGCAGAGAGCACATCTTGACACACTGTGTGCATCTTCAAAATTTTGGTTTTAAAATGTATAAAAAGCATTTCGGGATTACGGTATTTATATTCTTCCTAATACATCAATCAAGTTCTTGAGTTTTTGTTCAACATCCTTGCATTTTTGTTTAATGATTTCTAAATTCCGACTATACATCATGATGTCCTGGATTAATAATTGTGCACTAGCACTTGTGAAATGAGGAGATTGTTGGTCCACAAGCAACACATCACCTAAAAAAACAAAAAAAACATGTATCATAAATATTATATTAAAAATATGCAGGCCTACATCTCTTACCTGGAGCTGTGGTGACAGACACTGACCTGTTTTGGTGACAATTTTGCCCACTTTCTCCACCTCTCCTTCCTCCACATCCTGAGGTTGGGATTCTCTCTGTTCTTTAGGAGGTGTGGGGTTCCTGGTGTCCTCTGAGGCCTTGTACAGACAATGGAATTTATCCGGTCGGAGTCATCCGACGGATAGTTTCCAGCGGACAAGGCAAATTTGTCCATTGGTCTGATGAGCGTATACACCATCGGACAGAAATCCCAGCGGACCAGAACGCGGGCACGTAAACCACGTATGACGTCACTATAAAGGGGAATGCCAAAACCTACTGCGCCGCCCTCTGTTCCGCTTTTGGTAGTTACGTGTTAGCGAAGGTTTGGTTAGAGCTGATTCGTGCTTTTCAGTCGCCGCGCTTAACAGTTATGTGCCAAAGTACTAATTTTTTTTTTTGGTTTGTCCCCACAGTTTCCCTCCACGCCACAGGAATGACAGACTGTGGCTGCCCACTTTGCCCAGCAGTGAGATTTTCCTAACTGCGGAGGGGCAATAGATGGGAAGCAAGTCCGCACAGTGCCGCCACCTCGTTCGGGGTCGTACTATTTCAACTATAAAGGTTTTCATAGTACTCCTATTTTAGAAATGCTTGTATCTCAATAGTGTTTGATATGGTAAATATAATATTATGTCTACCTAGGCCTTGGATTTATGTCTTAGAGGACACGAAGAAATTATTTTGTGTAATGTCCAAAAAACTTTTATTTTTAATAACCTGATCTTATGTTTAACGCTACTTTTCTGTACTCGGACTTTAATATGTCTTATATGCCGTTCATCTGTTCTCCCAACTTAACATTTGTTTTGTGAAAATCAATTAAAATCTTTGAAAGCAAAGGTTTTCATAGTATCGTGTTGATGGCGGTGGTGTCGGCACACTACGAATTTTTGTATGTGGACGTGGGGAAGAATGGCCGGCTGTCTGATGGGGGAGTGTTCGCGCGGACCGAATTTTACAGGCATCTACAATCTGGTGGTCTGGAACTGCCACCAGATGAAGACAATGTGGAAGGACTTCCGTTTGTTTTTTTAGCGGACGAGGCTTTCGGGCTTGGACCTCACCTCATGCGGCCTTTTCCCCAGAGGACCCTCACCCCGGAGAGGAGGGTGTTCAATTTTAGGCTGGCCAGGGCCCGGAGGGTAGTCGAGAATGCCTTTGGGATACTCGCCAGCTGGTTCCGCCTGTTCCAGACAGCGATACATCTGGCGGAATATAAATTGAACTCGGTTGTTTTGGCCTGCTGCATATTGCACAATTTTTTACGCAGGCATTCCCAGACGTACCTACCCAACATCGGTGCTGAGGCAGGACTACCCTCAGATACCTTTCCTGGGCTGGACACTGGCCGCGCTGGCTCGGTCACCCAATCTGCTCGTGAGGCACGCAACAAATATGTTGAGTACTTTATGGGTCGGGGGGCCATAGCTATGCCAGATTAATATTTCTTTCTAATTCGGCCCCCAAAAGAAAGAAATATTCCAAAGAAATAATAAATAATTCGACCATTGGACTTTATACAGTTGTTTGTCATTATTGCTTTTTCTCTTTTGATCTGTCTTCCAGGTTCTGAAACTAGTGCACTTCTTGTGCCCAATTTAGTTAGCAGGTTTTAGTAAATACACACAATGCACATTCTGGTCACTCTTCTACAAACTGGGTATTGAGCATAGAAATAAGAAGCCACTCTTTTTTGGGTTTTTGGTTATAATATTTTATTTTTTTCTAATTTGGTGTTTTTACAAAAATGTTTGGCTTTTATTTCAAAAACGTGTTTAGAAAAGTCTTATTTCTTACAAAAATATATATTTTTTATCCAAACATATGTAACAATGGAACTTATAAAGTTCAATCTTTTAGTTAGCATACAAAACCCAGGCTACATGGTCTTATGTCACCCCGGAATACGCCAAAATTTGAGGATGCACACATGCTGTGTGTGATGGGCCAAATGGTGAATTCTCGTCTGAGATCCCATGCTAAATGTTCACATGTGCTATCTGCCATCATGGGTGATCAATGTATGTGGTTTGTGGGTGCAACCCCTTTCTCTCACCTACTTGATAAGCGAGGAAGGGGTTGCACCCACAAAGCACAGACAATCGATGTCCTGTGATGGCAGATAGCACATGTGAACACACACTGGGGTTTATTTACTAAAGAGTGCACATGTGACCACACACTGGGGTTTATTTACTAAAGAGTGCAAACTCAGGCTTATTTCTGCATAGAAGCCAATCAGCTTCTAACTTCAGGTTGTTCAATTAAGCTTTTGCATCAAAACATGGAAGCTGATTGGTTTATATGCCAAGTGAGGCTGATTTTGCACGTTCTAGCTTTAATCAATAAACCCAACTGTGTGTGTATCCTCAAATTTTGGTGTATTTTAATGTAAAAATATATCAAATCTTTGAGAGTGGGGTAGTCGGGGGTGAGGGCAGGGGGGGTCAGTCTTCTATACGTCCCAACATATCTAGGATGTTTTTGAAGTTTTGGTCCATCACCACCGTCCTTTTCCTCATATTGGCCAGCTTGGTGCTGCACTCCATTATCTGCTGGATTATGATTTGTGCACTTGCATGAGAAAAATTATGAGCAACAGATGTGCTAATCCCATCTTCATCCCCTAAAAAAAAAAAAAAAAAAAAAATCCATTGTAAGTAAGGTGCAGGCCTATCTACATCTCTTTTCCCTGCAAAGCTGGGGTGTCACTGACCTGTTGTACTGAGAATTTGAACATCTTCTAGAACTTCTCCTTCTTCTACAACTTTGCCTTCCTCCACCAATCCGCCATCATCCACCAATCCGCCTAATTCCACCAATCCGCCATCATCCACCAATCCGCCATCATCCACCAATCCGCCTTCCCCCACCAATCCGTCTACCTCCACCAATCCGCCTTCCTCCACCAATCCGCCTAATTCCACCAATCCGCCTTCCTCCACCAATCTGCCTTCCACCTCTCTCCCTTCCTCCTCTCCTTCTTCACAAGCTTTTTGTGCGTTTTGGAGACAGTCTGGGCGTCCCTGACTCCTCAAAGCGCTGTCTTCTTTTTTCCCCTAAAAAACATAAAAAAAGGGATACTCATCAGCACACAGATATTTTTGCAGGGCCTAATTTGCAAACATTGCTTAGAAGTGGCGTTACAATTGTAGGTTTGGGCTTATTCCAGCACAAACCATATTCTTTTTTTTGGTAGATGACTTCTCCAAAGCTGTGATATAATGACCCTTTTTTGGGAAGTGACACACATGGCTGGCCTCCAGAATAAGTAGTTTTTGGAGTCCCTTAACCAAAATTACAATGTATTATTTTATGGGGGGAGACACAGGTGCTCTTAATTCCAGATGTGAAAACAGCTGCTTATTATAGTATCTCATCACTTTGTGAATGAATGAATGAATCCTGTTTGCCTTTCCAAATAAAGTAAGTTTGCAAAAACACATCATCTTTTCAACATTGTTTATAAACGTTGTTTTTTACACCAAATAGCCATGTCCAGGTGTGATGTTCCTGGAACAGCAGATTTAGGATAAACTATGTGATGGAACAATGTTTACTACTATCGTGGCAAGTCATCAGATTTATTATACAAACATTACCAACTTTTAAATACAGGGGTTCAAAAGTACAACCAGGCCAACGAGGCAGATGGCGAAATAGACATGGTAAAAAAATTAAAAACACAGTAGGCACTCAAAAGACATTTTAAAGTACCTACTTTTTTCTGTGATTTTCTGGATTTTGCGATACTGGTCTGGCTCGCGCAGTTTTAAGTCCGACCAGCGTTTACGGAGCTGCTCTTTTGACCTAGTGACCCCAAACATCTCATAAAATTTCCTCGCCACCTTATCCATAATTTTGGCCTTCCTCCGGTTAGGGGTGCTGTATGGCCCATGCTCACCATCATAGTCCTTCCGACGCAGGATGGACACCATCTCCACCATCTCTTCTAGAGACATATTTGTGGCCTTGTATCATTTTGGCCTGGATCTGAACATTCCGGCCTCTGTCCCTTCCTGATCCCGATCAGAGGCTAATGTGCGCTCATGTGACATCGCCATATTTTCGCTTCAACAGTGCTTAGGGGTGTGGGAAAACAGGAAATGGTACGTCATGGGCGGAGACGAGGGCAGCGTTTCTTGATTGCGTGGGGCTATAATGAAAACTACGTGATTACGTAGGTTACGTGGAGATTACTCGAGCGGAAGCGAGGAGATCCAGAGACAAAGGTAAATGACAACATGGGATCAGAGGCCTAGAAATTGAAGAGCCATGGGGGATGGGGATTTGTATGTTGTTTGCCCCCTTTGTGCTACTTTTATTTAGGTATCTTGGGGCCCACCATGAAATGTTGTGAGCCAAGTGCTTGGACACATCACTTAATCAAGATATAGGTAGAGAATGCTCTATCCTCTTTATTTGAATTTTTGTGTATTCAGTCAGATCATGCAAGTATTGTTGTGTGTTGGTTGGACAGAGGTAATTAGGTAGTGTTTTCTGTCATCAATGCTGAGGGGCATGATAGCTACACATGAAATAGTGCCTTGATGATTGCTAGCATTAATATTCTTGGTGGATGTGTTCTTATCTAGATGCCATGTATGTAATCAATTTGAACCAATGGCTCTGCATGACAACTTTTTTTGGGGGTACAACAATGCGGCAGAGCTGGCCAGCAATGTAGCAGCAGAAGACACTGTGTTTGTATACTGTAGTTGCTCTAAAAAGATTGTGCACATATTTTTACAATGTCAAAGCTGAGCCTTTTTTAATTTGTGTTTTGTGTTTCTTTGACATTTTATATTCTAGACATTATTATTGAAGCACATTTTGCCTTTGAAGCCTATTAAACATGGACTTGCTAAGGGGCAAAGAGGCGACCATGAATTTAATCCAACGATATCGGGATACACCCCTTCTTTGGGAGAGCAGGCACCCTGATTATTTGAACACAGACAAGAGAGCGGCAGCACTTGATGAAATTGCAACATACATGAACACTTGGGTGCCAACTTGCACGGGCAACATGGTTAAAGATAAACTTGGTAACCTCAGGAGAGGCTACAGAAAAGTGTATAAAGAGTACAAATATAAAAGATCAGGATCAGCAGCAGATGAGCCAAAGGAACCCAAGCTGTGGTACTTCAAAGAGCTTAGTTTTTTGGATGATGAACTGGATGGCCGGGTTTCACTTTCAACACTTCCTTCCAGCCTTCCTTCCATGCTTCCTTCCAGCGGAACGTCCCCGGATCCCAGGACCCCTGCAGAGTCCGCTGCGGGGCTGGCTGACATGGAGCCAGATCTGGCCATCTTCAGTGAGGTATAGTAGTTTCCAACATATTTTTGTGCTGCTATTTATTTTGAATTAGTGAGTTGATCTTGTAAACAAAAAACAAACCTTGGGAAGAAAAACAAAAGTTGTGGGCCTACAAATAGGTGTCAGGGATGCCAAATGCAGGGGTCAGAAGGACAGTCTGTTTATTTAAAATGAATACTAACTAAAACAGTCTAGATAAAGAAAATGTGTGTGATTGATTGGGCAAAATATTACAACATGTCCCTTTTTTATACACAGGAAGAAGAGACCAGCCAGGAGGTGGCAGCTCCTGAGGCCCATGTCAGCCAGGCGGAAGGGGGGAGTGGCAGCCAGGAGGAGGCCGGGCCCAGTGGGTTGCAGCAGGTCCCCAGGCCCAGGCTCAGCACCATTAGCCAGGTTCCTCCCCTCCAGATGAGGCCACCAGGCGCAAGAAGGCGCAGGAGGCAGGTGCAGGACGAGAGCCTTGAGGTCATAAGGGAGGCTGCAGAAATTATGAGGGCCCCCCTCAACCCCACCGAATGCTATAGCGCATTTGTGGCCAATGAGCTCAACCAAGGGGGGAGGAGCAAAGGAGCCTGGCAAAGGACCTCATTAATCAGGTCCTGGCCTGGATTAAAAGGGACCAGCTGAGCAGGGACACTGTGATGTGTGACCCGGCCCAGCCTGCTCCCCATCATCATCATCATCCTCCTCCTGCTGCCACATCATCCCCACCTGCAAGGGTCCGTGGATGGACCCGTGGAAGTTCTGCTGCAAGGCAGCCTGGAAGGAAGCATGGAAGGAAGTCAAGAAGGTGATTCCCTGCCTTCCAGTTGATTATCCAAAAAACTGAGCTCGTTGGAGTAGCACAGCTTGGGTTCCTTTGGTCATGTGCTGCTGATTCTGATTTTTGTTCTTGGCTCCTGAGGTTACTAATTTTATCCTGGATCATGTTGTAATTACCAAGTCTGCATGTATGTTGCAATATCATCAAGTGCTGCCGTTCTGGTGATTTATAATTTCTTTTTTGGCCGAAAATAAATGGCTTTTGTATTTACTTTCAAACCTTGTCTATTGTGTTTTATACTGTGGTGAGTAAGCATCAAACATTTGGAAAATACAATGTGTCATTTGCAAAGGACACAAACACCTTGGGGGGGGGGGACCTTTTGTGGTTGAACTTGGTAAACCCCCCCCAAAAAAAACATAAGTTGTAAAAAAAAAAAAAGGAAAAAAAAAAAGTTGCAAAAAAAAAAAAATGTTGAAACAACAAAAAAGACATAAGTTGGAAAAAAAAAATTATGATACGCTCAACATTAAGTAAAAATATACATCCTAAAAATGTGGAGAACAAAAAATAATGTTGGGACATCTGGCTAGCAAACACTGTCAAATACAAAAAACACAAGCAAAAATGAAAGCTTTCAGTATGGGACATCGGTCAAAATAGCATCAGCAAGAGAACGGGTTTCTTCTAGCAAGAGAACAAAGAACAAAAAAACGCTATAAACGGGACACTATATAGATAGTTTAAGTGACGAATGTGCCATGTCCCAAACAAACGCAAGTTTTACCTGAATGAGTGCTCCTGTCCCCTCATTTTGACTGAGCATGCGCAGGTTTTTGGTCCGATGCTTTTGTGTACTAACCAACAGACATATCCGACGGACATGTGTCCGGTGGAAAAGTTTCAAAGCATGCTTTGGAAATTTTCCGCTGGAGAAATCCGTCCAAATCCGTCCGCTTGCCCCTACAGACGAGAGGATTTTTCGGCAGAAATGGTCCGTCGTACCATTTCCAGCGGATAAATTCCATCGTGTGTACGCGGCCTGAGTGATGTCCTCTGAGTTTTTGCTCCTCTATGTGAATGAAACAAAAGGTATACTTAGCACACAGATATTTGAGGCCAGAAATAGAAATATAAAACATTGCTTGGAAGTGGGGTAGAATTGTCTGTTTTGGCAGAGTTCCAAGGTGAAGACATGTTTTTTTCCCTTACCAAAGCTGGAATAATTTCATTTTTTGGACAAATTTCACACATGTAGACACCCCAAGTATCCACTGTGGCACCTGTGTGGAACACCCTAAAAAGGTTGTTCTGGTGTCCCACACTAGTGCCTCTGAGTCCAGATGTGTAAAAAGCTGCTGAGTGTCCTCTTCTTTACACTGAATAAAGTTTGCATTTCATTATAGTTACAAACACATCTAGACAACAATGTAATAAAATAATTTTAATACAAATAGGCAGGACCAAATTTAGTTAACCATGTATCTGACAAAAATATTGTATTAGTCGAAAAACTAACAATGTTTACTACTTTCATTTACTGTGCCCACAAGCCTGCAAGTTGTCATTTTAAACTGTACAACAGTAAAGAAAAGCACATGGAGCAACATGCAAGTTATAATAATAATAGGAACACCAGACAAATACTTACTATTTTAAAGCAATTTCTTGATCCTCCTGTACTGGTCGTGCAAGTTGTCATTTTAAACTGTACAACAGTAAAGAAAAGCACATGGAGCAACATGCAAGTTATAATAATAATAGGAACACCAGACAAATACTTACTATTTTAAAGCAATTTCTTGATCCTCCTGTACTGGTCGTGCTCCCTCAGTTTCAGGTCTGACCAGCGTTTGCTCAGCTGCTCCTTGGATCGTCATACCCTGAAATTCCTGTTCAGACTCCTCACAACTTTAGTCAACTTTAGTCATCTTGGCCTTTCTCACATTTGGGTTCTTGTACGGCCCATGCCTTCCATCATAGTCGGTCCTCCTCAAGATGTCCACCATCCCTGCCATCTCTACAAAGGACATATTTGAGGCCTTGTATATCCTACTGGATTAGGACGTTTCTGGCACCGGGCTTTCCTCATCATTAGTGGAATTATCAGCCACCTGCTGTTTCTCTGTCATGTCATCTCCCACTGCGCAATGAAAGAGAAGGGGCAGGGAACATACTAGAATGAACATCAGGGGCGGGTGACACGGGCATAGTACGTAGAAATGTTGGGGTCAGAATGATAGTCTTTTTTTTTCTTTAAGCCTATGGCGTGCAAAACACACCCAAAAAATTCCACCCAGTGAGGAAAAATGTGCACACACATAAGGAGTACAGATGGGTGGTCCTTCTGTGAGGAAGGACCTGATCCTGATCCCCCGGGGCATTAGGCTCCAGATGGGGGCTGAGGTACTCAAGTGGACCGTGCAACCAAAGCCAACACGGACCCCATTCCTTGGAGGGTCTGCCGAAACAGAACCCTCCCAGTACTAGGTGGGGCTCCCCCGAAGGGAGACCCCATGAGAGCAGGCAAACTTAGCCAGAAGGCCATGTCCACCCACTCCCAAGACGTTAGGGCTGGCCTGGGGTCCGGCACCCTACTAATCACACACAGACAAACGAACACCAAACAAAAGTAGACATAAAAGTGACGAACACGGGGGAAAATAAAAGTGGGGGAGAAAGAAAGATGAGGGAGAGTGAAAATTCCTCTGGTCCTAGCCAAAAGGCCCGGCCCTAGAGGCAGGTGTAAAAAAGGTGGTATGGTGACGTGACCAAGGTGCCAAAAAGCAAAAGTGAAAAACACTAGTGCAATTACGGCACCACTGGACTGCCACTTCAGGAGCACATCACCATAGGCTTTTCAACAAGCCCTGACCAACAGCCCGGACAGTCACAGCCTCCTTCCCTACCAGGAAGGAATGAGAGCTCCGGAAGCTCAGGGAGAGAGTCCGCTCAGGACTGGAAACTCCCCTGTCGCCTCTTTCACTCCCTACCTAATTATACTTGGGAGGTACTAGCCTATAACTGACCTCCCCTTAACAGTAGAGTGGGGTCGACATTCCCTCTCGATAAACTGGCAAGGTTAGGAACTGCAATAAATCCAAGCCAGAAGGCCAGGGATCCCGGCCCTCAGCTTCCACCTCCACGCCAGCAGGTTCTGCATCTGCCACCGCAATCTCTTTCCACCTCGCCGTGTACTCAGGACAGTTAGCATAGTGCCCCCTACTGGAAACTGATAAGAACAGATACTGCACTTGATCTTAGCCAAAAGGCCAATCCCAGTCACCACACCCAATCACAGATGCCTCTCCTCCATCTTCAACAAAAAAGACTCATGAGTAGGAGGAATGTGGATGTGGCAGTACTCGGCCTCATTAAGGAGGCTAATGAGGCCCTGAGAACCGCCCCCAACGCTCATGAGGCTTGGGATGAGCTATGAGTTCGAGTCAAACTCATGTTGGACTCGAACATTGCCTGTTCGCCGAACAGCAAACAATTTGGGGTGTTCACGGCAAATTCAAAAAGCCGCGGACCACCCTGTATAAGTCTATGGGAGAAATCTAAAGTGCTAGTTTTAAATTACTTTTTCTCCTTCAGAAATTACATTTTAGTGTGATGGAGCATACACACGGTGGGTTTTCCTAACAAAAACCTCATATAGCACTTTTCCTGTCACAAAAAACGATTGTGTATACAAGGTGTAAGAGTAAGTTGGGTTAGCCTATCCAAACCTCCCTTATTGCCACGTCTAATCTGGACAAAATCAGGTTAATCTGCACAAAATTAATCTGGATTGCAAATTTCAAACCTATAGTAGCAGCAAGTTTGAACCATATTCCTAATCAATCAGAGGTGCGCACAGCTCATTGCATTAGGGTGTGCAACCCAAAGCTCAAACACACATGCGTTTGTGTATATACTGTATGTATATGTGTGTGTGCATATGTACATATGTATGTATGTATATAGAGAGAGATATGTATATATATATAGATAGATAGATAGAACACATGCACTTTTAGGCCACGTACACATGATCGGTCCGACCCAATGAGAATGGCGTACACACCATCAGTTCAAAAACCGATTGTGTCAGAACGCGGTGACGTAAAACACAACGACGTGCTGAAAAAAATGAAGTTCAATGCTTTCAAGCATTTGTCGACTTGATTCTGAGCATGCGCGGGTTTCTGAATCAATGATTGCTTGGACCTTGTGTACTAACCTTGTGGATCGGTTTGGACAGACCGATGGTCAGGTGTCCATCAGTCCAATTTTAAAGCAAGTTTTCAAACTTTGGTCTGAAGGACGACGGACCGATGGGCCGTGCACACGGTCGGTTTGGACCGAGGAAACTGGACTTCAGTCCATTTTCATCGGTTTGGACCGATCTTGTGTACGCGGACTTACACTCTTATAAATAAATGTAAAAAAACTTTTAAAATGTAATAAAACATGGATGCGTTAGTAGGGCAGTGGATGGTGTCAGAAGAGCAGTGGATGTGTCAGTAGTTTTTTATTTTCATTATTTTATTTTTGTATTATTTTTTACAATTACATTTTTTTATTTATAAAAAAATAAAAATAAGGAGTCCCATTGTGAAGATTTGGTCTGCACTGCATGGGGTGTGCCCAGGCCCGTCTGGCACACCCCCTGAGGATGCCAAGTATATAATAATCTAGACTCTGCATACCAAAAACAAAACATATAGTAAGTTCTACAACTTTATCTGGGAATGACATCTATACTTATAATTTAGCTAAATAAAAGTTAGAAGGGAAAAGAAAAATAACTCACCTAGGCAGTAATTTTACCCTCCTCTTTAATTTAACCTGCTCAGTTAAAAAAATGCTTATGGCTTTACGGAATTGTGTCTATTAGTCACCCTTCCTGAATATAAGGAACCTCGGGGAACATTAATTGCCAGTGACCTTCAAGGTGTTTCTTGGAAAGGCAACACAGAAAGTGATTTAAAGTGAGCTAAAATCTACTTTCAGAAATAAGCTGGGAGTTGATCATTTGCCACTGCAACAAACTATTTTCCAGCTGTTTTTGTCATTTCAACCTGAATATGGAATTAACTGTTTGCTATAACAGTAGAAGCTGCTTCATATATATATATATATATATATATATATATATATATATATATATATATATATATATATATATATATTTTAAGAATGCTGCATAATTTTGTTAATTTATTATAATACACAATTGGCAGAATAGCTCAGGAATATATTAATATGTTATCAAAAAAATAAATATGATTGATTATTGAATATTATTGATCAAAAAATAAATTGCTGTATATACTTGAGTATAAGCCGAGGCACCTAATTTTACCACACAAATCTGGGAAAACATATTGACTTAAGTATAAGCCTAGGGTGGGAAATGCAGCAGCTACTGTAAGTGGAAAAGAGGGTCAACAATGCCCACTGTGCCCATTTGCAGCTTCACTGTGCCCATTTGCAGCCTCACTGTGCCCATCTGCAGTCTCACTGTGACCATTTGCAGCCTCACTGTGACCATTTGCAGCCTCACTGTGTCTCACTGTGTCCATCTGCAGCATCACTGTGCCCTCACTCATTTTCCCTTAGATATCCCACTGTGTCACGCTGCAGTCGGCGGCTGTCCATTGTAACAAACGCCTCCTCCTCTTTCGTGGTAGATGGAACACTGATACAATGCTGGGATCAGTGTTCTGTCTATCACGGATGAGGAGGAGGTGGGGCTTTGTTACAATGGATGGGCACCGACTGCAGCGTGACACAGCGGGATACTCAATCATGGATGAGGAGGAGGCAGGGCTTTGTTACAATCGCCGGCCGCCGGCTGCAGCATGAAACAGCGGGATACTCGAGTATAAGACAAGGTTTTTTTTTTCAGCATCAAAAAACGTGCTGAAAAAGTCGGCTTTTTGGAGTATGTACTATTATAAAAAAAACGATAATATATGTGGATCGTTTACACACCCCACACTCTCATGTGACCAGCCTGCTGCATGCCCTGCTGTCACTCCTGGATACAAAAATAACCAATTGATCAAAACACCTTGGGCCAGATTCACGTACACCTGCGCATTATTGGACCGGCGTAGCGCACCGCCTTTACGTTAGACTGGCGCAATGTAGCGGCGCAATCACCCTATTCTCATTGGTTTTGCACAGAAATTTGCGCCTGCGCAACGTTATTTCAGAGGCGCAAGGCGGAGTAATTGAAATTGGGAAGGACGTGGGCGTCTTACATTGAAATGAGGCGTGACCCCATGCAAATGAAGGGCCGGCCGGCCGGCCGGCTCGCGCATGTGCGCTTGAAGCAGACCATGGTCAGGACCTCTGTGCGCATGCTCATAACTCGGGAACGGCGCAATCAGTGAAATTGGAAGTGGACTAGGGCAACTTAATGAACTACGCAGACAGCATAAATAGACAGACACAAACGCACTTCCTTTGCAAAAGTACATCCCTTTGTATCCCTCCCTATACAGCAAGGTGCTTTTGTTCTGTTGTTTATTAGCGTTTGTTTGTTTGTTTGTTTGTTTGTTTGTTTGTTTGTGACGTGTCTTTGAGATATTTGGTGACTGTTTTGCAGAGTGATTTTTGTCTTTTCTGTGTTTTCTTTGTTGTGTTTTTTTTCAAATAATTTGTTTGCTGGGCATTTTTTTTTTTTGCTGGACATTTTTTTTGTTTTGGTGTTGTGAATGTTTTTGGAATGTGGGGGTGATATTCCTGCCGGAAAAGGGGTGTCACCCTCAGTTTTGGTGGAGAAGGGTTCCCCAGGACCAGGGAGAAGTGATCCCCAGGTCCGTGTGAATGGTGTATGAATGTACAGTGACATAATTGGAGCCGTGGCGTGGCGTTGCTGCTCACAAGTCCTGCATGGTGGGCTTGTGCCAATCCAATGTGATGAGGATGTGATGTGTCTGTGCTAGGGACCACAGTGGTGTGCATGCATGCATTCTCATTGTGCCATGATTAATGTGTGTGTTTAACGTGCAAAGATGCCTAACGTGAGCTGTTTCCTGGCTGCTCTTCCCTCAGAAGACGGGGTAGCCTCGGTTAGGGGGGGATTGTCTGGTTCAGGGGTCAGGTCATCACTTATGTCAATCTGCAGGCCCTTTCTCACTGCGAAGTTGTGCAGCATGCAACATGCACCGATGATCTGGCATACAAAGTTTGGGGAATACAACAAGGTACCATGGGGGGTTCCGTATAGGAGTTATGAGATGGGGGCCCAGTGCATATGCAGAGTCACCCTGAAGGGATAAGACAGGAGGATGTTAGTAGTGCATGTGCCCCTTGTGATTTCAGCATCATGGGGGGACAGTCATGCCTGCCACCCATGTCACTCACCAACCAGCCAGCTGTCCACATACATGTTCTGTTGTAAATCTGTGGGGATGGGGCTAGGATTGTATATTTAGTTGTCATGGGTGTCATGGGTGGTGTCATGTGTTGGGCTGGTGATGTCCTCCTGCAGGTTTGTGGTTAATTCCAGGATGGCATGTGGGGTGAATCTGAAGATGCGAGACACCTCAAAATCCTCTCCCGTGCCCTCCTCCGTGCCCTCCTCTGTGCCCTCCTCCATGCCCTCCTCCTTCTTTGCTCATCTAAAGTCAGTAATATAGCTATGAGCATGGATGCCACTGGCATGTTGGCATACAGTTTGTTGGGCAGCAAGTGTGACTGCTCAGCTCCTCACTAGCAGTGTTGCTTTCTCTGACATGTAGACGAATTGTCTAATTTTATACCACCTTTTATATGGTCTAATTTTAGACAGGCCGTCAGCTGTTGCGCACAGCGTGTAGCCTGCGCTGCACCAACGTTCTTTTGTGGATCCCCGTAACTCCCTCATTAGCATATTTGAATAGCAAATCAATGGTGTGTCTAGCACAGTTTTGTGCGGACGGATGCGCCTGTCTATCGAAATGACGCTGGACAAAAAAAAAGTAGATTTCTTGCGTATCTTGTTTTGGGGATGCGTAGTATCGAAACGCATGCGCAAATTTAGATTTACGCCACGCATCTCCTGTTACGCCGGCGTATTCGCACTGTGAATCTGGCCCCTTGTATCCATAAGAAGAGAAACTACCATGAACACTGCTTTCACGTTTTTTAGGCCATACATTTATTAACTGTTGGTATACAGTAATCATTGCATTTTTCTAGCACTGATCACTAAATAAATGTCTCTGGTCCCAAACAAGTGTCAAAAGTGTCCAATCTGTCCTCCGCAGTGTCACAGTCCCACTAAAAATCACTGATCACTGCCATTAATAGTAAAAAAAAAATAGTACTACAAATACATTAAATCTATCCCCTATTTTGTAGACACTTTTATGCAGACCAATCAATATACGCTTATTGCTATTTTTTTTACAAAAGATATGTAGCAGATTACATATTGGCCTAAACTGATAATGAAATTCGTTTTTTTTTTTGTATATAGAGCAGAAAATGTAAACCTTGTGATGATCAAATACCACCAAAAGGAAGCTCTATTTGTGGGAAAAAAATTAAATCCAGTTTGTTTGTGTACAGCGTCCAACGACTGTACAATTGTTAGTTAAAGCAACGCAGTGCCATAACGCAAAAAATGGCCTTGTCATTAAGGGGGTGAATCCGTCCGGGGCTGAAGTAGTTAAAATGTACTAATATGTTTTGTTACAAATAGCAATAATCTACTAATTTATATTTTACAACCACATTAAGTTTAGATATTAATAAATCGTTTTACAAAAATAAGTTCTCATCAATCACCAGATCGCTGAATAACCCCCAAATACTAATTGAAAGAACATTTATATGTGTTGAATTACTATGACCAATCACTGCTGTCTTCCCTGAGTAGGGATAAGTTTCGCGTTCGAAACGAACGTATGTTCGACTCGAACATCGTCTGTTCGATCGTTCGTCGAATTTCGTTTGCGGCAAATTCGAGGGAAATGAAACGACCGGTTTTAAAACTTTTTTCCCATTGATACTACTATCAATGGAAAAAAAAGTTTTAAAAACGGTCGTTTGTTCAGGAGTCCTGCTCCTGAATAAACTACCGTTTTTAAGACTTTTTTGAATTGATACATGTTCCCTAGGGCAAGACCCGGGTTCTGAAAGACGTTTTCCAACAATAACTTGAAAATTGGTCTTTAAAATTATCGTTTTTGAACTCGAACGTTCGAGTCCCATAGACTTCAATGGGGTTCTAAATGTTCGTACGAACGATCGGACTGTTCGACGGTTCTGGTGCGAACCAAACTCGGGGGTGTTCGGCTCATCCCTATCCCTGAGGTAGAAGAGTTTGCAATAACCTAAAGTCTGCAAGCTATATTTGCTCTAGGTATTAGAAAAGTCACTTACCAACAGCTCATTAACTAACTTGTCAGCTTTTTGAAAAGCAAAATTTTTTGAAAGAAAGTAGATGACCAGCTATGGCTGTTAAAATTATAATGTTTTTTGGAAACCTAACTTTTAGAAAAAAAATCACCTAGTTATATAACTGTAAGACTCCTTGCTCTATTCATTTTTTTAGCTAAGAATTTTCCATTTCATAAACTTCTTCAACCATGCTCACCCACTGCTCCCACTGCTCTAGTGGTAACATGAAGAAGCTGTCATAACATTAGGTGACGTGTGGAAAAATTGTATTGTTCTTAGCGGGCTGTCCTATTTCAGAGATTCTTGAAGATTTTTGATTCTTTTTAAAGCAAGCCAGACTCTTGGCAACAATGTTCAAACTAACATACACATCTTAACAGTCCTTAATAATGTGTCTCTCAGCTTTAGTTTGTCAGAATGTGTTATGACTACTCTAATGCCGCGTATACACGGTCGTTTTTTGCGATGAAAAAAAAAGACGTTTTCAATCATGAAAAAAAACAACGTTTTTCAAACTTCATTTTCCAAAACTACGTTGCATACACACTATCGTTTTTCTACAAAGCTCTAGCAAAGCGTGATGACGTACACCACGTTCGACGGCAATCTTTTCCATTGAAGCTCCGTCTCATAACTTGCTTCTGAGCATGCGCGGGTTTAAAAACGTTGTTTTCAACGTCGTTTTGCCCACACACTATCACTTTTTATGACACAAAAAATAACGTTTTGAAAAACGACACCAAAAATTCAAGCATGTTGGAATTTTTTTTTGGTCGTTTTTTTGAAGACAAAAACAACGTTTTGCCCACACACGATCAATTTAAATGACGTTTTAAAAAACTTTGTTTTTTTCATTGCAAAAAACGACCGTGTGTACGCGGCATTAGGTGTGTGTTTATAAAAAAAGATAGCACAGAAAAATCTGCCCATTAACCACTTAAGGACCGCCTATTGCACATTTACGTCGGCAGAATGGCACGGCTGGGCACATCAACGTATATATACGTTGGTTTCTAGTACCCAGCCGTGGGTCACGGGCGCGCTCCCGTGACCCGGTCCGAAGCTCCGGGACCCGGTCCGCGGGACTCGCGGACCCGATCGCCGCTGCAGTGCAGCAATCCGTCCCTGGAGCTGAAGAACGGGGAGAGCCGTGTGTAAACACGGCTTCCCCGTGCTTCTCTGTGGCCGCAGCATCGATCGCGTCATCCCTGTTATAGGGGGACGCGATCGATGACGTCACACCTACAGCCACACCCCCCTACAGTTGTAAACACACACACAGGGAACACTCAAAGTCACAGCGCCCCCTGTGGTTAACTCCCAACCTGCAACTGTCATTTCCACAGTAAACAATGCAATTTTAATGCATTTTTTGCTGTGAAAATGACTTTTGTCCCAAAAATGTGTCAAAATTGTCCGAAGTGTCCGCCATAATGTCGCAGTCACGAAAAAAATCGCTGATCGGCGCTATTAGTAGTAAAAAAAAAAAAATCAATAAAAATGCAATAAAACTATCCCTTATTTTGTAAACGCTATAAATTTTGCGAAAACCAACCGATAAACGCTTATTGCGATTTTTTTTACCAAAAATATGTAGAAGAATACGTATCGGCCTAAACTGAGGAAAAAAAAAGTTTTTTTATATAATTTTGGGGGATATTTATTATAGCAAAAAGTAAAAAATATTGCATTTTTTTTAAATTGTCGCTCTATTTTTGTATATAGCGCAAAAAATAAAAACCGCAGAGGTGATCAAATACCACCAAAAGAAAGCTCTATTTGTGGTGAAAAAAGGACGCCAATTTTGATTTGGGAGCCACGTCGCATGACCGTGCAATTGTCAGTTAAAACGACGCAGTGCCAAATCGCAAAAAGGGGCAAGGTCCTTTACCTGCATTTGGTCCGGGTCTTAAGTGGTTAAAAGTATTTTTTTTTTTCAATCATTTCATTTTTATTTATTTTTATCTTTCTTTTGGCGCAAAAAAAAAAAAAAGAGAAAATGATTGGACTATTTTCTGTGCTGGACAAATCTTTTTCATTGATTTAGAATGGAAAATACCACATTTGTCACTAAGTATCCTAGGAAGTTCCTATGATGTGTAGCGCCATTAGGTGCCCAAAAACTTAATTTCAGGTTCAAATTAATGAAAAACATTTTCCCAGCACAAAATTAACAAGTGTATGCACTTTTACTACGTGAATTAATATATAATGTACTGTTATATATTATTACACCTCTATGTATTAATAAGCAAAGTACAGCTTCTATTAGTATGAATAGGAAGCTGCACCAACCCCGATCTGTGCAATAATACCCAATCATTTATATCAACAAGATATATTATAAGCTTCCTAATTACACATAATCTATGCGAAACGCGTTGACATCACACCCTTCCCCTGAACCGCAGTGCAATCTAGACTTGAATCGCATGTCAGCTTCCTGAGATGGAGTGGCGAGCACAGGCAGGAACACTGGTAACACAATGCCGAGCTAAAGGCACAAATGCATGTGAGTGAACATTTGGCATACCCTTTTTAAGCAAAATAAAGTAAGGAATATTGTGCAATGATGGCCGTTTGTTTTGCATGAGAATTAAGGAATACTAAATGGTGGAGATATATGGTGGAGACATAAAAATATTGCTGCATCCGCTGGGGAAAACTTTGCTGCATCTACATAGAGAAACAACTGAACCAGGCATTGTTGAGGCTTTTTGATTACTGTCTTCTGGTGAGTGTACACACTGGAAGCTGGTTATGAATCATTAGCTTTGGATTGCTCAAACACAAATTCATATTTAGACATGTGGGATTATTTTGTGAATAAATATCACTGGAACTTTTTTGTACTGGATCACTGAATCCCTATTTATTATAATTTATCTATGTTGATGTAAGTAAATGAGAATTATTGCACAGATTGGGGTTGGCACAGCTTCCTATTCATACTGATATACTTTATATCACAATTAGTGGTGAAATTGTAGCTGCAGCCTACCTTGTATCTATAATATTGTTTTTGTGCAGTTGACACTTTTTGCACAAAGTACAGCTTTTGCTGCTTCCTTCAGAAAAGCAGGTTCTCTTAACAGTATATGCTCTAAACACAAAAGTGTCAAAAGCCATATAACCCATAGTATACATTTTCTTTCTCTAATAGCATTGGACATGACAGGATGGAGAGGAGTTTTAGATATAATTAAAAACTGAACTATGCCCCCTTTGTACGCTAAAGACATTTCCACACATTTCCATAAAAAAATGACATAAGGGTCACAATTTTCTTCCATGAAATATAACACTGCAAGGGCAGGATCAGTATGGGAGGTTTTTGTCTCCCTTTTAAAATTATGTAAGTGCGCTTTTAGGTAAAACTGACATTTAAGGTCATTAATGCAAATTAATGTCAACTCAGCCAATCTGTCTGCCAGCATGACAGAAAGTAAACAAATTAATTTAATTTCCACAGAATATAAAACCAAGAAATCTGGCTGCCAAGTTCTAAGAAGGTTGAAGAAGGCTCTATGTTCCAAATCATGGGTCTTAACATGAATGTTGAAAGAAGCAGCAACCTTTCAAGTAAAAAATTAGGCTAAGGATAAGGATATTTTATTGTCTTTTCAAAAACATGCTTAAACAGAAACCAAATAAGGTAATCAGTCCATGTGAACAATAATGTATACAAATAAATAAATAAAACATAATAAATAAATACATTTGTAAACGTAAGTATAAAAATACAAGTGTGAAGATAAAAAATAAGATTACACTAATTTGCACAATGTGAACAATAACTACAAATTAACTATGCTAAAAAGCATAAGGATGCTCAATAAGATTGCAATAATATCAATCATAAAGTAAATTAATGGCAGAACTACCAGAGTTTCAAAGGTTGCAGTGGGGACTGGGCCCTGACATTCCGCCATCATGGGGGCCCAAGACCGCAGGAAAGGGATCTGCTCCAGGAGTAAAGGGTTCTAGGATTAAAGATGGATGCCCCCTTGATTGCTAACTTGGATTTGTTGAGGAAACACTCTGCAGCACATTCAGACCCTCCACACAGAGCTCCCTTGCTGTCCCAGGTCTGACCCTCAGCATGAACACAGCACCTGCAGACTAGTGATGGATGAACATCTGACGGGGCGGTTCGCGAACGCTAACCACTGACTTTCTTAAATGTTCGCGAACCGCAAGTTCATGGCGGGCCCCATTGACTTAAATGGCAGGAGAACATTAAAAACCTGCAGGTCATATTTGCAGCCACAAAATACTTACTAGCTGTGCACAAATAGTCCCACAACAGGGACACTGACCTACCAGAAGTATTAAGCGGAAAACTGGATACAGAAGTAAGTGTCTGCCATTACAGGCCACAAAAATTAGCCGACAGGCATTCACCTGACAGCAAACAAATTTGGCCCATATTCAGAGAGAATTAGATTATCGTAGCGTATCAGAAATACACTACGCCGCCGTTTTTTACCTGGCTCTACGTGGAATCCAGGTAGATTTTGTCCAGTAAACGACGGCGGCGTAGTGTATTTCTCCCGTCGCAATACCATCTACGCGAGTAGGGGGCGTGAAGCATTTAAAATAGGCGCGTTCCCGCGGCGATCGAAACTGCGCATGCTCCGTTCGCAAATTTCCCGCCATGCATTGCGCGAAATCACGTCGTTACGTCATTCGTTGTTTGAGTAGCGTCGTTTACGGACATTTCTATTCCCGAACGACTTACGTAAAAAAAAAAAAAATAATTAAATTTGACGCGGGAACGACGGCCATACTTAACATGGGCTACGCACCGTTAGACGTATCTTCGTGGATCGCCGTAAAAACTCATTTGCATATCCCGACGCATCAAAACGACGCAAACTCCTCCCAGCGGCCGCAAAAATATTGCAGCGTAGATCCGAAGGCTTACGAAGACGTAAGCCTCTCGGATCGAAGCCCGAAGCCGCCGTATCATGGTTTGAGGATTCAAACTAGTGATACGGCGCGCTAAAATTTGAAATTACTCCTGTCTAACACCAGTTAGACAGGCGTAATTGCTCTATGAATCTGGGCCTTTGTATTTTGTGGCTGGAGGTACATTAAGCTATTCACCGGATACAGAAGTAAGTGTCGGCCAGTACAGGCCCCAAAAATTTGCCCACAGGCGTTCACCTGACAGCAAACAACTTTGTATTCTGTGGCTGATGGTACATTAGGCATTCACCAGATACAGAAGTAAGTGCCGCCCATTACAGGCCCCAAAAATTGGCCCACAGGTGTTCACCTGAAAGAAAACAACTTTGTATTCTGTGGCTGGTGGTACATTAGGCATTCACCGAATACAGAAGTAAGTGCCGCCCATTACAGGCCCCAAAAATTAGCCCACAGGCGTTCACCTGACAGCAAACAACTTTGTATTCTGTGAATGGAGGTACATTAGGCATTCACAGGATAAAAAAGTGCAGTCCCCAAAAATTAGGCATTCAACAGACATAAAAGGCCTTTTATGCGCTGTATTTACCTAAGACAGGGACCATTGTTATGGGTGGTGGCGGATATTTGTGGCCTGTCATGAGCAATTTGAATCAAACATGGTCTACTGGTCACATGTGTTGAATTCCTCCAAGCTCAATGCCTCATTCTTTTTTATAAATGTGAGGTAGTCAACACTGTCGTGAGCTGGGCGATTGTGCTTATCGGTGTCAGGGTCAGTACCGGGGAATTGAACCCAGGACCGCTCTGTTGTTATTCCAACTCCTTATCTCTGAGCCACCTTCCAGTTTAGCTGTCCATTGAAGCCTGGTGCTGACTGTTTGATCTCCCTACTATCTGCACTTGTCCAGCTGAGGCAGGTTGCCTAATCAACTTGCATATAAAGCCCTGCCTCACTATGAGGGAGGTGTCGGTTCATTCTGATCAGATCATTCTGTCTGTGCCAACAGTTCCTATATGTTGATCTTCTGCTGCAAGACTGATCCCCGGCTTTTGACCCTTGGCTCGTTTCTGGACTCCTGCTTGCCTGAACCCCTGACCCCGGCTTGGACTTTGGTTACCCGATCTTCACCTGCCCTTTGACCCCGGCCTGTATTGTTGGACTTTCCCTGTCTTCTCCAGCCCCTGACCACAGCTTGTCTCCTGGACCTGTTTTCAGCCCTGCCCTGACCAGTGAAGTACTTTTGTGCCTGAACGGTCTTCTGTTCATCTGCTGCAGCCTTCCAGTCGGTGATCCACCTGTACCTGCTCCACGCACCTGACCATCGTCTTCCCGCTGGTACCGGTGCCTCCCAGTGCGTCCGTCCCTCTGTCCCAATCTCAGGGGGCGGATCGCATCAGGTCGCAAAGGTAGCTCACAAGTCTGCAAATGGATTCCACTCTAGGTAAGCCCTCACAATCGGTCACGACCCCCCTGCTGCTCTCAATGTCCTTTCGGACAGGATACTGGACAAGGGGCAAGCCAACATTTCCATTGCAAAAGTGTGTAAGCTCTGGCCAGAGGTAAAGTCTGCCCACCCAGTAGTCCAGGGGTTCATCACTTCTTAGTGCGTCCACATCAGCCATTAACCCGATGTAGTCGGACACCTGTCGGACTAGGCCAACCCCTGCTGCTGGATCCGAAGGACAGCTGTCGATGGGTTGGCTGAAAGAATGATCTCATATCATTAGTGACCAACTCATCTTCAAACTGCCCTCTTCTTGCAGGTGCTGTTGGATTGGTACCCGCAACTGTTTCTCTGTGAGAATGCAGAATGCAGAATTTCTCAAAGCAAGGCCTGGAAGTGCTGCATTCTGATAGCCTTCTGTGATGGAGGTAACATTTCCGACATTTTTTTGTTTTACAGGGGGTCTAAGTATGTTGCCACCCAGTACTAGTCCTTGCTCCTTATGCTTATTTACGGGGGTCCCTCTTAAAACACTGGAGCATGAAGGCCCCCATTTGCACTAAACTGAAAGTGGTGTAGTGGCCTGGCTCCTGCTCATCATCCAGGATAATGTCATCCTCATTCTCCTCCCCACATCCACAAACACCAGGGATCCCAGAAATGTTTAAAGCACGCTCTTCTTGCTCCTCCTCATCTGCCCCGAAACCATCCTCCTCTGATTCCTCTTCAGACTCCCCTTGTTGACTTGTCTCAGGTGGAGTAGCCCCCCCTGGGAATTCATCCAGCATTGCGACTTCCTTATCTTCCTGCTCCTGCTCCTCGATGGCTTGATCAATGACAAGACGCAATGCACGTTCCAGAAAGAAGGAGTAAGGTACGATGTCACTAATGGCGCCCTGGCTGTGACTGACCAGTTTGGTGATCTCATCAAATGGCCGCAGAAGTCTGTATGAGTCGCGCATGAGCAGCCACTGGCGCGGTGCAAAAAAACAAAGTTCCCCAGAACTTGTCCTGCCGCAGAGTTCGTAGAAGTAGTCGTTAACTGCATGTTTCTGCTGAAGCAGCCTATCAAGAATATACAAGGTTGAGTTCCATTGTGTCAGGCAGTCACAAATAAGACATCTGACGGGCAGGTTGTGTCAAGATTTTCCTGGCCTGCCGGAAGACCTCTTGGACCCTAGTTCAGGATGTGTGTCATGCATGGCATGTGTGTAATTTTGCCCTGTTTCAGCATGCTCAGCAGATTGGCACCATTGTCGTACACCACTTTACCAACTGTCAAATTGAGCGTTAGCCACTGATCTGCTTGTGAACGCAAAGCTGAAAGAAGTGCAGGACCAGTGTCCCTCTTGTCTTCCAGGCACAACAGATGCAGCACAGCATGGCAACGTCTCACCTGGCATGTCAAATAGGTTTTGGGGATCTTGTGCGGTGCATCAGAAGAGACATAGCATCAGAAAATGAGGAGTCAGCCGAGGAGGAGAGGGAGAATGGAGTAGTAGGAGGAGAAGAAGAGGCAGGCCTGCATGCAATCCGTGGTGGTAAAACCAAATCTACATTGGTGCCACGGGTTACATGCTTGACGGCCATCAAAAGGTTCACCCAGTGGGCAGTAAAAGTTATATACCTTCCCTGCTCGTGCTTGCTAGCCCACGTGTCTGTGGTCAGATGTATCTTGGCACCGACACTGTGTGCCATAGATACATTAACTTGCCGCTGAACATGGTCCTTCCTGGGACCTTCCATTGTGGTGTTCCAATGGCCACAAATTTTCAAAAGGCCTCAGAGTCCGCCAGTTTATATGGCAGTAGTTGGCGGGCTATCAGTTCTTTAAAGCCAGCGGTCAACCATTGGGCAAGAGGGTTTTTAGGCAGCAACATCGGGGACCAACCTCCTTGGGCTGATGTGGCTACTGTCGTCAGACTGCTGAGTAGCGGTTGTTGCTGCCTCCTCTTCCTGATCCAATGGCAAGAATGGCTGTGCATTGGAAATATCCTCTGATGGATCGGAAAATAATTCCTGTGATTCCTGATGGTGGTGGTGGTGGTGTTGGTGGTGAGCCACTCAACCAAGTCAGGTGCGTCCTTTGATGTAATTGAACGCACCTTGTGCCACTTCCCACTGACTCTTCCTCTGCCTGTCATTTTTTAAATGACCCTGTGACAAAAGTCTCTAAAGAAGCGCAGTATATGTGGAAGAAGGTATATAACACCCACTTCAATCTGTCGCACCAGTTTTAAAACTTTTTTTTTCCAGTAATGTTTGTCACTGTGTAGCAGAGTAAAAGCAGCAAAACAGAAAAAAATAATTCTGCAGTACCCAAATACACTATTATGAAAGTATATTTTTATATAACACCCACTTCAATCTGTCGTTTTGGGGGGCCACTGGTTTAAAGCACCAGTTATAAAACTTTTTTTTTTAGTAACTTTTGTCTCTGTGTGTAGCAGAGGTAACGCATCAAAACAGAAAAGAAAATTCTGCAGTACCCAAATACACCACCAGTCACAATGCTGCACAATACAAATCCACTATAATATGCTTTCTATATTAAAATGTATATTATAAGTGTATTACACCCCTATATACTGCACACCAAACAATAGTACACCTACAGTACACCAGTCCTTCAAAGGACTTTTGAGGACCTGTTAGCTAACGATTTGTGTCACTACAGTCTGTCCCTGCTCCACACAGCAACCTCTCCCTACACTTACGAGAAGCAGAATGTATCACACCAGTTATAAAACTTGTTTTTCCAGTATTGTGTGTCACTGTGTGTAGCAAGAGTTAAAGCAGCAAAACAGAAACAATTATTCTGCAATACCCAAATACACCAGTCACAATGCTGCACAGTGCACAATACAAATACACTATAATATGCTTTCTATATTAGAATGTATATTATAAGTGTATTACACCCCTATATACTGCACACCAAACAATAGTACACCTATACCAGTCCTTATAAGGACTTTTGTGGACCTTTTAGCTAGCGATTTGTTTCAATACAGCCTGTCCCTGCTCCACACAGCAACCTCTCCCTACACTGACAAAAAGCAGAATGTAAAATGGCGACCAAATCAGGAGTATTTATAAGATAGGGGGTATGTCCATGTGCTGAAATGTCTCAATTGGCTGTCCTGTATCACCTGATGGATGTGTCATGGGTCAAAGTTCTTCTCAATGTAAAATTGCGAATGGGTGCGAATACTGTATCTCCAGATAGCCGCCTGTTCGGCGAACTGCAAATTAACCAAGTTCGCCGCAAACCGACCAACGGGCGAACCATCAGGGCATCTTTACTGCAGACATCAGCCAGCTCCTCTGCCCCCTTCCTCTCCCCCAGACACAAGCTTGAGTTCTCCATGGTGAGCTGACTCTGCTTCCTGTTGTGGCTCTGTAGGGTCTCTCGCTGATGTAAACAACAATGCTTGGAACCAGATGAGTGCCTGTATGTGGGGCCCTTGAGATGTGGAGGTGGGGGCAAGAATCGGCTCTCTGCACATGTCAAACTCCTCTCTTTCCTCTGCCAGCTTCTTTCTAGAGTTTCTGCTCAGCCTGCTGCTCCCCCTGTTTGCCCCTTTTCTGCACCCATTCCTATCCATTCTCATGTTATCCCTCTGCCAACCCTGCCAATAACCCTCCTCTGGCTGGCACCCCAGTTCTGACTCCCTTTCCCCCCAATTCCTGCTCCTCATCTCATCTATTGTCATCATTGTGCATGCAAGTGGTGGAGGAGGGCCCTGTGCATGCGATCAATAGAGGTGAGTCCTGTGCATGCGATTGGTGGAGGTGAGCTCTTCGTGTGTGATTGGTGGAGGTGAGCCCTGTGTGTAAGATAGGTTTAGGTGAGCTCTGTGTGTATGTGCAGTTATTGCATGTGAGACAGTGGTGAAACTACAGGGGCTGCAAAAGTTGCACTTGTGACCGGGCCCTGGCATTCCACCACCATTGGGGATGGCAGAAAATGGTCCCACTGTGGAACCACAGAAAAAGGGCACACAGGTGCAAGGGGTACACAGGAACAAATGCACTGGAGAGCCAAGGATCAACCAGCAATTGCAGAGAGTGAATTGGTCCCTATAAAGGCCGCTTAGCTGTGTGCTAGTGTGCATGCATGTACCCGTTTCGGTGTGCATCCTTGTGTGTACCAATGCACATTCCTGCAGCCATGCAAAGTACTGCAAGGAATGCACCTCTGCTGCAGACAGTGTCCTGACAAATTATCTATTTTTTCGTCTCTATGTTAATGGTTAGATTGTAAACTTTTCTGTTTACAGACTGGGGGCCTATTGTTAAAAATTCCAGTACCCACTTGCACTAAATTGAGCTCAATCTAGTGCCAGTTTACCAGCATTTGTGTATATAGTTATATGGAAAAAATTACTGCGCTATGAATGTTAGAAAAAAGCTGCTAGCACCACAATAAGACTTATTGTATGTGAGTATAGGTGAAAAATGTACAGCGCTAAATAAACATATAAACCTCAAGTATAAACCTAGAGATAAGCAAACATACACACCTAAATGTGTAGAATTTTACCAAAGAGTGTCAGCGCATGTATATGTACTGCTAAACAGTGAGATAACTTGAATCAATCATAATATGGGTCAGGTGCTACCATAATGTCCAACTTAAATGAATATAAGCACATATGACAATGTGTAACATGCACATGCTGTATCCATGAATACTCAAATTGACAAAAACAGTGTGGGTGGTCACACCCCAGTTGTAGTCCTGTAGGACAAAACACATTGGGTTATTGCTAGATAAGCTCTGCACACTGTGCCTGTTTTACATGCTCTTTGTGGTCACAATTTTATTGTACACATCTGAAGTGATGATTGTACCTTTTTAAATTAAATTCATAAGTTTTTGATCTATACCACGTGGAAGCCTTCTTTTTTCTTTTATGATTACCATTTCAATCATTGATGGGTGAGAGATTTGTGGACATTGCATAAAACCAGGAAATTGTGATTGGGTACCTGTTACCTGCATCTATTGCTTTGCTGCATTATCGCTGGTGTGTGTCCCCATCTTTCTAACTTCATGAGATTGTGGCCTGTGATTCTGATTTTCATCTAGGCCTGTGTGACTCGCCACCTCTGGCGTGTGTGTCCACAACTTATGTTAAGAGTACCTACCCCTCTGAGTGGTGGAAGCACAGTCCTGGGTGTCTTTTCATTTGAACTCTGGAACATCACCACCTGTGTTTACAAGCTCTACTGACATATTTACACCTACCAAGGGTTCTTTCTGCAGAGCATATCCTGATATTAATTATTGATGGGCTTGTTATTGTGTTACAATCTGTTTTTGTCCGTTTGAGTATTCACGGATACAGCACGCGCACTTTACATATTGTCATATGTGCTTATATTCATTTTAGTTGGATATCATCATGGTAGCACCTCACCAGTGTTATCATTAAGTCAAGTTAGCTCACTGTTTAGCACATACTATTTTTTTTCCACATATACATGTACTCACACACTTTGGTTTAAGTACCATGGTAATTTTAGCACAATTGTAGGTGTGTATGTTTACCTATCTCTAGGTTTATACCTGTGGTTTATATGTTTATTTAGCGCTGCACATTTTTCACCTATCAGCATTTGTGCAATAAAGGTGTTCATGATGGAATTAAAATCTGAAAAAAATGTCTAACATAGGAATCCAAGTGAGTAGGAGTTAAGTGAACCACAAATGAGAATTTTCAGGGGCGCATGCACGGCTGCCTGAGGGAACGGTAATGCCGCCTTAGAGCTCCGCTCTATGGGAGTTCTCACCGAGGACTACAGGTCCCAGTGGCACCATAAATAGCTCAAAATTAAAGCTAACTCACCCCAGAGCCATACACAATATAAATAATGGTCTTGAATGGTCCAAAAAATAAATATAAGGTGGGTACACTGAAGGAAGTGGCACACAGGCTGTTGGCTAAGATTGAGGCATCATCCTCCTCCTCACAGCTCAGCACACTGCACGCAAGTGAAACCCTGCCTCTCAGCCAGAAAGCACAGGACATTAATGGTGAGTCTGACTATGACACCAGTTACTCACAAACAGTATTCAGCCTGACATATTAAAAAAAAAATGCTGCAGAAAGCTCTCAAGCAGAGTTCAGACCACATAACTGACAAATTAACAAAAGAAATAAGAGAGCTGGGACAGAGAACGTCAGAGTTGGAACTGAGAGTTGGTGACATTTATAATCATACACAGCATTATGTTTCTGAATTCATGACTCTTAAGGAGGAGAACCTCACATTACAGTCACGTTTGGAAGACCAAGAAAATAGGGATCGACGATCAAATCTGTGGATCAGGGGAATTCCTGAGTCTGTCCTTGACTTACAGGCTACCATAATGGTGCTTTTCCAGGAATTAATACCTGGTATTCCTATTGACAGACTTGAAATGGATAGAGTGCATAAATCTTTATCTCCACTCAAACGGTCTTTCTAGGGACATAATAGCTAAATTGCACTACTACCAAACCAAAGAACAGCTGCTTGTAGCTGCCAGAGGAAAAGACTCAGCTTTCAATGATATGTCTATCAGTTTTTTACTGATGTGTCTCCACTTACAGTGGCTAAGAGGCATACGCTCAAACCCCAATTGCAGGTTCTCCAGCGTAATCAAATTTCTTATCATTGGGGGTTTCCCTTTTGTCTAGGATTCACTCATCTAGAAACCAGATATGTCTGTCACTCTTCAGAGGACTTACAGTCGGCCCTAATTGAAATGGGCATGGCAGATACAGCCTTAGCTAAAGACCAGTCTTGCAGACGTTCAGCCTCTTGATCTCCACAGCAAAATACAGCTGCAGGCCCCAGTTCCTCCTCCTCACATCAAAACCTTCATAAGCGTGGATGCTTTGAACATTCATCACCCAATAATGAGGATTCTATGGACTCAAAAATGGAGTTTCGGAAACCATTTCTTGACCTGGGTCTCCTCTTTGAATAATAATCCAAGAGCATATATTAACCACTTCAGCCCCGGAAGGATTTACCCCCTTCCTGACCAGAGCACTTTTTGTGATTCGGCACTGCGTCGCTTTAACTGACAATTGCGTGGTCGTGCAATGTGGCTCCCAAACAAAATTGGCGTCCTTTTTTCCCCACAAATAGAGCTTTCTTTTGGTGGTATTTCATCATCTCTGCGGTTTTTATTTTTTGCGCTATAAACAAAAATAGAGCCAAATTCAATATTTTTTACATTTTTCTATAATAAATATCCCCAAAAAATATCTAAAAAAACCTTTTTTTTCCTCAGTTTAGGCCGATACGTATTCTTCTACATATTTTTCGTAAAAAAAATCACAATTAGCGTTTATGGATTGGTTTGCGCAAAATTTATAGCGTTTACAAAAAAGGGGGTAGTTTTATGGCATTTTTATTAATATTTTTTTTTTACTAGTAATGGCGGCGATCAGCGTTTTTTTTCAGCACTGAGACATTATGGCGGACACACCGGACAATTTTGACACATTTTTGGGACCATTGGCATTTTTATAGCGATCAATGCTATAAAAATGCATTGGATTACTATAAAAATGCCATTGGCAGTGAAGGGGTTAACACTAGGGGGCAGGGAAGGGGTTAAGTGTGTTCCTGGTGTGTTCTAACTGTATGGGGGGGTGGCCTCACTAGGGGGAATCACTGATCTTTTGTCCATACATTGTATGAACAGGAGATTAGCGTTTCCCCGCTGACAGGACCGAGAGCTTTGTGTTTACACACAAAGCTCCCGGTCCCCGCTCTGTAACGAACGAGCGCGCGTGCCGGCGGCGATCGCCCCTGCCGTGAGTGCGCGCGGGACTCGGGGGCGCGGGCCGCCGGCAGCGCGCGCACCCCCTAGCGGCCGCAAAAGATAGGACGTAGAGCTACGTGCTCTCGCCTAGCAGTGCCACCGTCCCGCCGTATAACTGCGGTGGGCGGTCGGCAAGCAGTTAAATATGCTGGCTACAAGTCAACAATGTTTGACATCAAAAGAGGTACTAGGCAGGGTTGTCCCCTTTCCCCGTTTATTTTTGCCTTACTAATAGAACCCCTAGCACAACTAATTAGATCTAAAACTGACAGTAAAAGGTATTGAATTAGGTGGACACCAGCATAAATTAGGTCTCTTTGCGGATGATATGCTTGTTTTTTTGTCACACCCTCATATATCTGCCCCAAATCTACTCAGTATTTTAGATAATTTTTTCCATATCTCAGGACTTCATGTCAATCCTACAAAATCAAATGCACTAAATATCTCTTTATCACAATCAGAACTCCAACATGCACAAACTTCCCTACCTATTAATTGGGTTCCAATAACTGACAATTGCGCGGTCGTGCGACGTGGCTCCCAAACAAAATCGGCGTCCTTTTTTCCCCACAAATAGAGCTTTCTTTTGGTGGTATTTGATCATCTCTGCGGTTTTTATTTTTTGCGCTATAAACAAAAAAAGAGCGACAATTTTGAAAAAAAGTCAATATTTTTTACTTGTTACTATAATAAATAGCCCATTTAAAAAAAAAAAAAATGTTTTCTCAGTTTAGACTGATACGTATTATTCTACATATTTTTGGTAAAAAAAAAAAAAATCGCAATAAGCGACTGGTTTGCGCAAAAGTTATAGCGCATACAAAATAGGGGACAGAATTATTATTAATTTTTTTTTTTTACTAGTAATGGCGGCGATCTGCGATTTTTATTGGGACTGCGATGTTATGGTGGACACATCGGACACTTTTGACACATTTTTGGCGCCATTCACATTTATACTGCGATCAGTGCTATAAAAATGCACTGATTACTGTATAAATGTGACTGGCAGTGAAGGGGTTAACACTAGGGGGGCATGGAAGGGGTTAAATGTATTCTGGGTGTGTTCTAACTGTGTGGGTGGAGGGGGGTGACTGGGGGAGGTGACCGATGCTGTGTCCCTATGTACAAGAGACACAGATCGGTCACCTCACTCCCTGACAGGACGTGGATCTCTGTGTTTACACACAGAGATCCATGTCTTGTCCCTGTAACCGCCGATTGCGAGTGACCGGCGGACATCGCGGCCGCCAGGCACGCGCACCGGCATCCCAGGAATGCAGCGGGCGCTCGCGCGCCCTCTAGTGGCCATTAAAAGCACAGGGCGCATATATGCGCCCTGTCAGAGATTCAGGACAGCCCGACGGCCGCATATATTCGTACGGCCGTCGGGAAGTGGTTAATAATGTAACACCAAAAACTCATAAACAGTCCATAAGTGCAATACAATACAATGAAGGAATGTGCAGAGTGAAAGTATCCATCACCAGCAACACCCTCACACTCAGGCTTCTTACCAGATGTCCAGGACCACAAATTATAATGATCAAACAAGCAGCAGTAAGTAGACATGTGCACAGAAATTTTTTTCGTTTTTTTTTTTTCCGTTTCGTATGGTCCCGTCTGTTCGTTTCCGTTCGTTTTTCGTAAGACGCCCGTTTTCCCGTTCGTTCCCGTTCGTTTGTCGTACGACGCGATTTTTTCGTATTCCGATCGTTTCGTATTTCCGTTACCGTTTTATTTTCGTACATGCGGGATGATTCGTTATTCTGTTTAATTCATGTTCGTTTCTTGTTAGACAATAATTATCGTGAATTTTCGTCAATTTGCATTCTGTGTATCTTGAATGCTTTTCTTTTGTTAGTGTCAGTTGTATGTTCATTGTTCAATGACATCTATAACAAAAGAATTTCATTATGTATATTGAATGAATTCCTTTTTTTGTTATAGGTGTCATATCAACATACGAAAATAACAAAAGAAACAGGTTCAAATGCAAATCTTTTGTTTATGTTTTTTTTGAATGGCCAGAGAGTTAGGCTGGCCATACATGATACAATTTTCTGTGCAATTTTCTTTAGATTTACCTTCAACTATGTAGTGCAAGGGCCTGCCTGATTGCATACAATTGAAAGTGTTGTTTAGTTTGACCTCATATATGGTTTTTGGTAAATCTAAAAGAAAATTGTACAAGAAAATTGAACATGTATGGCCAGCCTCAGTGACTGAAAGCAGCTTCTCTTTTGTGCAGAATACTATTATTAAGCCCCATACACTTGGTCAGACTATTTTAACAACACACATAAAAACGATCGTTTTCCAATCGTTCTCAGAAAATTTGTTCGTTTTTAAACTGCGTCAGAAAACCATTTTTGGGTTCAGAAGTCTGGCCAACTGATCTCCCTTCAGATGAAAATCCACAGAAAAGTTTATTAGGCTTTACTGTACAAGTGTACTCACTATTCTGCACAAAAGAGAAGCTGCTTTCATTTACTGAGGCTGGCCATACATGTTCAATTTTCTTGTACAATTTTCTTTTAGATTTACCAAAAACCATATATGAGGTCAAACTAAACAACACTTTCAATTGTATGCAATCAGGCAAGCCCTTGCACTACATAGTTGAAGGTAAATCTAAAGAAAATTGCACAGAAAATTGTATCATGTATGGCCAGCCTAACTCTCTGACCATTAAAAAACCCATAAACAAAAGATTTGCATTTGAACACGTTTCTTTTGTTATTTTCGTATGTTGATATGACACCTATAACAAAACATTTGCCTTCAGTATTTTGAATACACAGAAAACAGAAAAAGGAATTCATTCAATATACATAATGAAATTATTTTGTTATAGATGTCACTGAACAATGAACATACAACTGAAAACGAACACAAAACAGATTCAAACAAAATACACAATGCAAACCTCTTGATACAGATTTAATTTTCGTTATTTTGCCATTTTCGTTTTGTCGTTTTTTCCCGTCGGATCGTTTGTTCGTATTTGCGGTCGTTCGTTATGCGGCTCATCCGTTATCCCGTCGTTTTCGTATTTTGGTGCTTTACCGTTTTCGTATGTACACATTATCCTGCGGGTACGAAAATGAACATTTTCGTACGAAAATAACATTCGTACGAACGGGAATGCACATATCTACTAAACAACACTTTCAATTGTATGCAATCAGGCAGGCCCTTGCACTACATAGTTGAAGGTAAATCTAAAGAAAATTGCACAGAAAATTGTATCATGTATGGCCAGCCTAACTCTCTGACCATTCAAAAAAAACATAAACAAAAGATTTGCATTTGAACCTGTTTCTTTTGTTATTTTCGTATGTTGATATGACACCTATAACAAAAAAAGGAATTCATTCAATATACATAATGAAATTCTTTTGTTATAGATGTCATTGAACAATGAACATACAACTGACACTAACAAAAGAAAAGCATTCAAGATACACAGAATGCAAATTGACGAAAATTCACGATAATTATTGTCTAACAAGAAACGAACATGAATTAAACAGAATAACGAATCATCCCGCATGTACGAAAATAAAACGGTAACGGAAATACGAAACGATCGGAATACGAAAAAATCGCGTCGTACGACAAACGAACGGGAACGAACGGGAAAACGGGCGTCTTACGAAAAACGAACGGAAACGAACAGACGGGACCATACGAAACGGAACAAAAAAAAACGAAAAAAATTTCTGTGCACATGTCTATTGTTTAGTTTGACCTCATATATGGTTTTTGGTAAATCTAAAAGAAAATTGTACAAGAAAATTGAACATGTATGGCCAGCCTCAGTGACTGAAAGCAGCTTCTCTTTTGTGCAGAATACTATTGTTAAGCCCCATACACTTGGTCAGACTATTTTAACAACACACATAAAAACGATCGTTTTCCGATCGTTCTCAGAAAATTTGTTCGTTTTTAAACTGCGTCAGAAAACCATTTTTGGGTTCAGAAGTCTGGCCAACTGATCTCCCTTCAGATGAAAATCCACAGAAAAGTTTATAGGCTTTACTGTACAAGTGTACTCACTATTCTGCACAAAAGAGAAGCTGCTTTCATTTACTGAGGCTGGCCATACATGTTCAATTTTCTTGTACAATTTTCTTTTAGATTTACCAAAAACCATATATGAGGTCAAACTAAACAACACTTTCAATTGTATGCAATCAGGCAAGCCCTTGCACTACATAGTTGAAGGTAAATCTAAAGAAAATTGCACAGAAAATTGTATCATGTATGGCCAGCCTAACTCTCTGACCATTAAAAAACCCATAAACAAAAGATTTGCATTTGAACACGTTTCTTTTGTTATTTTCGTATGTTGATATGACACCTATAACAAAACATTTGCCTTCAGTATTTTGAATACACAGAAAAAAGAAAAAGGAATTCATTCAATATACATAATGAAATTCTTTTGTTATAGATGTCATTGAACAATGAACATACAACTGAGAACGAACACAAAACAGATTCAAACAAAATACACAATGCAAACCTCTTGATACAGATTTAATTTTCGTTATTTTGCCATTTTCGTTTTGTCGTTTTTTCCCGTCGGATCGTTTGTTCGTATTTGCGGTCGTTCGTTATGCGGCTCATCCGTTATCCCGTCGTTTTCGTATTTTGGTGCTTTACCGTTTTCGTATGTACACATTATCCTGCGGGTACGAAAATGAACATTTTCGTACGAAAATAACATTCGTACGAACGGGAATGCACATATCTAGCAGTAAGTTTATCTAGGAGGGTAACCATCACATGGATCACAGATCATATATAGTGAAGCCCATCATGATGTAAAAGAGTTTAATTTTAAAAATGGCTACAATTATCTTCATACAAAACACAGACATCAATTTTTTTGTATAATAAAAAAAAAACAGCAGGCTGTTGGCTTCCTACAATACTGTAGTTAGGGCATGCATGATGCTGTCACTGGTAGGCCACTCCCTGATGCATTTTGTCATCAACCAGATGTCTTCTGCCCATCCTCTGCTTGTTTAACCACTTCCATACTGGGCACTTAACAACCTCCTGACCAGACCAATTTTCAGCTTTCAGCGCTCTTACACTTTGAATAACAATTACTCAGTCATGCAACACTGTACCCAAATGTTTTTTTTGTGCTTTTTTTCCCACAAATAGAGCTTTCTTTTGGTGGTATTTGATCACCTCTGCGGTTTTTATTTTTTGCGCTATTAATGAAAAAAGACCGAAAATTTGGGAAAAAATTATTTTTTCTTAGTTTCTGTGATAAAAATGTCCAAATTATTAATGTTTCTTCATAAATTTTGGCCACAATTTATACTGCTACATGTCTTTGATAAAAATAACCCAAAATTTTTGGAAATTTTTTGGTCCGTGTGAAAGTTTTAGAGTCTACAAGCTATAGTGCAAATCATAAAAAATTATCACATCTGATCACACCTGATGTACTGAAGGCCTCTCTCATTTCTTGAGACCCTAACAAGCCAGGAAAGTACAAATGCCCACAGATGGCACTGATGAGGCAGCACAGATGGCACTGAGGCGGCACAGATGGCACTGAGGCGGCACAGATGGCACTGAGGTGGCACAGATGGCACTGAGATGGGTACTGATGTGCTCTGATGAGGCCTGTGTACTGGTGGGCACTAATGAGGCGGCACAGATGGCACTAATGAGGCGGCACAGATGGCACTGAGGCGGCACAGATGGCACTGAGATGGGTACTGATGAGATGGGTACTGATGTGCACTGATTGACTGCTGCACAGGTGGGCACGGATGAGGTGGGCACTGATGAGGTGGCACAGGTGGGCACTGATTGCAGATGTGCTCTGAGGTGGCAGATGGGCACTGGGCACAGTTGGTACTGGTGGCACAGGTGGGCACTGGTGGGCACTGGTGGGCACGGTGGTACTGGTGGCACAGGTGGGTACTGATGGGCACGGTGGTACTGGTGGCACAGGTGGGTACTGATGGGCACGGTGGTACTGACGGGCATGGTGGTACTGGTGGGCACGGTGGTACTGGTGGGCACAGTGGTACTGGTGGGCGCACAGTGGGCACGGTGGTACTGATGGGCACACGGTGGTACTGGTGGGCACACAGTGGTACTGGCGGGCACACGGTTGTGGTACTGGTGGGCACACTGGTCCTGGTGGGCACTGTAGTACTGGGGGCACTGTGGTACTGGGGGGCACTGTGGTACTAGGGAGCACTGTGGTACTGTGGAGGGCACAGGTAGTCCTGGGGGCACTGGTTAGTCACTTTTTTTTTTGCGCTGACACAGTTCTCTCTCCCTCCTCACACGCGCTGTCTGTGTGAGGAGCGGAGAGTCGGCATTGAGAGATGATCTCATATGTTTACATATGAGATCATCTCTCATTGGCCGCACAGATCGCGCTGTAAATAGCCGCTGTGATTGGCTATTTACCGCAATCTGTGTTTGGCTGTTTCCAGGGGACACGGCCAGCACAGGAGTTCCCCGCTGCACGCTCGGGAGCGCGCCCTGGGAACGCCAAAAGGGGCGGCCGTAAAAACACGGCCAGACAGGAATTCAGGGCTGCGCTGCGGCTGTACAAAGTCGTACGGCCGTCAGCAAGTAGTTAAACCATTATAATTTGTGGTCTGGGACATCTGGTAAGAAGCTAGAGTGTGAGGGTGCTTCTGGTGATTGATACTTTGGCCCGGATTCACAGAGCACTTACACCGACGTATAACAAGTTAAGCCGACGTAAGTGCAAATGTGCGCCGTCATATCTGTGCGCCAGACCCACAAACAGAGATACACCTAAAACCAGGCTACACCCTGCCGACGTAACTTACTTATGCCGGCGTAGGGTGGGCATACATTTAGGCTGGGTGCATGGTGCCGCTCCCATTGATTAGCCATTCAAACATGCAAATGAGGTAAATACGGCGATTCACGAACGTACGTGCGCCCGACGCAGGCTACGCGCGGTGCGCTTAAGTTGTACTTCCGGCGTAAAGTTATTCCCCATAAAAGGAGGTGTAACTCAGCAACAGATATGCTCAGGTCTGCACCAGGGAACACAAGCCGGCGTATTTTACGTTGGACGTGTGTCTGACTGGGCGTAGGTTACGTTAACGGCGTACACAGTGATCCGGCGTATCTAAGGCAGTTGTTCCGACGTGGTTGTGAGCATGCGCGGCGCATGCGCAATTCATTATACGTACTTGTCTGGCGCTTGGCCCATCATTTGCATGGGGTCACGCCTCATTTGCATGGATCACGCCCACTTCCACTTATGCTGGCCTGCGCCTTCGAAAATACGCTACGCTGGCACATCTTAGTGAGCAATGGCTTGATGAATGCAGTGCTTTCCTCTCCGCTCTGCGCCGCCGTAGCATACTGTGTGTGCGCTACACTGACGTAAATGTGCGCCCACTCTCTGTGAATCTGGGCCTTTGACTCTGCACGGATCATTCATTGGATTGTTTTGCACTTATGGACTGTTTATGATTTTTTTGGTTTAACATTATTTAGATTGAGTTTTTTGTACAACTGTATGTTAAATATTGTTGTAATTATTTGGAGCGCTGATTATTTTTACTTTAATACAGTATGTAACTTGACAAATCAATTATGGTAAATTTAAAGGTTACGTTCAGAAAAAACAATAATATTCACACCTTTTTACTGATTATATAAAAAAAAAAATATGTTGCTTTGAAGCCACACCAAATATTGATTTGATTTGAACTTCTCTTCTATTTATTTGCTTTCTATTTTGTTAATTGATAAAAATAAACCATTAACCACTTGCTTACTGGGCACTTATACCCCCCTCCTGCCCAGGTGATATTTCAGCTTCCGGCACTGCGTCGCTTTAACTGACAATTGCGCGGTCGTGCGACGTGGCTTCCAAACAAAATTGACGTCCTTTTTTCCCCACAAGTAGAGCTTTCTTTTGGTGGTATTTGATCACCTCTGCGGTTTTTATTTTTTGCGCTATAAACAAAAAAGTGCGACAATTTTGAAAAAAATACAATATTTTTTACTTGTTGCTATAATAAATATCCCAATAAAAAAAAAAAAAAAACATTTTTTTTCTCAGTTTAGGGCGATGCGTATTCTTCTACATATTTTTGGTAAAAAAAAAATAAAAAAAATCGCAATAAGCGTCTGGTTTGCGCAAAATTTATAGTGCCTACAAAAAAGGGGACAGAATTATTATTTTTTATTATTTTTTTTTTACTAGAAATGGCGGCGATCTGCGATTTTTATTGGGACTGCGACGTTATGGCGGACACATCGGACACTTTTGACACATTTTTGGCGTCATTCACATTTATACTGCAATTGGTGCTATAAATATGCACTAATTACAGTATAAATGTGACTGGCATTGAAGGGGTTAACACTAGGGGGTGAGGAAGGGGTTAAATGTATTCCCTGCATAGTGTTCTAACTGTGGGGGGAGGGGGGGTGACTGGGGAGGTGACCGATCTGTGTCTCTATGTACAAGAGACACAGATCCGTCTCCTGCTCTCCAGAGACAGGACGCTGTCTCTATGTAAAACGGCAATGAGAGATGATCTATGAGATCATCTCTCATTGGCCGCAAGATCGCATCGCAAACGGCCACTCTGATTGGCCGTTCGCGGCGATCTGTGATTGGCTGTGTCCAAGGGACACGGGCAACACAGTGTTTCCCCGCAGCGCGCTCTGGAGCACGCGCCGGGAAACAGCTAGTGACAAGCCGTCAATTGACGGCTTGTTGACAATTTAGATCTGCGCTAGAGCCGTCATTCAGCTGTAGCGCGGATCTCAAGTAGTTAACACTTATTTTTTAAATCATTCTTAATGTGCAAAATGTTTTCACACCTGCCTTATTTATGTGCATAGTACTGTGTATGTATGTTTGTATATACAGTATATCACAAAAGTGAGTACACCCCTTACATTTCTATAAATATTTTTCATGTGATAACGCATTAACAGAAATTACAGTTTGCTACAATGTAAAGTAGTTATATAGATATACAGTATATTCTTATACTTTATTAATATACAGTATTTATATAGGGCAGCAGTTGGTGCAGCACTTTACAATATGCATATACTGTATATATTGTGACAGAGCGAGCCAGTGCCACTGATTAAAATTATCTTGTAAGAAGCAAGCACACTAATAGCACAGGTGTGTGTGAAGGGAGCAGTGAGAGTCGGTTCACACTGGGGCGACTTGGGATCCGACTTGAGGTCGCCTCAAGTCGTCCCAAGTCGTGCTGTAGAGAAAAACAATGTTAGTGAATGGGAGCGGTGTTAATACACACTACTCATGTCGCTCCGACTTCAGAAAAGGTTCCTGTATGACTTCAATCCTACTTGTCGCCTCAGAAGTCTGATCACTAGCTACTTTCCAGATAAGATAACATACATTTCTCAGGCAAACCTCTCCCTCCCCCTCCCTCTCCCAGAGCTGATTGTTGTTTTATTGGCCACTGGAATGTCTCCTGTTCTGGAGATGACTTCAAGTCCTGTTGCAAATCGCCCCAGATCGCCCTGTGGTTCATGCTCATGTCGTGTCTGAGTCGCCTCTGAAAGTCGCGCTGGAACTCGTGTCGCCCCAGTGTGAACCGACTCTGAGAGATACTCGCCATATGCACCATATTGTCAAGGACAGGCCAGACCAAGGTAAACTCACTGTTTGGCACTACCACTGAACTACAAAACCCCAACATGTCACAATTGGTGGAGGATGTGGGCAAAGATGGTAGAGATCTAGATCTGTGCATTCTGCTGTGTGCAGCAGATGCTGTGATTGCAACCTGCATGGAGAAGTGTATTATCTTGCAAGTCTTAGGCCGCGTACACACAAGGAGATTTATCCAATGAAAATGGTCTGACAGACCGATTTCATCGGATATGTCTCCTGGAGATTTTGGTCTGATGTGTGTACACACGATCAAACCAAAATCCCCGCGGACGGTCAGTGCGGTGACGTGGCAGTGACATTGACGCCGCCACGTCACCGAACCAGGAAGTAAAATACTTCCACGCATGCGTCGAATCCATTCAGCGCATGCAGGGGATTTATGTCCGCTGGTTAGATGTACTAACCAGCGGATATGTCAGACAGACGGGTTTCCAGCAGACAAGTTTTAAAGCATGCTTTAAAACTTTTGTCTGCTGGAAACCTGTCTGCTAGCCCGTACAGACAATTGAACCTGTCCGCTGAAACTTTTCTGCGGACCAGTTTCAGCAGATATATTCGATCGTGTGTACGCGGCCTTAAAGAGACAGTTCACCCATATTTTCCTGATTTGTACAAAATAACATGCTAAAAGTTGTTGAGTATCTGACTGCAAAGATGAGGTGGTCACAATGCAAAAAGGAAGGTTTGTTAAGATAAGGTCTGTTATGGATGGAGGGGATTTGGCCTGAGCCAGTCTTACACAAGCAAGAGTGTCTACCAGTGTGTGAGTCTCCTGTGGACTGGTGTAAGAAACATTTAGCCACACTGGGGAAAGTGGAAAAAAAAGCAAGCCATCGCTTAGTGCAAGTAGAAAGCAGATGGGAGCTGTTGCCTGTGATTAGTGTTGAGCAGAATATGCCATATTCGATTTCGCGATATATCTCGAATATATAGTCGAATATTCAAGATATATTCGTTAAATGCGAATATTCGCGATATTTTTTGGAAATGAAATGATTGCGAAATTTCGCTATTGCGAATGCGAATGAAATTTCGAGAAATGCGGAAGGAGCACTCTGATTGGCTCAGAATATTCGTGATATATTACAATACAAAATAATTGCGAATATTCGGCAAATGCGGAAGGAGCACTCTGATTGGCTCAGAATATTCGTGATATTTTATAATACAAAATAATTGCGAAATTTCGAGAAATGCGGAATGGAGCACTCTGATTGGCTCAGAATATTCGTGATATTTTATAATACAAAATAATTGCGAAATTTCGAGAAATGTGGAATGGAGCACTCTGATTGGCTCAGAATATTCGTGATATATTACAATACAAAATAATTGCGAATATTCGGCAAATGCGGAAGGAGCACTCTGATTGGCTCAGAATATTCTTGATATTTCTATCGTAATTTCGCAAAAATGCGAATGAGAAATTGATTGCGGAATTTTGAGAATATTCTTGATATTTTATCGTAACACGAATCTACAGTAACACTCTGAAAATCGAATATATGTGTTATTTTAGCTAAAAACAATATTGCGAATTTCTCGAAAATAATCGTGCGATATCGCTATTGCCGAATAATCGCATAGCTGCAGCTACTCGGCCCAAGGTCATTAATCATACCAGCAATGCTTTTAGACGTCGATGGGGATCTCTAGGATGTGATCTGTTCTAAAAAAAAATTGAAAAAATACGAATATTCGAAATAGTGAATATTCACCGTGAAAATTCGGAATATATCGCGAATACTCGAATATGCCATATTCGAGCCGAATATTCGCAATACGAATATTCGTGAGCAACACTACCTGTGATAACTAAAGAGAAATCTTTGTGGCTGACTTCATACAGCCTATGTTGCCTTTTGAACATGTTATGGTCTTTTTGGAGGTGTTTAAAATGATTGTTTCCTACAAAGGATGGCCCAATGGAGAGGTGTACTGCTTGATAAATCATGACTGCGATAATTACAACAGGTACGAAGAAGCAGTCCAGTCTAGGAAGTGCTGGGAAAGTTCTGTGGGGCAAGTGTCATCTTCCATGGTAACAAGAGAATAGGTGCAGAAAGGAGGAGCTATAGTGGAGAGGTGGCTCCAATTCAGAGTGAAGATGCTTGTGCAAAATTGTCTGTTGTCGCCCGTGGCAACCAAGAGAAATATTTGTTCAGCCTGCACGGATGACAACTTATCGCCATACGTCTGATTTTAGCGGATCGGGTCGGATGTCAGCAGACATGTCACCACTGACATCCGACGCTCCATAGGCTTGCATATAGTGGCCGTTCAGGTCCGCCAACAAAACTGACAGGTGGACCTGAACGGTCCTGTGAAAGGGGCCTAAACGTGCAGTCGGTGTGTGCATACATGCATGTATACCTGGTTAACTGCTAGTGTGTAGAGACTTTAAAAATTGTTGGGGGGATGTTTTAAAGAGTGATGAAGAAGCTAAAGGATACGAACTGGGAGTGTAGTTGTTAAGTGATTAAAAAAAGATGGATGGGGCAGGGAGGCACTACATACAGGGGATGTAACTGTTGTTCGATATTTTACCTGTCAAGGTCTGGCCCACCTTTTCAACCTCAATTTTAATGTTGAGGGGCACTAATGAAGTGCAAATTACAGACCTGAATGTTTACTATATACCTGTACATTCTGAATTATTTACTTTTGAAAGTATGAAAGTAGGGGGCTCATAAATAAAATATTGTATCCATAAAGAAGAATTTCAAAAGGAATTACATTTCCACTTATACTAGCATTAATATTTGTTCTTCAAATAATAATTTGTGAAAACATTTACTATCATTACACTAATGTGGACTGCTATTTATCTTCAAAATTGCTCCTATTCATTGTCTGTTTTCTTGGTAAAAATGATCAAAGATGAACAGCATTCTTCTTGCTGACCACTATCTTTTGGGTCATTGATAGTGTAGCTCGAGTAATGCATGTTTTGAAAGCACACATGTCAATGTCACTTATACTTGAAGCAATGTTAGAAACAAGATGGAGAGGTTGTGAGATGAAGTGGGGTGCTGAGCTGTAGCAGGGGATAAAGAACTGTGCAGAAAACTGGAAGTTATGAGTCTATGCTCTGCTCAGTTCATATCATGGATACGTGCAATTTTCCTGATCTATAGGAAATTAGGCTTTATAGATTTATCAAATGAGTTGGATAATTCTGTTTAAAAATAAAGTTAAAATGTTAACAGTTAATTTCTATCATATCAAGCATAATAAACTTTACTATGTCTATGAAAATAACCGTTTCAAATATATTAAGCAAGGGTTTTGCAGGACATTTAATTACACCATGCTTTATTAGTAATGTACTCTGAAATTTTTGTTAGAACTTTCTTTGCATCTACATTGATAGAACCTTGAACTCATGTTTGTGAAATAACTTTTTGCTAATATTTAGCTTACCTATGTAAAATGTTTGATACAAATAAAAAACAAAATTTGTGGACATATTTACAGTATTTAAACAATAGAGTCATAAAGACCCAAGCAGCGCTATAAATATAACTCTTCACATGACATGAGGAATCAATGTAGTCCATGGAAAAAAAAACTCAGTTGGTTGTCATAAGCATAAAATACATTGTCCTTAGTGATGACTTAGGTAAGGTAATGCTGGCACCAGAAAAAACACTGTCGCATGTACAGGTAGAAGAGAGGGGGGTGTGCAAAGAAGTCCCCCTCTTGGAAAGACTCTTACCAGAAAGAGTTTAAACTCTGCTGATGTTCAAACATCTCCACGGGAATCTCCTTTACAGGTCACTCTGTGTCAGCCACTCTATTCTCTCAGTTAGATCAAATAAAGGAAAGAATACCAAACATAGTGTAATATCATTTTGAAAATGTTATTTCTACTGTACTTGAAAACAACCCCCTTTAAGATGTACACTTACAAAGAAGCAGTATATATCCAGACATAAATCACACTTATGGTTAGCCACTCTGATCAGGTGCCATCCAGCATCTTCTACCAAACTTGGCTTGTTTGCCCAGTGGAGGTATCCTGCAGTGTCCCCGAAGCTTCTGACATCACTACGCAACGTCGTATGGCTCCACACTGACGCGTTTTGTCATTTGACATCATCTGGGGGTGTGGCCATACAACGTGTTTGTTCATTTACGTACCCAAACTAATGATTACACAAAACCCCTTTCAGCTGCGCAGATCTCCTCATCTAGTGTCACTACCGGCCAGCATTAGGATTATGTACACATCGCACCCAACACTAAACCCGCACTATAGATTGCGCTACGACTCCACCACACGTGCCGAAACCTGGCCCAATGCGATCGGTTTGTGCAAACAGCATATTCCTTTAGATTGTTTGTAGAAATGTGAAAAACACACAGCTTATGGATGTGGATGCTCAAATCCCCAAAAAGTCTCATTATACTTGGTGTCTGTACATTATAAAAACTTTTGTAAAGATACAACCTTTAAAAACAAATGACAGCAAATAAAAACATATTGATTCAAATGCTAAAATTAGTACATTTAAACTCATGTTGATAATAGAACTACAGCATACTATAAAATTATTAACATAAAATCAATAATAGGATAACAATTTAATAGAATTAAGAAATGTCAATTCCTAACTGCACACAGTACCCTAAATAGGGTCCAGTTAGGTGGAAAATAAATTTAAATCTAATTGACCCAGATCATTTCGGAAAACAATTTGACACATGCTCAAAAGCATTGAACTTAATTTTCTTGGCTCATCGTAATGTTGTACGTCACGCTGCTCTTGACGGAAGAAAGTTCCGAGAACTTTTGTGTGACAGTGTGTATGCAAGCCAAGCTTGATTGGAATTTCATCGGAAAAAACATCCAAGGTTTTTCCGGCGGAAAATCCGATTGTGTATACGGGGCATTAGGTTCCACAGTGAGTATAACAAGCATGCTTTACTGCATATTCAGACTGATTTTACTGTTGTGTGTTTAGCAACACTTTAAAAGAGTAAACTCCCTGCAGTCTTTAGTCAGTGTTTGTTGTAGTATTTTAGGAAGAGCTGACAGCCTGTGTATAGGGAGAGTTTGTTGCTGCTATACAGTGCTATGCTGTGCTACATTGTGTTAAATTTTAGTGAATTACAGTGGTGGGTTTCATATTCTTGTGTAAATTACTCTACCATGTTAACAGTTCACATACCCAATAGTCCTTTCCAGGACTATCTTTTTGTGTATGTCAGCAATTGTAGATGCTGTTTAGTTGCTGCCCCCCCTTGCAGTTTTTTTTTTTTGTTTTATTAGGATTTTTAAAATTCTCCTTTATTTCAGATTTAAATATTATTAAAACAGAACAAAATGTGGGTTAGGGATAGATAGACAGACAGATAGATATTTTTTTTGCTAAGTCCACAGTACACACTTGTTGCTGACAAGAAATCCTTGTGCTGTAAAGTAGTGTGCACTAAAACACCATATATATGGTCTAAGGTTATCAGTGGTATACCCCAAGGTTCAGTGCTGGGACCCTTACGTTTTAATATCTTTATAAATTATATTGGGTCTGGGATCAAAAGTAAAATTTCTGTCTTTGCAGATGACACTAAGCTATGCAGTGGAATAACGTCATTGCAGGATGTCTCCAATTTACAAGCCGACCTGAATGCTCTGTCTAATGGGCGACTATGTGGCAGATGAGGTTTAATGTTGATGAATGTAAAATTATGCACTTGGGGACTAAGAATATGCATGCATCATACATACTAGGGGGAGTACAGCTGGGCGAATCCATAGTGGAGAAGGATCTGGGGGTTTTGGTAGATCATAAGCTCAATGCCAATGCCAAGCTGCAGTTTCCAAAGCAAGCAAAGTCCTTTCTTGTATTTAGAGAGGTATGGACTCCATAGAGAGATACTTTTTGCCCCTGTACAAATCTTTAGTAAGACCTCATCTGAAATATGCAGTTCAGTTTTGGGCCCCAGTTCTCAAAAAGGATATTGGGGAACTGGAGAAAGTGCAGAGAAGGGCAACCAAACTGATAAGAGGCATTGAGGAGCTCAGCTATGAGGAAAGATTAGAGGAACTGAATGTATTCACTCTTGAAAAGAGGAGATTAAGGGGGATATAATCAACATGTACAAATAAAAAAGAGGTCCATATAGTAAACGTAATACAAGTAGTGGCGCAAAAACAATCAGTAGTATATAGCAGCTACAGAGTCCGCTGTTTTTAAAAAGTCTTTCATAAAACAAGTTATTAAAAAGTTATATATGTGAAAATAAAAAGGACCTGAAGATGAGAGGTGGAGACATTGAGGGGAGAATGCTGATCTATTTAAAGCTGTTGGTCCTGGTCGTTGTCCCGAGGCAAGCCTTCAAAGGTGGGGGAGACAAAAGCCCAGACTCCAGGATATGTAGAAAGAAAAAAGAAGAGGGCACCAATGGGTTAATCGACAGATAGCTTTAATTGGTTATAGATCACAGCATCCACTTACATATGAAAAGTTGGGAGTACAGGATCTACATACTGGACTCCCAACTTTTCATATGTAAGTGGATGCTGTGATCTATAACCAATTAAAGCTATCTGTCGATTAACCCATTGGCGCCCTCTTCTTTTTTCTTTCTACATATAGTAAACGTGGTGTTGCGTTATTCACTTTACGGTCAACACAAAAGACAGGGGGCACGCTTTACGTCTAGAGGAAAAGAGATTTCATCTCCAAATTCTGAAAGGTTTCTTCACAGTAAGAGCTGTGAAAATGTGGAATAGACTCCTTGCATAGGTGTTTTTTTTGTCCAGCTTAGTAGATTGCTTTAAGAAAGGCATGTATTCTTTTCTAAATATACATAATATAACGGAGTACTAACATGTATATGTAAAGTTGAAACAGGAATAATCTGATTGCCTCCCTGGGGATCAGGAAGGATTTTTTTCTCCTGCTGTAGCAAATTCGATTATGCTCTGCTAGGGTTTTTTGCCTTCCTCTGGATCAACTGTGGGTATAGAATTTGGTATATGGGATTGTATGATATTTATTATATATATTATATTTTTTTATGGTTGAACTGGATGGACTTGTGTCTTTTTTCAACCTGACTAACTATGCAACTATTTAACTATGTAGCAAGATACATACAAATGTTTAATTTGATGGTATTGTAAATATTCATAATAGGGAATGGTCATTGAATGTTGGAGTTTTGCAAATGAGATGAATGCTGACCCTTCCTGAAATGGTTAATGGCTAATTTGGTCAAACTATTAGCCTTCCAATCGTTGATCCAGTGGAAAAGCTGCAGGAAATGAAGGGTCATTTAAAAAGAAGGTCAATGGGGAAGCTGGAGAAGCAAAAAAAGAAAAAAAATTGATTTAGAATTGAACAAGAGGCAAAGGGATTGAGCGGCCAATATATTATACAGTATGTGGCCAGTGCTTGATAGGATACAGTGGAAGACCACAAAAGGCCTGGGAAATATTATGACCATATAGAGGTATGATATGAATATGATTCAAATTGAATCCATCGGACTCTCTAGGTCACAATATGGCACTGGGCAAGCTGGTAGAATCTAGCAGATAGGAAGTAGAGCCAAACATTAGGGAGGCGGAGACCTCCTCAGCATTGGGAATAGCAGCCAAATAGCAGCCACATTTCTAATGTTTACTAAATAATAAATTCTAATTTGTTTCTCAAAGTTTGGTTCCCTACTCCAGCACTAAAAAGGTTCTACACAATGGAGGTTATTTATGAAAGGCAAATCCACTTTGCACTACAAGTCCAAACTACAAGTGCAAAGTGTAAATAACCCCCTATGTTTCCACAGCTGGACCTCACATGTATGTTTGCTTCAGAGTAAGTCCTGCTTTGTGTCTCAGAGTTTACAGTCTATTCCAGTGCTCTGGCACTGTAAAGGCACCACACAAAGATTCCACCGCTGGTTCTCACGTGCTATTTTTTTTTTTAAATAAATGCTGCAGCGTCAGTCTCTTTGTGTCACAAATTTCTGCAACCTTTTCCAGTATCCCAATAAAAAAAAAAACACATATTGTTTCTACAGCCGAATCTTTTATTTAAAAAAACACTTTTTGTAGTAGTAGTAGTAGTAGTAGTAGTAATCAACTTGGGAAACATAATAGACATCATTTTTACATTGTTGTGATTTTGTATTAGATACTGTATATTAGTAAATTATTGTGATCTATTCAAGCCCCTTATTCCTGGTGTATAAACGTATCACATTATATTGTGATTTAAATAAACCTTAAAACACTGGACTTTCTACTATCCTGTATTGGAAATAGCACTATTTAAAATACCGTGATGGGAAAGGTTGCAAGAAACGTATGTGATTAGAAAAAAGCTATACTGAATCTTAAAATCTATTTACCAAGATACAATTTTCCTCCTGCAATTTCTCTTAATTCAAAGTTCAGCAAAAGGTTATATCTAATGATATATGCAGTGAATACAATCTTTCCTATATAGCTGTATTTGATGTGTAGCAGATGTCTTTTTATTGAGGATTTTTCCGTAAGATACCACAGATGATAACAACAAATACCATAATAACAGATTATTTAAACAAGCTAAAGATGCTATACACCTGCAGGAATGTTGTTAGGGTATTGGAAGGCACAGATCACTATGAGGCACCTTCTATGTTGGAAAATAGCAAAAGGTAGGTTTGGATAAACATTGGTGCAATTTAAAAACTCACATATTTTACCTAGTGTTCTTTTGCAACTGAACAGATGACGAGTACTATTTACTAGACATGTGCATTTGTTTTCGTCCAAATGCATTTTCGTCTGAATTTCAGGTATTTTCGTTATCGTTTTAATAAACGATAACGACAGCACAGAGAATGAAAAACTAAAGATCCTCCATAAACAAATGCTTTATTTTCGTTGTGGTTGAATGTGCCTAACCTTAACTCTATTAGTCCAATATTATTCTACATAAAGAGAAAAGATTCGACATTAAGAGAAAAGATTCAAAGTTATAGAGACATGAAGTATAGTCGTCAGAGAGAGAAAATATTTGACATAGAGAGAAAAGATTCGACATAGAGAAAAGATTCTGGATAGAGAGAAAAGATTCGACATAGAGAGACGTGAAGATTTGACGAAGTAGCTAAAAACATACGATCGCAGCAAGCAGACATTCATGGTGAAATGCTCTGCCCATAGGCTATAAAAGAATTCTAATGTTGGTTGACTAGTAATAATTAATAAGTATAATTATTATTAGACATGTGCATTTGTTTTCGTCCGAATGCATTTTCGTCCGAATTTCAGGTATTTTCGTTATCGTCTTGACAAACGATAACGAAAGCACAGAAAACGAAAACAAAAACATCCGACATAAACACATGCTTTATTTTCGTATATTAGTCCAATATTATTCTACATAGAGAGAAAATATTCGACATTATAGAGACATGACTTTATTTTTTTTTTTATTTTTTTTAAGATTCTGTTGAATCTTTTTTTTTTTTTTTTGAGCATTCAACAGACACCCCAAGCCTTCATTGACAGATTCGACATAGAGACATGAAGATTCGACATAGAGAGACATGAAGATTCGACCTAGAGAGACATGAAGATTCGACCTAGAGAGACATGAAGATTCGACCTAGAGAGACATGAAGATTCGACATAGAGAGACATGAAGATTCGACATAGAGAGACATGAAGATTCGACATAGAGAGACATGAAGATTCGACATAGAGAGACATGAAGATTCGACGTAGAGAGACATGAAGATTCGACATAGAGAGACATGAAGATTCGACATAGAGAGACATGAAGATTCGACATAGAGAGACATGAAGATTCAACATAGAGAGACATGAAGATTCGACATAGAATGATATGAAGAGTCGATTTTTTTATTTTTTTATTTAAGATTCTGTCGAATCTTCTTTTTTTTTTCTTAGAACATTCGACAGACACCATAAGCCTTCAATGACAGATTCAGCCTTAATTTGGATTTGCGGATAAATGTATGTTTTTGGTTTCAATAGATTTTTATTGAAATTTTTTATGAGAAACATGCACAAACAAAGTATAAGCATACATATAAAATGCAAGGTACTATCTAACAATGCTCAGTATTTCCTAAGAACCATAACATTTTTAAAGTACCACGTTTTGTATCTAGTATCGCATTGCATAAGAGAGCAGTAGGATATTCACAGGGTAACGCAGTGGGGTAGTATGGCTAGTCCAACACGATCCTACACCATGGTCGTGGAGACCAGCGTCAGTAGATGATCCCAACTCTCTATGATCCTTCCCTGCTCCCCTGATCCCATCCCACCAGATGTATTTAGCTGTCCCTCCATACACGATATAGGTCGTATGCTCTTGAGAAGTTATAAGGAAGATTTTAAAGCAACTTAAAAGGAAATAAAGAAAACGAAAGAAACAAATAACTTAGAACAATAGAACAGTAAAACAGTAAAACAGTACATGCCCTAACTGGCCCTGACCTCTCCACGCATTAAGTTGTAGATAGTCAAACTGTCTGGTTGTTGGATTTCCATTCTAACCATGGAGCCCATAGGTTGGACACCGTCTCAGAATTTCCTGACGCGGATGCTTGAAGCCTTTCATATATACTGTGGGTCTGTATTGTAGATAGGACCTCTGATATCGAGGGAGGGGCTATAGATTTCCAATGCCTAAGAATGACAAGGCGAGTAGCTAAGAGGATGTGTGCATATACAGTTCTCTGAGAGGTAGGAATCAGGTCAATACCTATTGAGAGGATCGCCATAGCTGGATCCAGCAGAGGGGAGAGATCTAAGACTCTGTTAAGCGTGAGTCCAACTTGGGACCACAGTGGAACAATGATCGGGCATTCCCATAGTATATGGTAGAGTGTACCCCTCCCTCCACACAGTCTCCAGCAACTTGCCGAAGCATTTGGGAACATTTTAGCCAGGCGGTGGGGGGTAAGATACCACCTAAGGAGTAACTTTTGGTGCATCTCCAGAAGGTTTGTACTTTTGGTGGAGGCAATCTGGATTTTTATAGCTCTTTCCCAGGAGTGAGTCGAATATTCCGACCCAAAGTCCCTTTCCCAAGCTAGGATGTTTGGGGTTTTAACCATAATATCTTTTTCTTGAAGTCCCCTGTACATTACTGTTATACCCTTAGAGCCAGTATTCGGATGACGAAAGAATTTAGCTTTTTTGACTGGAAGGTGAGTAGGAGTAATGGAATTCTTTCTGAGTAACTGAGAAATTTGGACGTATTTATACCTGTCAGTATTAATGAGGTGAAACCTCTTTTGAAGTGTTTCAAATGGCATCATCCTAGAGCCCACCATAATGTGTTCTAGAAAATGTATACGATTTTCCTTCCAGATAACCAGGTTAATATCTGGGATTAGGTTATGTATTGCAGTAATTGGGAACTTAGACAGTTCTGTGGGTCCCGTCCAATCATTAGTTGCACACAGATGGGACCAGGCCCTCAGAGTTGCCAGGATCGTGGGAGCGTATCTCTTATCCAGGGACCTGGTAATAGTGGCTGATCTCAAAAAGTCCTCTAAACTCCCTTTCGGGACCTGTCTTTGCTCTAGATCTTTCCACAATACTCTATATTCGGGGTTATACCAGTGTGATAGTTGGGCCAGGATGGAGGCGAAGTAATAATCCTGTAAGTGTACGTGTCCAATTCCCCCCGCCGTCTTGTTTTTGATTATCCTCCCAAAAGCACACCATGCTCTCTTGCCCTGCCATAGGAAACTATTTAGAATACCTTGAATAGATTTCGATCCCCGGTATGGGAATGGGGAGGGTCCTAAATATATACAGAAGCTGAGGTAATATTAGCATCTTGAAAGCTGCCAATCACCCCATCCAGGACAGTTCAGAATGGACCAATTTCTGTAGTTTAGGTTTAAGGGTGTTTAGGAAGGGAGTATAGTTAGCGGCCATCAAGTCCTCTGTATTGGGCGTCAGCGTTATCCCTAAGTATGTTATGCCTTTGTCACTCCACACGTAAGGAAATCTGCTCTGCAACAGCGTCTTTGTTTTAGAGTTCACCCCTAAATTTAACATGTGTGATTTCGTTTCATTCACTTTATAGTAAGACACCTCAGAAAAATCCTGCAAAACTGATTGAGCAGCAGCCAGAGACGACTCCACTTCAGATAAAATTAAAATAACGTCGTCAGCAAATAAGCTTATGACGTGTTTTTTTGGGCCTGTCGGCAATCCAGTAATTTGGGGGTGTGATCTTATGCTAGTGGCCAGGGGCTCCATCATTAAATTGAAGATGAGCGGTGAAAGTGGGCACCCTTGGCGTGTGCCATTCGTGATCTCAAATGGGGCCGATAGAGCTCCCGCAATATATACCTGGGCCGATGGTCGTGTCTAGAGGGCCATAATGGCCGAGAACACCCACCCGTGGAATCCAAACCTCGCAACACCCCAGCCAGGAACCCCCAATGGATCGTATCGAACGCCTTCTCTGCATCCTAGGATAGGAGCAGAGAAGGCGTTCCCTTACGTCTTGCAAGATGTATCAGGTTGATCAAGCGTCTAGTAGCATCTGCTGTCTGCCTACCCTTAGTAAACCCAGACTGGTCAATGTCTATGAGATCTGGAAGGATAGACGCCAATCTGGCAGCCAACAGCTTTGCGTATATTTTTACATCATTATTTAGTAACGATATCGGTCTAAAGTTCTGTGGGACATTTGGAGCCTTCCCCGGTTTTGGTAAAGCTATAATTGTGGCCTTGAGCATCTCTTGGGAAAATGAGGAAGATGCAGCAGCAGAACCGAAAACCCCAGCGAGATGTGGGGAAAGTATGTCCTGGAAAGCCCTATAGTACTCCCCCGTATAACCATCAGGGCCCGGTGACTTATTGAGTGGTAAGGATTTAATAATGTTCCTGACTTCCAAGTCTGTTATGGGGGAATTAAGGTGTGATCGTCTTTGAGGTTGTACAGCGAGCTGTAGTATCGGCTGAATGCATCTGCTATTGCCTGAGGGCGAGTTTGTTTGATTAGGGTGTTGGGTTCCAATATATGGGATATCTGGGATTTGATTCTATGACCATTCACTTTATTATATAGGAGCTTTCCAGCCCTGTTGCCACTCATGTAATAGGAAAGCTTTAGCCTCCTAGAGGTCTTCTCAAAGTCCTCAAGGAATTTGAGCCTAAGCTCCGTGCGGAGCTGAGAGATCTGGTGCGATAAAGAAGAGGAGGGGTGAGCCATATTCTGTCTGTCTAAGGTGTCAATTTGGGATATAAGCTGAATGGTCTGCTGCTGCCTCTCCCTCTTAAGTCTTGCCCCCAACTGTATCACAATTCCTCGCATAAAGGCCTTATGGGCATTCCACAAGACAAACAGGTCTTCAACTGACCCCTGATTCAGTTCAAAAAATTCTTTTAATTTTAATTCAATGCAAGATCTGGATGGACCTGCCTTTAGCAGATAGGAATTAGCTCTCTGTAGGTAGGCATGACTGTGGAGGGAAGGGTCCCCCACCGCCAAGCTCACTGGAGCGTGGTCCGACCAGGTGATGCTATTGATCTTAGCAGTAGTACACTTAAATAGTAACGATCTATCCACCAAAATCATATCAATCCTGCTATAAGAACCATGAGCTGTGGAAAAAAAGGTGAAGTCTTTTTCATTTGCGTTAAGGCATCGCCATGTGTCATATAGCTCGTGAGAGCGTATGGAGGCGTTCAGCGAGGGAGGGAGCCTCTTAGGAGAGGAAGTCGTGTCTATCGATGGATCCGAGGTGGCGTTGAAATCACCACACACCACCAACGCCCCTTTCTGCACTTTCGCACCTTTTTCATAATCCTGTGGAAAAAGTTAATTTGTCTAGTATTTGGAGCATATATATTGGCCACAGTATATACAACAGAATTGATCTCACATACCAGAATGAGATAACGCCCTTGTGGGTCTGCTACAATGTGAAGAAGGCGAAAAGCTACAGAGTCTTTCACTGCCACCATCACCCCTCTCTTTTTGGACTCCGCATTCGCCATGAATATGTGGGGGAATTTTGGGTGGGTGCATTTGGGGTGTGCGGTATGTCTAAAGTGCGTCTCTTTTTTTTTCTTATATACACTTCAGACTCCACCAAACAGGACAGCGAGACTTGCTCATGGTTCATTTGCCCATTATGTCTCTTCTAATGCTTTGCATCATCAGTGTTTCCTTTTCTTTTCCTTTTTCCTTATACATTCTTTATTTCTTTTCCAAGATTCCAGCTTACAAATTATCACATTATTTAACATCCATTTAAATCGATTATATCCAAGAGAGAGAGGGAGAGAGAGAAAAAAAAAAAAAAACGAGAAAACATAGAGACCCCCTTCCTCTCATCCCCTCTCTCACTCTCCTTAACTACTCTGATTTTGTGTAGGCTCTCATTTTCTTACTGTTCTGTTCCTCACTATTTTACTTCCCTCCCACCCTCCCTTACCAAAAAAACAAAAAACAAAAAAAAAAAAAAAAAAACACAACTCCCCGTCTCTCCCGACTCCCCCCCCCCACACGCTGCTATCCCCCCTGCTCCTCCCTATACCTTAGATATGGGGCCCAAATCTTCCGGTATCTCTCATCATCGTCTTTCATTGTCATTGTGAGATTCTCCATTATTTGAATATCTGCCACTCTCGCAAACCATTGTGCTCTAGATGGGGGGATCTCTTGTTTCCACAATACCGGGATGCATGCCCTCGCGGCTATAATGAGATGTCTTAACAGCAAGTTTTTGTATTTTTCTAATGACATTGGAATATCTAATAGTAACACGGCTGAAGGTCTACCTTCTAGGTTAATCCCTGTAATTTTTTTAATTGTTTCTATCGCCATTTTCCAAAATTCCTTTAATTTTGCACATTCCCAAAAGATATGCAGTAGTGTCCCTTCAGCTGCATGGCATCTCCAACAGCTGTCTGAGGTCTGCGGATATACAGTATTCGGTGAAGTATTGTTGGTGTTCTATACCATCTTGTTAAAATTTTATATCCTCCCTCCTCGTATTTACTTGCCACTGAGGCCTTATGAGTGAACCGCAGGATCCTAACTTTTTGTTCTTCGGAGAATGTTAATCCCAGCTCCCTCTTCCATGCCTGTATGAACGGGAATTCTTGTGGTGTCTCTAAATTGATGAGTGTTACATAGAAGTAGGATAGTGAGTGTCTCATAGGCTTCCCTTCTAGACATATCTGTTCGAATTTTGAAGGATCCCTAACTTCTATATATATATTTGCTATTGTCCGTAGAAAAGCTTCTAATTGCATCAACCTAAGAAAGTCTAGCTCTGGTGTAATATCTTTTACAATCTCTTCCCTTGTCATTATACGATTATTTTTTGAAAAATGAATAATCCTACTGATCCCTCTGTGTCGCAGGGCTTTAAATCTTAAATCTACCAAATCTGGTTGAAATGCCCTAGTCCCCAGGATTGGAGTCAGTGGGCTAGGGCATTTCGACATATTTGTTTTTTCAAAGATATTTTTAATTATTAGAATAGTTGCTCCTATCATTGGATGTCTCTTTACGTCTGCTGTTATTTCCACTTCTGGAATCCAACTTAGACCATCTAGTGGTATTTTCACTGTAGTTTTTTCTATTTTATCCATGGTTTACTATTTTGCCCACACCATTCTGTTACTCTGACTAAGTGGGCTGCTTCGTGGTATTTTACTAGGTCTGGGAATCTGATTCCTCCTTCCCCTTTGGGAAGTGATAAAATGGCTCTTCGTATTCTTGCAGGTTTTCCTGCCCATATAAATTTCAGAAAACTTGATCTTAGTTCCCTTAGAAAACTTTGTGGGATCTTGATTGGCAAGGCCTGAATTCGGTACAAGACTTTTGGTAACACATTCATTTTTAATATATTTGTCCGCCCAAACCAGGTAAATATTTCCTTGTCCCATCTCACTAGGTCTAGTTTTATTCGTCTAGCCAACGCTACATAGTTAACTTCTAATAGTTTATTTAAGTTATTTGTTATTTTTGTTCCTAAGTAGCTTATGTGGGAGTCTGTCCACTTGAAATCAAATTGTGTTTTTATCTGTTCAAGTAATGCCACATTTGTTTCTATTCCTATTGCCTCCGATTTTCCATAGTTAACTTTAAAATTTTAAAAGTTTTCCATACTCTCTTATTTCTGCCAATAATATTGGTAGGGAAATAACAGGGGATGTTATAAAAAAAGATTAGGTCGTCCGCATATGCTGCCACTTTATGTTCTTCTTTTTCTATTTTTAGTCCCCTTAGATTTTGGTTTGCCCGTATCTTCCTTAAGAATGGTACAATTGTTAAGATAAAAATGATCGGCGACAATGGGCAGCCTTGTCTTGTCCCGTTCTGGATAGAAAGTGGTTCGGATATCTTACCCGCTATACTAACTTTCGCACTCGGTTGTGAATATAAATTTGAAAATCAGCTCAACATTCCCTCTCCTAATCCTATATATTGCAGCATAGCTTTTAAGAATGTCCACTCTACTCGGTCAAAGGCCTTTTCGGCATCACTAGATACTAATATCATTGGCTTCTTTTGTTTTTGTGCCAGGTATATCGCATTTACCACCCACTGCGTATTCTCTCTTCCCTCTCTCCCTGGTGTAAATCCCACTTGGTCTGGGTGTATGAGGTCTGAAATATGTTCTACTAACCTTAAAGCAAGGATTTTGGTAAATATTTTTAGGTCTACGTTCAGTAATGATATAGGGCGGTAGCTAACACATTGTAATGGGTCCTTACCATCTTTTAGAATAACTATTATATGTGCCAGCAGTGATTCACTTGGTATTTTCTTACCTTCTCGTAGTGAGTTGTATGCTGCTATAAATGTTTGTGCCAATTTCTCAGAAAACATCCTGTAGTATGACAGGGTAAACCTGTCTGGTCCTGGTGCCTTGCCCAGTTTTAATGTTTGTATTGCTTCCGCAAACTCCCCTATTGTTATTGGTTCATCTAATTTTCTAGCTATTTCCTCTGGTATTTTTGGCAGCTGAGTTTCTTTAATGTATTCTTTAGCTCTTTCCAGTTTCTCTTGCTCCTTCTCCACAGAGGGTTTCTCATTCAATTGATATCATTTCTCATAATATTCTTTTTTGCTATCTCCTGCGGGGTGTTTACCATTTTATCTTTAGCTGTCTTTATTTGCGTAATATGTTTGGCTACATGAGTTTCTTTTGGGGCATTTGCTAGCATTCTACCTGGTTTATTACCATACTCATAAAATGTTCGCCTCCCCCTTATTAGTTTAGCTTTAGCTTTGTCGATCAGCAAAAGATTCAGTTTTTCTCTTATTTCCTCTAGTTCTTTTTCTACTGATTGGGCTTGGGTTTTTTATGTACAGTTTCTAACTCTCCAATACGTTTAAACATCAGATCTATCTGTTCATTTAATTTTTTTTTCCTATGTGCTCCTATTGCAATAAGGTGGTCTCTCATTACGCACTTATGTGTTTCCCACAAACAAAAGGGGGTGGTTTCACCTATGTCATTCGATGTGAAAAAAAATTCTAACTCTTCAGTTAGCTTCTCTTTATATTCGTTATCTTTTAGTAAAGTCTCGTTTATCCTCCAGTGCCATTCCTTTTTATTAACCTCTCCCCATTTTATTGTGCAATCTGTAGGAGCATGATACGAGAGCGTAAAAGTTCCGATGGAGACATCTACTAGTACTGGCACCACATTCTGAGGGATGAAGATATAGTCAATTCTAGTATATGTCCTATATCTAGCAGCGTAAAACGTATAATCCCTTTCCTGTGGATGAGCCATCCTCCAACTATCGATCAATTGCAGTTCCTGTAACAGTTTTTTGGCTTTTCTTAATTTGATATATGACAGATGAGAGATGCCTTTAGAAGTGTCTTTTATGGGATCCAGAGCCATATTCAGATCCCCCCTATTATTAAGATTCCTTCTCTATGTTGGTGGACCTTTTGTAGAGCTATTTCCAAAAAGTTTATCTGGTCAGTATTTGGTAAATATATATTCACCAATGTGACCTTTTGTTGATTCAGAAGTCCTTTGACTATTAAGAGACGTCCTATAATGTCCCTAATCACCGCAGTTTCTCTCCAGATCATTTGCTTGGATATCAACACAGACACTCCACATGTTTTAGAGTTCTGTGACGTACTATGGTATGCTATAGGGAATCTGTGGTTCTTAAGGTCTGGGATTTTATCCCCTTTAAAATGAGTTTCTTGTAAGAAGATAATCTGTGATTTACGTCTGTTAAGTTCCGCTAGCAGTCTTATTCGTTTTTCCGGGATGTTTAATCCCTTGACATTGTACGTCGTAAATGTTATATTGGTCATGTTTTGTGCTGCTAGTTCAGCTTTTCCAGCACACGGGGGAGAGAGGGAACGCCACGGAGAAAAAAAAAGAAAAAACAAAGCTGCCGGAGGGGGAGAGACAATCGGCTAGGAGAGAGAGAAAAAAAAAAACCTCCCCTACCTCCCCTTTACTTCCCCACGTGGGAACCCCTTCCTCACGTCTGTAGCCTCCTGGTGTCACTCCGAGGACCAAGCTGCCACAAACAAAAAAAATAAAAAATGAAGTGCGTCTATTGTACACATAAGATATCACTTTTGTACTGCAGAGCGTCTTTCCATAGGGACCTCCTTTTGGCTGGGTGGTTCAGACCCTTTGAGTTTAAAGTAAGAAAATTCACCGCCATGAAACTGCGTAAGAAAAGTGCTTAAAGAGGCAGTTACAAAACAAGATACTTACAAAAGATGAGAACTGGGTCTCCGAGGAGGCAGATGGTGGTGAAGGGGTGGAGCATGGATGTGGCAGAGGTTTCCAGATTGACACAAACTGGAAAAGGGTGGACGTTATGGCGAGGCCGGCCAGCAGGGCAAAGCAGAACTGTTGAAACAAAAAAAACATAACAAAACAACAACGGCCAAAAGCCTAAAAAAAAGTGCAGGGGTGTGACTCTCGGTCACTCAGATGTAAACCGGGGGTAAAGGTTGAACTTGGAGCTGAAAGAGAAAAGAAAAAAAGTGAAAAGTTCTCTTCCAGCGGGAAATACATCACAGTTAAACACAATCCAGCTCAGTTGTGTGAGCGAGCGTTTTTACGATCCACAGTACGCCATTCTTGATCCTGGGTTCCTTTGTTGGTACGTCAGTGTGGGGTTTGTTGTGGATCAGGAACTATTCCCCAAGCTTGCAACATATCTAGCCCTTTTTCCAGGGAGTCCATCACAAAGTCTTTGTCATCTTTCGTAACTATCAGTTTCGTTGGGAAGCCCCATTTATAGGTCAACTTATGATTCCTGAGGGCTTTCCTGATCGTAGCGAGATTCCTACGCTTCTGCAGCGTGTATTGCGATAGATCAGTGTAGAACTGAAGATTGGCGTATTGCGCAGGAATCATGTCTGTTTGGCGCGAGAGTGCCATGAGCTTCTCTTTAGTGTGATTGAAATGAAGTCTAAGGATCACATCCCTGGGGACATTATCAGAGAGATAAGAGGGTTTGGGAAGCCTGTCTATTCTGTCTATAGTAACGTCCAATTCAGACATGTCAGGTAGAGTTGTGGTGCATAGCTGAGTAACATAGCTGCGGAGCTCCTGCTGCTTAACAGACTCAGGGATCCCTCTTATTTTTATGTTGTTCTTCCTGGATCTATCCTCCATTTCAGCCATCTTTGCTCTCAGCACCTCAATGTCATCCTCATTATTTTCATTAGCATCTACTAAAGCGTTGATAGTGGAAGCGTACTCCCTTATCTTCTCTTCCACATGTGTGACCCTATCAGCTACATGCCTCAGGTCAGAACTGAACTTGTGTACACATGAAACCATGTCAGAGTGGAGGGAGCTTCTAAGTGAGACTAACATATCCTTCAGCACTGTGTCTAGCACAGGTTTGTCAGCAGTGGGGAACAAGTCAATAGAATCAGGCATGTCTCTGGTATCATCCCCTGAGTCTGAGTGAGAGCTCACCTCGTGGCAGGCCTCCGCAGCGACCAGCCGGAATCTCACCTTCTCTGGGCTCCCTGAGGATGGGGTAGCTGGAGGAGATGTCCGGTTTCTAGATGGGCTACTTCTCTTGGTGGCTTTACCCGTCTGGGGAGAAGTTTGCGAGTGCCCAGGCAGTGGTGTGGAAGACGCGCCGGCGCCATCTTGCTTTGGGCCTATGGAGAAGAACTCCGTGAGCTTGAGGGGACGGTTCCCCTCCTTCTTTCGCCGACCCATGTTCCCAGCGTGTTCCTCTGCCTGTAGGGAGGTAGAACGCCGCGGTAGTGTGGTAGAATCCTCGCTGGATCGTGTGCTAATAGCCGCTGATCATCCGCTGGATCCGGAGCTCCGTTACAGCGCGGCCATCTCGGTCTCCGGCTAGCTCCGCCCCCTGAATGTGTTTTTTTAACGAAAAACAAAATAAATGAAAACAAATTTCTGGTGTAACTAAATACATTTATTTTTCGGACGAAAACGAAATTACAGTTAATAAAGAGAACAGTGCAGCGCAAAACCAACAGTAGGTAAAAATATTGTGTGAAAATCAATAAAGTCCAAAAAGATTGAAAATCCAATCAGACACTTCTTAGAATGCTTCACCAAGTGATAGTAAACACACCAAACTTGTGAGTGATCCCTCCACCAGTAGAGATGGCTACTCTCACCTCAGCAATAGACCACTGTGTTACCAGATTGTCAAAAGGGCAGGTATGTCAAAAAAGGAAACCAGGGAGCAGGATGGTAATTCACTATCTCATATATAGGCCATGCACATGGACCCGGACATGCAAGAAGAAATCATAAATCTAAGAGCTTCCACTGGACAAGGGTATTTATTGAATGTATAAAAAACACAGGATACTCACATTTAGCCAATAGCATAAGGCATTAAGGACACAACCATGGCATCAAATCTTGGGGTCAAATAATCAGGCTCTCAGGACGGCAGCGAGCGACATAGACTTCAGGCTTCTATCCCTTGGACGCATTGCGTTGTTACAACTTCCTCAGCAGGGCGGAGCCTGATAAGTCACATGCTAGCCTTTAAATATGCTGCCATTGTCTAGGTGACCTTCTTGAAACAAACGTAAACACGCAGAGTGGCACGTCCAGCGTCACGTTTTGTTAACCACTTAAGGACCCCCGCACGCACATATACGGGGGTCCCCCTGGCTCCGGGAGCGATCTGGGATCAGCGGGCGGATGTCGGCGAATACCCGCCCCCCCGCGATCGCTCCCAGCCAATGGGAGCGCGCTCCCATCCTGTCACTTCCTCCTCCTGTGTTTACACAGGAAGGAGGAAATGATGTAATCTCTCATCGCATCGCTGTTTCCCAGCGCTGCTGATGAGAGAAGACATCACAAGTAAGTGTGCACCAACACAACACTGACACACACTCACATAGGCATATTAACCCCTTGTGATTGCCCCCCCCACCCCCCTGTCACAGTGTCACTGAATGCAGTGATCTAATCACTGCATTTAGTGTCAGTGTGACAGGCAGTGTAAAAAACAGTTAGTGTTAGGTTCAGGATAGCCCCCCCACCCCCCCTAATAAAGTTTTAACCCCCTGATCACCGCCCTAGTTAACCCTTTCACTCCCTATTGCCAGCGTCACTAAGCGATCATTTTTCTGATCGCTGTATTAGTGTCGCTGTTCCCGCTAGGTAGCTATTTTTTTTTATTGCGATTTTTTTTTTACTAAAGACATGTGGCTAAATAAATTTTGGCCTAAATGTTTGACTAAAATTTAGTTTATTTGATTTTTTTTTAACAAAAAGTAAACAATAGTGTTTTTTTTTCAAAAATGTCGCTCTATTTTTGTATATAGCGCAAAAAATAAAAATCGCAGAGGTGATCAAATACCACCAAAAGAAAGCTCTATTTGTGGGAAGAAAAGGACGCAAATTTTGTTTGGGAGCCACGTCGCACGACCGCGCAATTGTCTGTTAAAGCGATGCAGTGCCGAATCGCAAAAACACCTTGGGTCATTTACCAGCGTATTGGTCCGGGTCTTAAGTGGTTAATGAACAACTTTATTGTTCTCACACAGAGGTCGACAGACGGCAATGAATAATAAAAACAACTTTCGCCATCTTGTGGTCAGAAAGTATCTATATTGAATAGAAGATTTCAAATTTCCCTGCATCAATAAGATGGAGAAATCGCTCGATACCGTCCTCAGAACCACCAACAATTATAATACTTAGGCTAAAATACACAAAATTAATACAGAATGACATATTGCATATCTATGTTTATATAAAAATCATACATAAATTATACATATATTCATACAAAATTAGAATTAAAATTTAAAAATAAAATAAAAAAATAATTAAAATATCTAAAACATGTTTTACAGAATCTTTAAAATCTTCTATGTCTCCACAAAAAATATATTAAACCTATTTGTTTGATATAAAAGCAGTTTAAGTCAAAGTCGACATTCAGCTTTTCAGGGGTAAGAACTTTTGGCCTCAAAGATCCAGAAGGATTCTCTTTGGCTGATATGTCGGATATAGTTTCCTCCCCTCCAATGTCTATCAACTCTTTCTAAACCCCAACATTTTAAGCATCTCGGATTTCTATCGTGGCATTGTCGAAAATGTCTGGAGACACTATGGGAACATAAACCTAACTTGATGTTTCACTCTAACAGCTAAGGATCGTGAGGTGTGGCCTATATACTGGAGTCTGCAATCACACTCCAGCATATAGACCACACCCACTGTGTTGCAAGTGATCAAATTCTTGATGGTATATGATTTTTTCGTTGAGAATGAGGTAAATTCGTTGCGTTTTTTATGTTGAATTTGCATTGTTTACAGGACTGACAATGCCCAAAGGCATAGAAACCTGACAAAGGAAAAAATACTATTCTCCTTAAATACAGATGGGTCTATTACCCCAGGGGCCACAACATCTCTTCTTATAAATAAAAAGGAGGCCGTGGGGGTAGAATCTTCCCTAGGATCTTATCCTTTTTCAGAACCTCCCAATGTTTTTTTTATTATTTTTTCCAGTTGATGATGTATATTATAGTCAAGAACTATTTTGAATTAAAATTTTCCTTCCTCATCCCTCCATTTATTAGAATCAGTGATGAGATCAGCCATGTTAAGGGTGCCTACTCTGGACAGTTCATTTTCAATGTTGTCTTTATTGTATCCCTTTTGTTGAAACCTACTGGTCAGAATCTTAGACTGTGCAAAAAATATCTGTATCAGAGGTACAATTTCGTCTAAGACATATGAATTGACCTCTGGGTATATTGCACAGCCAATTACGGTGGGGAATCAAGCCATTCCTGTCAGGAGCTTTTATATCACGTCGCTCGCTGTTGTCCCATTTTCTCGATTTTGCTGTGATGCCTGCGATGTATATGCCCTATAGATCCTACTAATATGTGAGTAGCCTGAACTAGACATGTGCAGACTGGAATATTTAGTTTCGTTTTTTAGTTTTCGTCCAGAAAATAAATTTATATAGTTACTCCCGAAAATCGTTTTAATTTATTTAGTTTTTGTCTGGAAAGTTTTCGTCTGAAAACAAAGATTTTCGATGACTTTGTCGAATTAAACGACGGAAATTCGACAAAGCATCGAAAATCGTCGTTCTGAATACAGTGATTATACCTATTCACTGTATTCAGAACGACGATTTTCGATGACTTTGTGAAATTGAACGACGGAAATTCGACAAAGCATCGAAAATCGTCGTTCTGAATACAGTGAATATATCTATTCACTGTATTCAGAACGATGATTTTCGATGACTTTGTGAAATTGAACAACGGAAATTCGACAAAGCATCGAAAATCGTCGGATCTGAAGGAAAACAAAAATAAAGCATTTTTTATGTCGGATCTTTCCGTTTTCGTTTCTTGCGCTTTCGTTTTCGTTCGTTAAAACGATAACGAAAATACCCGATTTTCGGACGAAAATGCATTCTAACGAAAACGAATGCACATGTCTAGCCTGTACATTTTTATCCAATAAACCATCTGAACCAAGCGGAAGCTCTTAGATTTTGTTCTATCCTTTTGCATTTATCGGTTCATGCCTGTCTGGTGGTTTCACTGAGGATTTGAACATCATTGTGTCTCCTGGTCATACAGCCATTTCTCCTGGAGGAATACTATACATCTCTGTGTCACCTGGTTTCCTGCCATTGATTCTATAAGCTTATTTAGACCTTCTGGTACAACAGAGGTCATAACCTGAGGTGAGAGTACCCATCTTCACTGGTGAAGGGATCACGTTTTGAATTTGGCTCTCTGCAATACACGTGGTGAAGATTTTTTATATTTTGGTCGCAGGATCACATTTATATATACATAATATATCTCACTTTATGGACATTTTTTCCTTTCTTCTTTTTCACAATGTATGAGCAAGTTTATTAAGGGACTACCTTACGAATCTCAGCCAAAATATGCAGAAACAAGAAACTAGCTCCAGGTAAATCACCATTATTACCTATAATAGGAAACCCAAATTTCCCACCCGGGATGGAGAGGGGCTTAGTGGGGAAGTTTAGAGAGAAAGGCCTTATTCAGCCTCAGACTTTGTGGTACGGGGTCATGCCCTCCATAGGAGCTAATGAGGGTGGGAGGCCCATTCGAGCTTAGGATGTGGCAGGCATTGCAGGTTAGCCACTTCCTGAGATCACTGGCAAGCAATAGAATTTCAAAGACAACTGACGGCTAGAAAGAAGCTGTATGGAGAGGAGCCACTCTCTGGAGTGCTATCCAAAATGTATGGGTTTCTGAACACACCCCCAGAAGATATGTGATGCCGAGCATTATAAGTGGGAGAGGACTTGGGGAGAAGTTTCAGCCCAGACCAGCATAAGCAAATAATTGCCCCCCTTAACACTTCAAGTGCTCGAAAACCAAGAACAACTATAGCTTCTAACCCAATGGTACTATATACCCCAGAAAGGCTACATAAATTTAATAATGGAGTAGAGAAAACTGCTGAGATGTGGGGAGGAAAAGGAACGCTTTTACATGTGTTTTGGTCATGCCGAAAGGTCAGACGTATTGGGAAGAAGTACGGAGAATCACACAAAAATGTACTGAAGATCCGATTCCAGACGACCTGCCTTCTTCTTGCTGCATGTATCACAGATTAATGAGCAGAAGTACAGGAAGTCGGTAGTGAGTCATCTGGTTAATACAGCAAGGGCAGGTATTACCTTGAGGTGGAGGGATCCAAGCCCCCATCTATCGGGGTGGCTTAATCGGACCCAGGAGGTAGAGCAATGGAAGACCTGGTCCTTTCTGCTCATAATAAGAGGGCGCAATATAAAGAACTTGGTCAAACTGGATCATTTTAAGAACAGAGGGGGGAAGAGACTTATGGTGAGACATGAGGGAGAGGCTTTTGGGGGGGGAACTGGGAGGGAGGAGGGGAGGAGGAGAGAGAAGAATTTTTCAATTTTCATATTCATTTTCGGGTTTTTTTTTTTTTTGTTTGTTAGGGGGGGGGGGGGCGGTGGGGGGAATAACTTAAGAGAGGGAGGAAAGGGGAAGGAGGGGTGTATAGACCAATAATGGGTAGAAGATGAAATATGAGGAATTGGTAATTTGATTTGTATAGGTATATATATTTGCTACAAGATGTCGTATATCACCTGTTGTCCTTTTTCTTTATTGAAAACAAAAATAAAAGATAAGTAAAAAAAAAAAATAATATAAATTTTTTGGTTGCACTGCACTGTCTTTCTGTTATTTTATTCCTGTCAGAGGGTTTGAAATGATTCTGAGTGTTAAAACATTCTCCCTCCTTAAAAATGTCCAAATCAAGGAACACTATCTTTCAGCAGCTATGTTCCATGTAAGGAAAATATTCTGTGTTGTTACCTCAACAGAAAACCTTCTAGGCTGGACATATCCCCCTCCCATACCATAACAAGATCATCAATGTATCATTTGTTACACTTAAGCTCCTCTGGGGGATCTCTAAAGATGCTTTCTTCTTCCCATAGCGCCATGAACAAATTGGTGACGCTGGGGGCAAACTTTGCCCCCTAGCGATGCCCATTGTTTGTAAATAGAAATTTCTATTGTACCAGAAATATTTTTTGTCAAGCAAAATTCTAGACACTGAAGAAGACATTTTCTATGTTTGGCAGATAAATCAGATTGTGCCAAACCCCATTTCACTGCCGAAATTGCATCAGCATGGCCAATGATAGTATATAAGGAGCTAACATCAGCTGTGATAAGTAAGCTGTCAGAGGTACATGTTAAAGATTCTAAGGTTTGAATATAATGTTTCGTGTCTCTCAAAAAGGACTTTGTTTTGGAAACAATAGGTTTTAAGAAAAAATCAATATACTGACCCAATCTAGAGGAAACAGAATCAATGCCATTTACTGAAGGTCGCCCGGGAGGATGGGTTGCATTTTTATGTACCTTAGGTAAAAAGTATATAATGGGCGTTCTACACGCACTAGAGTCTAGATATTCGGCCTCCTTTTTTTAAAGGACTTTCCTTTTAACTCCCTTTTTTACCAAGGTAGTGTGATCTTCTTTAAACTGAAAAATCTGATCACTTTTTTAAAAGTTTATAGGTACTACCTGTATATACCTTCATCACCACCGGGACCCTGTTTTTGGCATACTAAGTTGGGCTGCTGGAAGGAGTACACAGACAGGACCAGACACCAGAGAAAGCCAGGAGAGAAATCAAAGGTGTATTCTATCAGCAAGGAGGTAAGAGCTCTGAGAGCATTGAAATTTGAAGAACCCTCTAACTGAAGATTTATAATAAAACTGTGTGTCCATTAACCACTTCAGCCCTGGACCATATTGCTGGTCAATGACTGGGCCACTTTTTGCGATTCATCACTGCGTCGCTTTAACTGACAATTTCGCAATCGTGCGATGTGGCTCCCAAACAAAATTGGCGTCCATTTTTTCCCACAAATAGAGCTTTCTTTTGGTGGTATTTGATCATCTCTGCGATTTTTATTTTTTGTGCTATAAATAACAATAGAGCGACAATTTTGAAAAAAAAGAATATTTTTTACTTTTTGCTGTAATAAATATCCCCAAAAATATATAAAAAAACAATTGTTTTCCTTAGTTTAGGCTGATACCAGTCACTCTGTCCCTGCAGCTGAAAAATACCCCCACAGCATGATGTTGCCACCACCATGCTTCACTATTGGGACTGTATTGGACAGGTGATGAGCAGTGCCTGGTTTTCTCCACACATACCACTTAGAATTAAGGACAAAAAGTTATATTTTGGTCTCATAAGACCAGAGAATCTTATTTCTCACCATCTTGGAGTCCTTTAGGTGTTTTTTTTTTCACACTCAATGCAGGCTTTCATGTATCTTGCACTGAGGAGAGGCTTCCGTCGGGCCACTCTGCCATAAAGCACCGACTAGTGGAGAACTGCAGTGATGGTTGACTTTCTACAACTTTATCCCAATTCCTGACTGCATCTCTGGAGATCAGCCACAGTGATATTTGGGTTCTTCTTTACCTCTCTCACCAAGGCTCTTCTCCCGCAATAGCTCAGTTTGGCAGGATGGCCAGCTCTAGGAAGGGTTCTGGTTGTCCCAAACTTCAGGCAGTTCCTTTGACCTCATGATTCTCATTTGCTCTGACATGCACTGTGAGCTGTAAGGTCTTATATAGACAGGTGTGAGGCTTTCCTAATCAAGTCCAATCAGTATAATCAAACACAGCTGGACTCAAATGAAGGTGTAGAACCATCTCAAGGATGATCAGAAGAAATGGACAGCACCTGAGTTAAATATGAGTGTCACAGCAAAGGCCCATGTGATATTTCAGTTTTTCTTTTTTAATAAATATGCAAAAGTGTCAACATATTCTGTGTTTTTCTGTCAATATGGGGTGCTGTGTGCACATTAATGAGGAAAAATTATAACTTAAATGATTTTAGCAAATGACTGCAATATAACAAAGAGTGAAACATTGAAGGGGGTCTGAAGTAAATTTTGCCCCCTCGTCCTCTGTAATTACTTGAACGTGAATAACTCTACACTAAGTTTGCTATATGGACCACTTATAGATTTATACAGGTTGATCATATCCCCCTTAAACGACTCTTCTCATTATTGAATAAATTCAGTTCAGCTAATCTTTCCTTAAAGTTGAGATGCACCCTGCCTCTTATGAGTTCTCTGCACTATCTCTAGTTCTGTAATATCCCTTTTGTAAACTGGTGCCGAAAACTGAACTGCATATTCCAAATGAGGTCTTACTAATGATTTTTTTTTTTAATTGTCTCTCTCCCTGGAGCAATTACTTCTTTTAATACAAGAAAGTATGTTAAAAGCTTTAGAAACTACAGCCTGCCATTGCATGCTATTATTACATTTTTGATCTACCAGAACACCCAGATCCTTCTTCACCATTAAATTTCCCAGTTGTTCTCTTCCTAGTATGTATTGTACATGTATGTTTTTAGCCCTCATAACCTTACATTTATCAACAGTAAACCAAATAGTTGCCCAATTTAAAAGTTCATTGAGGTAGGCTTGTAAGTTGGAGACATCCCGTAAGGACATAATTTCACTGCATAGCTTGGTGTCATCAGCAAACACTAAAATGCTACATTTAATGCCAGACCCTATATTATTTATAAATATGTTAACCACTTCAGCCCCGAACCATTTGGCTGGCCAAAGACCAGATCACTCATGACCACACAATTGTCAGTTAAATCGACACAGTGCCAAATCGCAAAAAGTGCTCTGGTACTGTGTTCGATTTAACTGACAATTGCGTGGTCATGCAACGTAGCTCCCAAACAAAATTGACGTCCTTTTTCCCCACAAATAGAGATTTCTTTTGGTGGTATTTTATCACCTTTTGCGGTTTTTATTTTTTTGCGCTATAAACAAAAGAAAGAGCGACAATTTTGAAAAAAAAGCAATTTTTTACTTTTGCTATAATAAATATCCCCCAAAAAATTGATAAAAACAATTATTTATCCTCAATTTAGGCTGATACATATTCTTCTACATATTTTTGATAAAATAAATCTGCAATAAGCGTTTATTGCTTGGTTTGCGCTAGGGTTGTCCCGATACCAGTATCGGTATCAGGACCGTTACCGAGTATTTGCGGGACTACTTGTACTCCCGCAAATACCCCCGATACTAGAATAGAATACTGCCGCCATGCCGCTTCCGCTGAACGCTGCCGCCGCATCGAAACCCGCCGCCGCATGGTTAAACATCGTGCAGGAACATCACAGCTTTCATTTGAATAGCTGTAGTGTTCCCGCCCATATAGACACTCCCCCTTGCTCAGGATTGGATGGGTGATCGTGATCTGTCCTATCCCAAGCAAGGGGGAGTGTCTATACGGGCGGGAACACTACAGCTATTCAAATGAAGGCGGTGGCGGCTGCGGTGGCTAGGTAGGGTGGACATGGCTGCATATATGGGTGATTTGGCTGCATATGTGGGAGACATGGCTGCATTTGTGGGGGACATGACTGCATATATGGGTTATTTGGCTTCATATGTGGGAGACATGGCTGCATTTGTGGGGGACATGGCTGCATTTGTGGGGGACATGGCTGCATATATGGGTGATTTGGCTGCATATGTGGGAGACATGGCTGCATATGATGGGGGACATGGCTGCATATGATGGGGGACATGGCTGCATATGATGGGGGACATGGCTGCATATGTTTGGGGACATGGCTGCATATGTTTGGGGACATGGCTGCATATGTTTGGGGACATGGCTGCATTTGTGGGGGGACACGGCTGCATTTGGGGACACATTTAAAAAAAGTATCGGTATTCGGTATCGGCGACTACTTGAAAAAAAGTATCGGTACTTGTACTCGGTCCTAAAAAAGTGGTATCAGGACAACCCTAGTTTGCGCAAAAGTTATAGGCCCAGATTCACAGAGCGATTACGCCTGCGCAACAGGAGATGCGTGTGCATAAGTCTAAATGTGCACGTGCGTTTCGATGCACGGCATCCCCAAAACAAGATACGCAAGAAATCTACTTTTTTTTGTCCAGCGTAATTTTGTTAGACAGGCGCATCCGTCCGCGCAAAACTGCGCTAGACAGACCATTGATTTGCTAGTCAAATATGCTAATGAGGGACTTACGGGGATCCACAAAAGAACGTTGGGGCAGCGCAGGCTACGCAGTGTGCGCAACAGCAAAATGTCCTGTCTAAAATTAGACCATATAAAAGCTGGTCTAAAAAGAGAAAAAACGTCTACATGTCAGATAAAGCAACACTGTTAGTGAGGAGCTCAGCAGTCACACGTGTTGCCCCACAAACTGTATGCCAACATGCCAGGGGCATACATGCTCATAGCTATACTACTGACTTTAGATGAGCAAAGAAGGAGGAGGGCACTGAGGAGGGCGCTGAGGAGGGCACTGAGGAGGGCACGGGAGATTTTTTTTTTTTTACTTTTTATTTGCTTATATAAACTTTACAATTTAATCTAATCTAATACAATATTCTTATCTGATACAAGCCCCTCACACTTCACTCTTCACAGGAGAGGATATATGACACACGCATAGACATCTATGGCATGAGTGATTCTGAGGTATCTCGCATCTTCAGAGTCACCCCTCATGCCATCATGGAATTAACCACAACCTTGCAGGAGGACATCACCAGCCCAACACATGACACTACCCATGACACCCATGACAGCTACATATACAATCATAGCCCCATCCCCACAGATTTCGAACAGAACATGTATGGGGTCAGCTGGCTGGTTGGTGAGTGACATGGGTGGCAGGCATGACTGCCCCCCCCATGATGCACACATCACAAGGGGCACATGCACTACTAACATCCTCCTGTCTTTTCCCTTCAAGGTGACTCTGCATATGCACTGGGACCCCATCTCATGACCCCATCTCATGCCAGCTCACATATGCATCTTTGCATGTTAAACACACACATTAATCATGGCACAATGAGAATGCATGCATGCACACCACTGTGGTCCCTAGCACACACACACCACATCGTCATCACATTGGATTGGCACCAGTCCACCATGCAGGACTTGTGAGGAGCAACGCCACGCCAAGGCTCCAATTATGTCACTGTGCATTCATACACCATTCACACAGACCTGGGTTTCACTTCTCCACCACAAATGAGGGTGACACCCCTTTTCCCGCAGGAATATCACCCCCACATTCCAAAACCATACACAAACAGAACCAAAAAAATAAAATAAATGACGAGCAAAAATTAAAAATGCCCAGCAAAAATATAATTTAAACAAAATAACAACAAATAAAATACATAAAAGACAAAAATCACTCTGCAAAACAGTCCCCAAATATCTCAAAGACACGTCACAAACAAACAAACAAACAAACAAACAAACAAACAAACAAACGCTAATAAACAAAAGCACCTTGCTGTATAGGGAGGGATACAAAGGGATGTACTTTTGCAAAGGAAGTGCGTTTGTGTCTGTCTATTTATGCTGTCTGCGTAGTTCACTATGTTGCCCGGGGCCACTTCCAATTTCACTGATTGCGCCGTTCCCGAGTTGTGAGCATGCGCACAGAGGTGCTGACCATGGTCTGCTTCAAGCGCGCATGCGCGAGCCGGCCGGCCCTTCATTTGCATGGGGTGACGGCTCATTTCAATGTAACACGCCCAAGTCCTTCCCAATTTGTAATACTCCGCCTTACGCCTCTGAAATAACGTTACGCATGCGCAATTTTGTGCAAAAAAGCGACGAGAATAGGGTGATTGCCCGGCTACATTGGGCAAGTCTAACGTAAAGGCGGTGAGCTACGCCGGTCCAATAATGCGCAGATGTACCTGAATCTGGCCCATAGCGTCTACAAAATAGGGCATAGTTTTATGCCATTTTCATCAATCTTTTTTTTTTTACTAGTAACGGCAGCGATTTTTATTGTGACTGAGACATTATGGCAGACACATCAGACACTTTTGGCGCTATTTTGGGACCATTTACATTTATACAGTGATCAGTGCTATAAAAATGCATTGATTACTGTGTAAATGTGACTGACAGTGAAGGGGTTAACCAGTAGGGGGCGCTGAAGGGGTTAAGTTTGTCCTAGGGATGTGTTCTAACTGTAGGGGGATGGGCTACATGTGTCACGACACTGATCACTGCTCCTTTATTGATTATTATTTATTACAGGTATTTATATAACGCAGAGACAGGCTGTACGTTCTCATGAGGCTCCACCCCCAAGGAGCTGACAGACTAAAGAGCCAGGACAAGGGGTGGGTAGAATGGACGGCTGCCCTGGGCATAGCGTGTATTATGGGGGGACCACAAGTTCCTTCTACTATAAGGCTGACAGGAGTAGTGACAGCAGCATCACTACTTCTGTCAGCTCAGCACTGGAAGTGGCAAGAAGAGGAGGAGAGAGCTGGGAGGAGGTAAGGGCTGTGCTCTTTCTCCCCCTCCTCCTCAAAAGCGTGCTCCTAATGAAGGGGGGATCTGTGATCTGTGATCAGTGTCCTGCCACTAGGAAGAAAGGGGAAATGCTTGTTCACATTGGCATTTCCCTGTTCTTCCTCTCTGTGAGACTATGACGGGGCTCCTGGCGGACATCGAGTCTGCTGGACCCGTGATTCAGACTCATGGAGCTTGCAGCTTTTCTTAAAGGGGACACACAGGTACGTCCATATGCCCAGCCGAGCCATTCTGCCAACGTATATGCAGCGGTCGGCAAATGGTTAAATAGTAAGGGTCCCAACATCACCAATTATAACCTTAGACCGTTCATAGTATGAATCACTACTCTCTGAATACTGTCTTTTAGACAGTTTTCTATCCATTTCCAAACTGAACTTTCTAAGCCTGTAGACTTTAAAGTGGAAGTCCTCCCACCGCTACAAAAATTAAGAGGCAGCAGCTACACATACTGCAGCTGCTGGCATTTAATAATAGGATGCTTACCTGTCCTGGAGTCCAGCAATGTCAAAGACAGATATCCTGTCCCCCTCTCCCCCAAAAGATGCCAACTGTGGCAACTGAGGGGGGGGGGAACAAATGAACAAACGTTTCACTTTTGGGTGGAACTCTGCTTTAATTTACACATTTCATGTTCACAGTCACCCACAGATCATGTTTCGGACTGTTAGCAATCCATTGTTGTGCTTGAATAAAGTTTACATAATTCCTCCCTATCTAACAGACTGATTCTGCCTATTGTTGCCGTCCTTGAACAATTTGTGCATTCTTTTTGGTTAAATACTGTATTGTATACTTTAATTAATTGTAGATAAATTAAAACATGGACTTTCTAGCCACACCAAGAATTACAATTACACATACAATAAGTCAAATTTACAAAAGTATTTATTAATAATCATAATTTTTTGCCTGTACTCACCGTATAAGATGACCTCCATTCCAAGGCTTCCGACTCTTCATATTTCTTCCTTCTGGAGCCATATTTTTCTTCCTTCTTGCTGGAGCCAATCACAGCAAGCTATGTATTCTATTAATGAATACAAAGCCTGCTTGGATTGGCAGAGGCTGTAACATCATTAGCCCACGCCTCTCTGACTCTATTTGACGGATTGGCAGAGGTTGTTACTCCAATCCGAGCAGGCTCTGTTTTCATTTGAATACATCTCTCAGTAGGATTGGCTAAGCGGTATATACTGTATGTAGCCAAAGCTACATACAGTATTACCGCACATCCAGCAGGCATCCGGGCAGCTGACCCAGCGTATAAGACGACCCCTGCTTTTTGGCCAGTTTTTTTTTAAGTGTAAAAGGTAGTCTTATACGCCAGCAAATACAGTAATTCTATATATTTGCTCTGGTTTCCTGTTTCCTGGCTGGTAAACATTGTAATTTACTTCCCCTAATCTTTCCATAATTTCAAAGGGACCTTGCCACTTTGCTAGGAATTTACTCTCAACTGTGGGGACTAGTACCAGCACTCTATTACCAGAGTTAAAGGTTTGGGTTTTGGAACCTTGATTATAAACCCTTCTCTGGGCCTCCTGGGCTTGCTCTGTATGTTCCCGTACAAACATCACGATAGTATCTTGCATTAGTGAGATATCAACAAAATGAAAAAAAAAAATGGGTAAAGTGTAGCATAACCACACAATTGTCAAATTGCAGCAGTGCTGAAAGCTGAAAATTTACTAGAGCAGGAAGGGGGTGTAAGTGCCTGGTATTGAAGTGGTTAAAAATCTGGTCACCTTAACCTACAGACCCTATCTTGTTTGTAACCTGGGGACCGCCTGTACATAGCTGGGGATGATAGCAGGTAGGGGAATTTGTTACATTATAGTAGGCCCTTCACTGCAAGCAAAATCTGTTCAATAATTACTAAGAAAATCTAAAAAAATTAAGATTAAAAAAATATACATATACTTACCTTTTGCCCTGGCTTCATACTGCAGGGGTAATGCCACACTGAGATGCTGGAAAATGCTGAGTTGTCCAAATCTCCCAAGATGAAATGCAAACACATTAGAGGAGCAGTTCTTATGGGCTTATCAGAATTCTCCAGGATCTCGCCAGCAGTACCGTGATGTCCACCTCGACTAGGCCTCATAAATAGAAGCAAGTGGAAAGGTATGTATATTTCATCATTTTTTTCCCAACAGGTTATTATCGTCAACATCATTATTATTATTTACAGTGCTTTTACTTGAGAGTGACATATCAGGAGTGATGCAAAAAAAAAATATTAACCTGCTTTTGGTGCAAGGTCTACACTAAGGCTATACATTCTTAATTTTTTAAATATTAATTGCAATTGGTAATATTAGTCATACAAATACCAATTAAAATCACTGCGCCACAGACAAAGACAAAAATCAAAAACACTAATAAACGGCATTATGGCTGCTGCAGTCTTCAAAATGTATATCTTTCACATTTGTGAACCCTATAAATGTTTAGACCGTGCTGCCAAAAATGTGAATTAAAATGACAAAACTATTTTCCACATGTAAAAATGCACAAAATGAATAAGTAAACAACATCAGAAAATACAACTAATGCCCAAATAATCAATAGGTCCCATTCAAATAATAGTCACTTAAAAAACAAAACATAAGTGAACAGGTGCTGGTGCCATTAGTAACAGATAAACACATAACCACTTTCAGGTGTTCCCTACATGGATGTACAGTCACAACAACAGATGGACCTTCTAATACTACATAGGTCTCACTGTTTTTTTTTTGGTTGGACCCACTGGGGGTTATTTACAAAAGGCAAATTCACTTTAAACTACAAGTGAAAAGTGCACTTGGAAATTCAGTTGCTGTAAATCTGAGGGGTAGATCTAAAATGAGGGGAAGCTCTACCTATTTTATTATCCAATCATGTGCAAGCTAAAATTCAGTTTTTTTTATTTTCTTTGCATGTCCCCCTCAGATCTACAGAGACTGCACTTCCAAATGCACTTTCAGTGCAATTTCAAGTGCACTTTACACTTGTAGTTTGCACTTGTAGTGCAAAGTGGATTTGCCTTTCGTAAATAACACCCACTGTGTATCTTATCACCAACTTGACCATTCACATGTACCAGGATGTGATTCCTTCCAATGCCATACACCACCACCCAAAAACAGTATCTGGAAAAAAGGTTAAAAGCAGCAGACTTTCTTAAATCATGTAAAATCTCACAAATTGCACTGCACTCACATGTATGTGTGCCTATGTATGGGCAACACATACAGTGCTTTTTGTTAAGATGGTTGCCACCTCCCCAAGACCTGAAGCCAACTTGCACTCTAGGGATGGGATGTGGTGTCACCACAAGTGACATATACGCTAGGGAACTGCCAAACATTTCTTTATTTTCTTTTTTCTTTCTTCTATTGGACATGTTACTCTTGCTAAATGGCTTTTGCAAAATTATGATGACAAGGACAAGCCACTTAAAACCACTTCATAACTCAAAGGAGTGAGCTGAGGGGTAGAGAAATAGATTTGGGTGTCCTCAGTTTAGAGGTGGTATTGAAAGCCATGGGAGGCTGACCCAGGGAGGAGGGGTAGATTGAAAATAGGCGAGGTCCAAGAACAGAACCTTGAGGGACCCCAACAGAGAAAGAAAGAGGAGAGGAGGAAGTAGAGTTGTAAGAAATTCTAAAGGTACGGTTGGATAAATAGGAAGCGAATCAGCGAATAGTACAGTCACGGAGACCAAAGGGTTTTTTTTTTTTTTTTGAGGAAGAGGGGGTGGCCAACTATATCAAAGGCAGAAGAGAGGTCCAAGAGTATGAGGACAGAATAGTGTAGTTTTTGTGGAGTGTTGAGAACAAAATCCAGACTGAAGGGGATCAAGAAGGCTATTAATCAGCAAGGTGGAGCTCAGTCGGTTGTAGACCAGACGTTCAAGGAGTTTGGCTAAGAAGTGAAGCAGCGAGATAGGGCATAGATTGTTAAGATTGGGTGGGTCCAGTGAGGGCTTTTTAAGTTTGGGGCTGACAAGTGCATGTTTTAGAGAGTTGGGGAAGATGCCAGATTAATGGGAGAGATTGAAGATGTGAGTTAGAGAGTGTAGAATAGAGTGAGAGGGTGAATGTAGCATTTGCAAGGGAAGAGGATCCAGAGGGCAGGTGATAAGGTGGACCTTAGCAAGTAGTTTACCTTGTCTATAGTGGTGGGGTTGAAAGATGGAAATAATGTTTGTACCTGTGGGCATGAAGTGTAAAGCGTGGAGGGTATCTGAACAGTAGAGATCTCCTTGCAATTTGTATCAATCTTCTGTTTGAAGTGATTGTCGATCTCCTGGGCAAAAATTGAGTTGGCGGGTGGAGGCAGTGGAGGACAAAGTAGAGAGTTGAAGGTAGAAAAGAGTTGACAGGGATGGAATGATAAGTTGCTAATGAGAGTGATGAATTAGGTCTGCTTGGTAGTGAGGAGGCTGGAATTGTATTTTTGGAGGGAAGATTTATATTGGTTGAAATATTTCTGGGACTTAGTCTTACGCCACAGGCGCTCATGAGCACGACTATGTTTTTTCATACTTCTAGTATCATCTGTTGCCAAGGTTGAAAGAGTTAGGGCCTGATTCTGTGTGTAGTGAGGGGGGCCAGTGAGTCCATGTAGGCTAGAAGTGGAGCATTGTAGACAGATGTGGCTGGCTAGGTCGGTGCAGGATAGAGGTGAGATTTAGTGATAGAGGTCATCGGTAGAAGAGTAGAGAAGGGAAGGGTTGAGATGACATAGGTTTCTGCGGGTAACTTTTAGGTGATTGGAGGGAGAGGAGATGGAGGAGAGGGAGAGAGTGAAACTAATAAGGTAGTGATCAGAGAGAGGGTAAGATTAGTTGGAGAGGTTGCATGGAGTGCAAAGGTGAGAGAAAACAAGAGTGGGAGTGTGTATCTACTGCTTCAGGTCAAAGAAGGAGGTTAGGCTGAGAAGTTTGGAAGTGGCAGAAGTGTAAGTATTAATAGGGATGTTGAAGTTACCCAGAATGTGGTCATTTCAGAAGAAAGAAAGCAGGGAAGCCAGGCAGAGAAGTCATCAAGAAAGGTGGATACTGGTCCAGGGGGACTGTAGATCACAGCTATCATTAGAGAAACTGGAGTGAAAAGACAAATGCAGTGTGCTTCGAAAGAGGAGAATGACAGAGAGGGAGGTAGTTGAAGTACCTGCAAAGTTGCTATGGATTCTGACACCTGCTCCCTTACATCCACTGGATCTGGGGGAGTGAGTCCAGAGAAGACCACCATGGGATAGGGCAGAAGGAGACGCAGTGTCAGATTCATGAAGCCATGTCCTCGGTAATGGCGAGTAGATTAAAAGAGTTAGCGATAAAGAGGTCATGGAGAGAGATGAGTTTGTTACAGACAGAGCAGGAATTCCAAAGGGCACAAGGGAAAGGGAGTCTGGTCTTGGGGGGAAGAAGAGAAATTGGAACTAAAATTGTGTCGATTGTGGCTGCTGCCAGAGAGTCCTGGGTGATGGGTGCATGGGGTACGGCTAAATGATGGAGGCCCAGGGTATGGTGATATTTCCCCAGAGGTTAGGAGACGCAGGAGGGTGAGGGAGATAATATGGGAGTGGGATTTATATGAAGGGACATGCTCCAGATCCTGGAGATCTTTTGTGTGTGAGGATTTAGAATTAGCAGGAGTTAGTGGGTGCAGTAATAAGGAGGGGACAGAAGTGAGGGTGATATATATATATATATATATATATATATATATATATATATATATATATATATAGAAAAGAAATTTGCGCTAAACCAAAAATTAATAAACAACAGCGTGATAAGTGAAATCACAGAAGACGGCAATCACGTGACCTAACACAAACATAGAAAAAAATTAAGAAAAAATTGAACCAATTGGGTCCATAGATATATAAATTATTTAAAAGTCCAATGAAGATATTGATAAATATGACATGAAATATCTCATAAACAGTACCCAAGTGCAAATGGAAGACTTGTGAACCACCACCACACGGACTGAGGCTTACCAGATATAAGCCTAATGCAGGCATATATTAATCCGAACCGGAATAACCCACGGGTGTATGTCACGGCTTATCAGGAAACTTGTAAAGCCCAGCTGGTCATGAAATCCACATCAGAAACAGGATGCAGCGTTGGATACTCGCCACCATTAGTATCATGCAGAGCAGCGGTAGACCATATGAAAGGAAGGAGACCGCAACATAGTGTAGTATATACACATACATATATTCTGTGGGGGGGGGGGGAGAAGTGGAGTGAAGGAGAAATAGTTTAAGGATAGAGGACAGAGCTGTAAAAAGGAGTGTTAGAGAGTGCATGTTACAAGGAGAAAGAGCTGAAGGGTTAAACAATGTCACCTGATGTCTGTTTGGTGTTTTTCAAAGTATTTTATTGTGTTCATTTGCTTTGTGCATTCACTGAAGTGCAGAGTCAGAAGTGCTCCCACTTATAGAAATATTCCCACTTTGAGAAAGAGTCCCAGCTACAGATGTGCCCCCTGCAAATGCTCCCCCAAGAGATGCTTATATTTTTACTGATATGGATGGGGGCATGGGTGCATTCCAATTATCAAATCAGGAGTTAATAAAGGTTAGCTGGTTAACAGGGCAACATTTTAACTTCAGAAACAGACTAGCAAGAGGCATTAAAGCTAACGGGCTGTAATTTTGGGTAAGACAATGGAGATAATAAAGCATTGCAATGTGGACAGGTATACAGACGGTTTAGCAAAAATAACATAGCAGCATTAATTAGACAGACAGACATAAGCAAGCAGAGAGCAGTGTTTCAGTTTTTGGGTAAGAATTTTTCAGCAACACATACCTGTGGAATGATTATAGAAATTATAATATATATATATATATATATATATATATATATATATATATATATATATATATAATCCATTCTTTCTTCAAACAAAACATCAAATGCAATTAATATTTTTGTATTATTATCATATGCCATGATCTCATATCTCATACATAATATTCGTCTGATATGTCAATAAAACTACCAGCCTTCAATATGCAGTTCTAAAATAACCTAGTAGATCAATTTGAAGTAATCAATCGTCTGTTTCCCATACAGAGAAATGATTCAAATTGCATTAGGTTATGCATAATTTACTGAATTATAGCAAAACAATATTGTTACCCAATAGATCATCTATTCTATTATTAAGTCTGCTCAATGATATTGACATTTAAAGCAAGGGTCTGATTTTTTCCTTTCCATTAAGCACACTTTAATAGTGGCCATGACAGGGAACAAACTGACATGATCTATCTTAGGTGACCCAAGATATTAAACCATTTTTACTGCACTGACTTTCTTGTGCAGTTCTTTGCAGATTTATGGTGTACAGGAGGCAAGCTCGAAGAGTCAATGCTTCCTACAGCCTCAAGTCTTTCCTGCCTTCCTACTTTGCTTACTGCAAAATTGGATTTCTGTAGAAACATTGACAAAGAGTTGTGCAGAAAGAAAATAATTTAAAAAACACTTTGCAAATCTTTATAGTGCTTGAGGGATTAATAAGTGCCAGGGAACACAAAGGCCTAAATTCAGATATTTGCTTGAAAGACCTACTTCTAAATAAGACTTTAATAAGTGGTAAAGTGCAGGAAAATTATTTTTGGATGTTGCTGTGAAAGTTATTTTAGATTTGGGCTAAAACTAGTTATCAGCAAGCTAAAAAGGCAATGTATACAATTCAGTAAGTGAGCAGCTTTTAATATTTAAAATAGAAATACATTAAATAAAATGCATATGCCCAGTTTAAATATAAAATATTCTACCATGCTGAGAAAATAATGTGAAAGTAGAAAGCATTAATCCGTAAGATGAAATAACCTATGAATATAATTGTTTTAGGAAATGAAAACATTTTAGATTGATGTTTTAAAGAACCAGTTCCTATTCTATTTAATTTACCACTGCAAAATAAAATTGTTAACTTGGCCTCATGTACACACAATGTTAAAAACGCCCATTTCACAGGCTTTTGACCTTTCTCATTTTGCACCTTTTTGTTAGCCTATGTGGATATGCACACATAGGCATTTACATGGGTATTAGAAGAGAAGTTTTTTTGAGGCTGAAAAAAAACATCACTTCAGTTCATTGGGGAGAGGAGTGTTTGAGCATAAAAATGCTTGATGTGCCCGAAAAGGTGTGTAAACATGCTAAATACAACTAATCTCTAGGTGCATTTAGCACTTGAGCATTCATTCATTCCAACTACCAGAAAATAAATTAATATATTGGTCAAAGGAATTTATGAATGCCCAAAACACTTGACACCTAAACATGACAAAATATACCTAAACGCATGTGCAAAATGTGGCTTTAGGCATGTCCTTTCTGCCAGGAGCTTAGGCGTGAAGAACACCTGGGCAAATATCCAGTGTGCATGAGTCTAAAAAGGCCTGTAAACAGTGAGGCCTGTCTATTAGCATCCCCTTTCCAATGTTAAAATGCATCAGAAAAAAAAAAAAAAAAGAAAACACTGTACACAAAAAAGTTAGTAAATAAACTTACCTTACCATCAGATTCCCTACTGCAGAGTGTACCAACATAATCCTTCTGGTGAGATTCTGGGAAATTCTGGGTATCCTAAATGTTGCACAGGGTTACATCATCATGAGATTTAGGATACTCAGAATTCCACATGATTAAATGAGAAACACTATAATGGCACCCTCCTCTAGGCCCCAATGAAAGCTGAGAGTAAGAATATTTAAAGACTCTTTCCCTACATGTAATGTGGCAGGGGGCCCTGATATAGTAAAGTGATTGTAATGTTATATTTCTTTAATAACAAACATGTCATACTTACCTTCTCTGTGCAATCGTTTTGTACAAAGAATTCCTGATACTGTTTTTCTGAGGTCCCCCGCTTGTGCTCTGGGCTTCCCGTCTTCCGCATGTGCCACCATAGGAATCCACTTGTGGTGGCATACATGTAGGCTTTATTCATTGGCCCCACCCTGTTCCCTCGTCACTGGATTTTTTAATTGAATGTGGCAGGAGCCAATGACTGAGTGCAGTGAGGAGGGAGAGAGAAGGCAGCGCTGCAGGTCTCAAGCACACTGTTGGATCAAAATTGGGCTAAGGCAAGTATTTGGGGGGGGCTTGGGGATAGGGAGCTGACAATAGAAGTTTTTTTTTTTACCTCCAGCCTTTACCACCACTTTAACCACTTGTCCACCGCCCACCATCAAATGACTGCGAGCGGAGGACTCCAATCTCCTGACTGCACGTCGTATGACGTCCAGTCACTTAAATAGGGAATGCGCGCGATCGCATGCATGCATCCCTGTACTGTCGGTAGCGGCGTGTTATGGAGACACAGTTCGTTACCGACAGGGGTGAACAGCGGCGCGGATGCGCTGTTAACCATGTGATCGGCCGTGATGAAGTCACGGCTGATCACGCATTGGAAACACCCCCATAGTGCATGGCGTTTGTTCGTGATCGCGCCGCGCGTGCCCGTCGGTGGCAGCGTGTTCCAGGGAACACTGCTCATCACCGACAATGGTACACAGCCATTGGTCAGGGCTGTGTACCACGTGATCAGCTGTGATCCATTCACAGCCTGATCACTAAATGTAAACAAAGAGCTGTAACTGTTACCAGCTCTTCTCTCCTCACACTGGAAACGATGTGTGAGGGGAGAAGAGCTAGAAGCAGTGAGTTACAGTTCTGTGTTACTGTAGTGTCTGCACAAACACCACATCTGTCCCTTTGCCCCCCCCCCCAATTGTCACCAGTTACCCAACAGTCACCCATAAAGTGGAACTGTCACATAAAGAGACTGCCATCAGCGGTGCAACCGTCACCCACCAGTGACCATGCCCTGTCACCCATCTGTGACCTACCCTTTCACCCACCAGTGACCTGCCCTGTCACTCGTTTATGAAGAAAAATTACTAATTTGCAAAATTTTATTACAGAAACAAAGAAAAAGGTAATTTTTTTACAAAATTTTCCTTCTTTTTTTATTTATAGCGCAAAAAATAAAAAACCCACGAGTGATTAAATACCACCAAAAGAAAGCTCTATTTGTGTGAAAAAAAGGACACAATTTTTATTTGGGTACAGTGTTGCATGACTGAGTAATTATCATTCAAAGTGTGAGAGCACCGAAAGCTGAAAATTGGTCTGGGTAAGAAGGGGGTTTAAGTGCACTGTATTGAAGTGGTTAAGTTGACCTTACTTACAGGGTTTTGAATTATACATTCTACTTTTTTCGTTTCATATTTTCAAATTTACAAACTGGTATTGGCACTTCACTCTAAGTGGCTCTAGTGTTTTCACCCACACCAATACCCATGCTGCTAATGCATGCTAACATTATTGTGCATGTTTATCTTAAGTAACACAGGTGAGATATTTCTTTATCTAGATATTTTTAAGTTGTGAGGCCTTACATGTGTGGTTGCTGCCCAACAGTAGTGATAACTGAAGTTGGGATTATATTAATCTTGGGCTAACATTGCTCTCTGTTGATTTTCTAAACAAGTAATTATTTCATTAGATCAGTGAACTAGTATTCATTATAAATACACATGCAGGGACAAACTGAACATTTGTTCTTCTGTCTGCTGGGCAGTTATAAATGCCAAACCATTTGAGGTCTTAAGAGGAGCATCCTCATTTCCTTTGATTATAAAAATGTCTTCCATGAAATTCAGTATATAGACAAAGCTCTTGGACCTACTATCATATGCTGGGCTGTAACTCTGTTCCTAGCATGCAGAACTGCAGCACCTTCAGACATAAATAATGTGTGGTGCTGAATACCAGGACAAGATAGACTGACCAGATAATAGTAGAATATAAGGTAACAAGCAAAGTGTCTGGAAATGTTTGATTGTATCTTCATAACGCTTTTGCTGTTTCATCATGCAGTTTGTGTTTTAAATTATTTTTATAGGGAGATGGGTATCCCCCCCCCCCCTCGAAAGTAAAGATAAATAGACACGGGTAAGAGGGAGCATAGATTTGGGTATAGTTATTCACATGCCAAAGCCTTGGGACTTGGCTGAACGCAGATCGGGGTAAAGGGCCAATAACAATGGACCCTTTACCCTGTGATCTGCTGAGTTCGACTTGAACATCGCATGTTCAGCCGTTCGCGAAATAGCGAACATTATGGGGCATTTGTGCCAAATTCGAGTGGTGCAGAATGCACCATAATTCACTGCGACATCGCAGTGCATTGCTGTCTGATGATTGGCCAAGTATGCACTATGATCCACATGCTTTGGCTAATTACAGCGCCGTCAATTATTATGAATTAGGATGTGGGGGTAGTGGCGCTGTCTATGCTCCCACTTATAAAAAGGAGGGGAAGAGTCCCACCCTAGTCCCTAGTCCCAGTGTGTACCAGATAAATAAATAATAGTGTAGTGGACTAGCTATTTACCCACACCAACGATAATCATGTATATATGTAATGAACATAAGAAAACATAAGAAAACACAAAAGTGTCTTGACCTACATTAACCACTAATACCAATGCCAGGTGTACAGTCTGTAGACACAGTGAGTGTCTTAAGTACTTTATGATTGCATATACCGTATGTCAAAATAACATGATACCTTAAACCAACACAATATGGTATACAAAAAACTTCAATCCTTATGAGTCCAGTGATAAGAGCCTAAGACAAAAAAGGGTGGTTTTGGTATATTGTAAGTATGCACCCAAAAAAACTTTATGCGATACCCAAAAAGTCCAAAAAATCAAAAATCACCCATCCTTATTAGTCCAGTGATAAGAACCTATGCCAAAGGAAGAATCATTTGTCTGGTATGTATATGCGCACCAAGTAAAACTTTTGTGATGCAAAAAAAATCAATAGAAAAAGAACACCAAAAATAACCAAAAATCAATATGGAGTGAAACAACGTAGATGTAAATGTCCCAATGATCTGTAACTTATACAGTGTAGCAATCCGTGATGAATAGGTTATCCTATATGCAAATTAGTGCTTCCGATGTGATTCTGGTGCTCCACCACTAGGGTCCCCACTCACCAGATAGACTCACCCCTCCAGGGGTATATTGCATGCAATTCAGAACTCCCACACTTTGGCTGTTGCACTTATCTAATCCTCACGTCAGCTGTGAAACGATACTGAAACTCGTGTCCGGAGACGCACGCTACTTCTGGGTAGAACCAACTGACATGCACTTGGAATGCACGCCGTTCTCTCAGTCTGGCATGACACACTACCCGATGCTCTGTTTTTATTTTTCATTTACAATTTTACTGATCATTCAATTTTATAATTTTACTTCATGCTGGCAACTGCTTTGAGCCAGATTTTGTGTACAACAGTTTTCCTGCATTCCCCTGTTTATACTTTTTTGGTGGAAGTGCAATTAAAAACTTTTTCATACTTCACCATGGAAGCCTGTTTTTCCTTCTCTCTGAGGATTTTGGACCTCTAGTGGCTGACCCTACTGTACGCACACGAGTTCCGGTATCGCTTCACAGCTGACGTGAGGATTGGATACGCACAACAGCCAAAATGTGGGAGTTTGGAATTACATGCAATATACCCCTGGAGGGGTGAGTCTATCTGGTGAGTGGTGACCCTGGTGGGGGAGCACCAGAATCATATCGGAAGCACTAATTTGCATATAGGATAACCCATTCATCATGGATTGCTACACTGTATAAGTTACAGATCATCGGGACAATTACATCTACGTTGTTTCACTCCATATTAATTTTTGGTTATTTTTGGTGTTTTTTTCTATTGAATTATTTTGCATCACAAACGTTTTACTTGGGGTGCATACATACCAGACAAATGATTGTTCCTTTGTCATAGGTTCTTATCACTGGACTAACAAGAATTGATGATTTTTTGGACTTTTTGGGTATCACATAAAGTTATTTTAGGTGCACACTTATGCGCACACTCACAATATACCAAAACCACCCTTTTTTTTGTCTTAGGCTCTTGTCACTGGACTCATAAGGATTGAAGTTTTTTGTATACCATATTATGTTGGTTTAAGGTATCATGTTATTTTGACATATATGCAATCATAGAGTAATTAAGACACTCACGGTGTCTACAGACTGTACACCTGGCATTGGTATTAGTGGTTAATGGATAAGGTATAAGTGAAGACACCGTTTTAATGGTTTTCTTATGTTCATTACATCTATACATGATTATCTTTGGTGTGGGTAAATAGCTACACTACACTATTATTTATTTATCTGGTACACACTGGGACTAAGGTGAGGTGCAACTCCCCTCCCTTTCCCCACTTCTCCCCTCCTTTTTATAGGTGGGAGCATAGACAGCGCCACTACCCCCACATCCTAATTCATACTCATTCCTTAGTACCCCCCATAGGGGGTATATAATAGGAGGGGCTGCCGTCTAAACATATCATCATTTATCCTAAGCGCAGGCATTGCCTATTTCTATCTACTTTGGCCAATTATGGCTCAGGGGGTTAAGTCCACACCCCACATTATATGAGGTCTTCTGCATGTCGGCCCTGTGTAGTGTGCTGCTGGCGTTGAGAGAGTTATGCCTCGTACACACGACCAGTTTTTCCAACAGGAAAACTGCTAGAGAGCTTTTGGTCGGGAATCCCGGCCATGGGTATGCTCCATTGCAGTTTTTCCGATGGGAAAACTGCTGAAAAAAAAAGAGATCAGGATCTCTTTTTTGCCATCAGGTCAAAAATCAGAGCGGGAAATCCGTCTGTCTGCTTGGTTTTCCGACGGGCAGAAATGCTCAGAATCAAGTATGAGATGGTAGCGCTCTTTCTGGTAAACCAAGCGTTCGTAATGGAGATAGCATTCATCACCCTGTAACGGACTGAAAAGCACAAAGACTGAAAAGCGCGAATCGTCTTTCACCAAACTTTTACTAACACAGGGATCAGCAAAAGCACCCCAAAGGGTTGGGCCGCTGTAATTGAACTTCCCCTTTATAGTGCCGTTGTACATGTTGTTGGACGGATAACGCGGTGACATTGACGCCGCCACGTTACCAATCCAGGAAGTAAAATACTTCCACGCATGCGTCAAATCCATTTGACGCATGCGGGAGATTTATGTCCGCAGGTTAGGCGTACTAACCTGCGGACATGTCAGACGGACATGTTTCCAGCGGACAAATTTCAAAGCATGCTTTAAAATTTGTCCACTGGAAAAAACCTGTCCGCTAGGTCGTACACACGATCGGATATGTGCTCTGAAACTGGTCGGCGGACCAGTTTCAGCGGACATGTTCGATCATGTGTACACGGCCTTAATTCCGGCGGCGTAGCGTAAGCCATTTACACTATGCCGCAGCATCGTACTAGAGCAAGTGCTTTAATCTCAAAGCACTTGCTCCGTAGTTTTCGCCGGCGTCGCGTAAATCGCCCAGCGTAAACCCGCGCAATTCAAATGGGGCGGCTTGTATTTAAATTAAGCGCGCCCCCGCATCAAACAAACTGCACATGCGCCGGCCGGGGAAAAAGCCCAGTGCGCATGCTCCAGCTCACGTCGGAAAGCGTCGTTGAAACAGACGTCAAAACGACGTGAGCGTCATTTACGCAACTCCCTATTCGCGAACGAGTTAGTAAAACGGCGTAAGCGCTGGAAAAAGCTGACGCTGACCCGACGCCATACTTAACATGGCATCCGATGGCACCTGACGGCATCCGACGGAACTTCGTAAGGTTACTCCTCATAGAAGCAGGGGTAACCTTACGTGGACGAAAACGACGTACGCGACGACGGGGCGGCGTAAAAGTGATCGGGAATCGGCGTACTAGCCTCATTTGCATATGCAAATGAGAAAACAACGTAAAGGCCACCTAGTGGCCGGAGTTGTCATTACACCTACGATCCGCAAGTGTAATGGTTTTACACTTGCCGGATGTTGCAGCGTATCTATGCAAAAGTGATGCTAAGCATCACTCGCATAGATACGAGGCAAAAAAAACGCGATACGACGGGGTATCTGAGATACTCCGTCGTATCGCCGCTGAGAATCTGGCCCTTAGTGTTACTGGATTCCAAAATGTGTGGAAATTGAACAACACAAAACATATATGGAATAGTAAAACTAATAATATAGAGTGCAATAATATATATGAAATAGAATGCACCATATAGCATATGTTAACACCAATTAAAGAGTGGAAAAACAAATGATGCAAAGAGTCCCACTATAAGATGGAAATCAAGCAAACTTCATAATTGAAAAGATGGATGTCAGTATATTAAAAACATGAAGTCTTCCTAAGGATAGTCTGGTGACATCAAGCCACACTTCACCCAAGAACAGTGCTGTTAGGATAGAAAGAAGGATCCTCCACCTCTAAGGCCTCATTCACACAGGCGGACTCCGTCGCAGTCCGTCGCAATGGAGTCCGTCTGCTTACGCCAGCTCAGCGGGAGATCTGTCCGCAGATCACTGAGCCGACGGATGACAAGCTCCTCTCTGCTCACTGAGTGAGGAGGGGCTTGTCGGGCACCGCTGTCTGCTATGGAGCGATTTGATGAAAACAAACAGCATGTCCGTTTTCATCAGATCTTACCCAATCCGATCCGCATGGACGGATGGGGACGTATCTCCCCCATCCGTCTGTTTTAAGCATATCGGTTCGGGTCAGATGTCAGCGGACATGTCTCTGCTGACATCCGATGCTCCATAGGGGTGCATGGAGCTGCCGTTCAGGTCCGCCGTCAAAACTGACAGGCGGACCTGAACGGTCCATAGTGTGAATGAGGCCTAAAGCCACTGCCGCTTACCAGAAACTAAGATCCCTGTAGAGTATCTATGTTCACAATGTATTCCAGCATTGATCTCTATATGCTGCTGGCAGATGTCTGCAATCGACCCATGTATATCCCCAGTTCTTCTCACAGGATAGACAATGTGGTATTGGCCCATTGAGAAAGGATAGAAACCAACATATATAAAACATGTATTATAAAAAATTAAAATAACACTTACAAAAGTGAAGATAAATGTGTGTGTGACAATGTACTTGCCGGCCGGCTCTCACAGCCCATTCCTATTCGTGACAATGCATTGTATGTGGTGGTGACGTCAGCACGCCGCTCCTCCATATGTCGTTTTTTCTCCATATGTCCAGGGGCCCTCTGCATAGATCCTCTACAGGGATCTTAGTTTCTGGTAAGCGGCAGTGGAGGATCCTTCTTTCTATTCTAAAGACACTGTTCTTGGGTGAAGTGCGGCTTGATGTCACCAGACTATCCTAAGGAAGACAATGGGCCAGATTCTCAGCTGAGATACGACTGTGTATCTTCAGATACACCGTCGTATCTCAGTATCTGGCCCTGGGTATCTATGCGACTGATTCTTAGAATCAGTTACGCATAGATTTTGCTTAGATCCGACTTGCGTACGTCACTTACACCGTCGGATCTAGGTTGTAATGTTACGCTGGCCGCTAGGAGGTGTTCCCATCTATTTCTGCGTTGAATATGCAAATGAGCGTGATACGCCGATTCCCAAACGTATTTGCGCGCCGTCGTCGTAGTTTGCGTAAGCATAAGGTTACCCCTGCTATATGAGGGGTAACCTTGCGTAGGTCCGGCGTACGCTATGTTAAGTATAGACGTCGGGACAGCGTCAGGTTTTTCCGTTGTTTATATCGTTTACGCAACTCGTTGCGAATAGGGCTGTACGTTAATTACGTTCACGTCGAAACCAATGTATTTGTGGCATACTATGGAGCATGCGCAGTGGGCTACGTTTACAGCCGGCGCATGCGCAGTTCGTTCGGGGCGCGCTTAATTTAAATACAGCATGCCTCCCTCCTTCCTACTTTGAATTACGCGTCCTTACGCCGATCCATTTACGCTACGCCACCGCACATTACAGAGCAAGTGCTTTGAGAATACAGCACTTGCCCGTAAAAAGTGCGGAGGCGTAGCGTAAATGGGATACGCCATTACAACGCTATTGTACGAGAATCTGGCCCAATGTTTTTAATATACTGGCATCCATCTTTTCAATTATGAAGTTTGCTTAATTTCTATCTTAATGTGGGACTATTTGCATCATTTGTTTTTCTACTCTTGCTATATGGTGCATTCTATTTTGCATATCATTGCACTCTATGGGCCAGATTCATGTAGAATCCGCGGCGGCGTATGCCATTTACACTACACCGCCGCAACTTACTGAAGAAAGTGCCGTATTCTCTAAGCACTTGTTCCGTAATTTGCGGTGGTGTAGTGTAAATGGCCCGGCGTATGGCCACGTAATTCAAAGGGGGCGGCTTGTATTTAAATTAAGTGCGCCCCCGTGCCGATCGAACTGCACATGCGCCGGCCGAAAAAATAGCCCAGTGCGCATGCTCCAACTCACGACGGAAAACGTCAATGAAGCTGATGTGAGCGTCACTGACGTAAAGCCCTATTCGCGATCGACTTAGTAAAACGACGTAAACGACGGAAAAACACAACACTGTCCCGACGCCATACTTAACATGGCATACGGCGGACTGACATAAGGTTACCGCTCTTATAGCAGGGGTAACCTTTACGCTTACGGAAACAACGTAAACGACGACGAGGCGGCGCAAAAACGTTCGGGAATCGGTGTATTAGGCTCATTTGCATAGTCAAATGAGAAATCAATGTAAACGCCACCTAGCGGCCAGCGTAGGATTACATCTAAGATCCGACGGTGTAAGTGTCTTACACCTGTCGGATCTACGCCGGATCTATGCGTAAGTGATTCTAGGAATCACACGCATAGATACCCGGGCCAAAATACGACGGTGTATCTTGAGATACACCGTCGGATCTCTTTTGAGAATCTGGCCCTATATTATTAGGTTTACTATTCCATATATGTTTGCTGTTGTTCAATTTCCACACATTTTGGAATCCAGTAAAATTAACTATTACTTTTGCGCAGCTATTTATTAATTAATTGCACGTGTGTACTAGGCAAGATAGAGTATAATTAAATTTAGTTTGAGCAGGCAGGCTATTCAGTTAGCTGTAGTGTATTTAGTATATATATATTATATATATATATATATATACATCCAGGCTTTGTATATATATATATATATATATATATATATATATATATATATATATATATATATATATATATATATATATATATATACATATATACATATATATGTACACTGTATCCAGTTTAACTAGATCTCACTGCACCAGTTCCTGGTGTACTGCTTCTAATATACTTCACACAGGCAGGAGACTCAGTGAGCTGCAGTGCATTTAAAAAAAAAAAAAAAAATATATATATATATATATATACTGTATATACACACACAGGCTTGTATGTAATTATATATATGTATATATATATACACACACACACACACATCTACACTGCATTCTAGTCTAGCCAAGCCTATACCTGACTGTATATTTGAACACGTTCAACAGGAATGGCCTACATTTAGGCAGGCAGGCAGGTGACTCAGTGGGCTGCACTGCATATTATATATATATAATATGGCTTGTATATATATATATATATATATATATATATATATATATCCACCGCATTCTAGTCTAGCCAAGCCTATACCTAACTGTAGGCCATTCCTGGGGTACGTCTTCAAAGACACTTTCAGGCAGGCAAGTAGATGATTCAATGATCTGCAGTGCATAAAATATATATACAGTCTCCTACATATATGAGCGCCCGGGGCAAGGCAAGTAATTTGCGCCTCCCCCCCCCCCCAACCTGCAAACTTTTAGCCCTCCCCGAGTCGCTTTCTTTCCTACAATGGTACTAAACTATTTCCTACACCGACCAACCTGATTCCTATCCTGACCACTCCACAACACTGCCCACTAAAATCCACTACACTGCCCACTAAACTCCACTACAGTGCCCACCCCACTACACTACACTGCCCACCCCACTACACTACACAACACTGCCCACCCCACTCCACCACACTGCCCACTAAACTCCACTACACCATACTGCCCACCCCACTACACTACACTGCCCACCCCACCACACAACACTGCCCACCCCACTCCACCACACTGCCCACTAAACTCCACTACACCATACTGCCCACCCCACTACACTACACTGCCCACTAAACGCCACTACACTGCCCACTAAACTCTACTACACTGCCCACTAAACTCTACTACACTGCCCACTAAACTCTACTACACTGCCCACTAAACTCCACTACACTGCCCACTAAACTCCACTACACTGCCCACTAAACTCCTCTACACTGCCCACTACACTATACTGCCCACCCTACTACACTGCCCACCCCACTACACTACAATGCCCACTACACTACACACCCCACTTACACTACACTGCCTACCCCACTTACACTAAAATGCCCACCCCACTACCACTGCCCACTACACTTACACTACACTGCCTACCCCACTACACTACACTGCCTACCCCACTACACTACACTGCCTACCCCACTACACTACACTGCCTACCCCGCTACACTGCACTGCACACCTCACTTAAACTGAAATGCCCACCCCACTACCACTACACACCCCACTACCTCTACACTGCCTACCCCACCTACACTACACTGTCTACCCCACTTACACTACACTGCCCACCCCACTTACACTACACTGCCCACCCACTACACTACATTACACTGCCCACCCCACTTACACTACACTGCCTACGCCACTTACACTACACTGCCCACCTCACTGCACTGCCTACCCCACTGCACTACACTGTCCACCCCACTTACACTACACTGCCCGCCCCACTTACACTACACTGCTCACCCCACTTAAACTACACTGCCCGCCCCAATTACACTACACTGCCCGCCCCACTTACACTACACTGCCTACCCCACTTACACTACACTTCCCACCCCACTACACACCCCATTTACACTACACTGCCCACCCCACTTACACTACACTGCCCGTCCCACTACAATGCCCACCCCACTACACTACATCACCCACCACACTGCCCATCCCACTTACACTACACTGCCCACCCCACTACACACCCCACTTACATTACACTACCTATTTACACTACACTGCCCACCCTATTGCACTGCCCACCCCACTGCACTACAATGCCCACCCCACTGCACTACACTGCCCACCCCACTTACACTACACTGCATTACAATGCAAACCCCACTACACTACATTACACTGCCCACCCCACTTACACTACACTGCCCACCCCACTTACACTACACTGCATTACAATGCAAACCCCACTACACTACATTACACTGCCCACCCCACTTACACTACACTGCCCACCCCACTTACACTACACTGCCTACCCCACTTCACTACACACCCCATTTACACTACACTACACACCCCATTTACACTACACTGCCCGCCCCACTTACACTACACACACTACTACACTGCCCGCCCCAATTACACTACACTGCCCGCCCCACTTACACTACACTGCCTACCCCACTTACACTACACTTCCCACCCCACTACACACCCCATTTACACTACACTGCCCACCCCACTTACACTACACTGCCCGTCCCACTACAATGCCCACCCCACTACACTACATCACCCACCACACTGCCCATCCCACTTACACTACACTGCCCACCCCACTACACACCCCACTTACATTACACTACCTATTTACACTACACTGCCCACCCTATTGCACTGCCCACCCCACTGCACTACAATGCCCACCCCACTGCACTACACTGCCCACCCCACTACACTACACTGCCTACCCCACTTCACTACACACCCCATTTACACTACACTACACACCCCACTTACACTACACTGCCCACCCCACTTACACTACACTGACCACCCCACTTACACTACACTGCCCACTTACACTACACTGCCCACACCACTTACACTACACTGCCTACCCCACTACACTACACACCCCACTTACACTACACTGTCAGGCATGCTGCATGTTTGCTCGCTGGCTGAATTAAATTAATGCATGGATGTGGCATGACTCTCCATAACTTTTCGCTGGCTGGCGGCTGCTCCCTGATAGACGACTCACCTGCTTTTTGTCAAAGATCAGAATGCCAACGGGGGAAGATTCACAGATGATTTCCAGAAATAGCGTGGCCTGGCAGAGAGGGAGTAGACAATGTCAGCCACAGGCCCCTCAAACAAGGAGGAGGGACGGAACTTCAGGAACAACCTTCGCGCATGCGTCGCCCACGATCACGTATAGGCCAGGCCTGCCGCAGCATATGACCCCATTCGCCCCAACCACAGGGCACCCAAGATTAAAGATGGCTGCCAAATTGCTGGGGACACAGAACTAGACATTTTAAAGATTGAGGCAAAGTGACACACAATGGTGCGGGATTGTGCCCCCCAAATGTTGCACCCTGGGCCACGGCACCCCCTGCCCCCCACATTACGCCACTGAGTCCCAGCTCCCGTTAATGTCATCTCCCACTGATTCCATGTCCCCCCATGGATGTGACAATCCCAGCTCCACTGATTTCCTCCTGTCTTGTCCCATTCATGTGTATATAGAAGTATGTCTTTCCTCTCTTCCCTCCACCTCTCCTCCAGGCTGCTCCCCCTCTCCTCTCCATTCCTCTTGCTTCTCCTCCAGGCTGTGACTTTCCTTCTCCTCCTCCACCCCCTGCTACCTACGCTTTATTCCCAGCTCAGTGCTCCCCTTCCTCCCCAGCATTGGCTCAGCCTGCCTGGAAGAGTTCAAGACTGTCAGCGGCTGCCCTCGTCCCCATCCCTGGTACCTTGCTGCATACAGTAATCCGGCGGCTCAGAAGAAAGAGGCGGAGAACAGCTCCAGGCTGACTCGCCATGTTCGGCACACCTGCTGCTTCACTCTGCAGCCTCTGCGCTCTGCTCGGTGATAATCCTCGTATTCCCCGCCATGTTTAGTCACTGTCTCAGGCGCCCTGTGATTTGACATATGGGGTCATGTGCAAAGGCGGGGTTGGCCTGTCCGCAATCGCGGTAGATCCCGGAGTCCCACCTCCACCCATGTTCAGTCTCCTGCACCCTGTGATTCGGTGAAAGGTGGGACTCCAGGATCTACCGCGATCGTAGACAGGCCAGCCCCGCCGCCGCACATGACCCCATATGCCCAATCACAGGGCACCTGATACTGAACATGGCGGCGGGTGCGGCAGAGCATGGGACACATAATTTGGTGTCCCAAGCACTTGTGGGCAATCTGCCAGTGGTACACCTAAATCTGATTGTAGCAGGCAAATTTCCCTACCCCAGTTACTAAACTGTCAAAAGAAAAATTTGGTCTCGGGGCAGAGCTAGCCGGAGACCCGAATGAACGTGTGCTAGCTGAGCTCCGGATCCAGCGGCACTGAATCGGCTCACAGCGGTATTTACCCACACCACTGCGGCGTTCTAGCTCCTCGGCATCTGCAGAGCAAACCACCGTCATGTCTAGACGCAAGAAGGAAGAAGCTCACTAAACTTACGGAATTCTTCCCCATGGAGGCCAGGCAAGATGCCGGCGGTCCGTCTTCTACGCCGCTGCACAGCGCGTCCCAGCTCTCTCCACAGATAGGGAACTCAACAAAACTGAGAAGTCCTCCTAAAACAATGAACTCCCCGCCAGCCACCCCATCCTCTGGGAGCCCGGAGAAGACGAGATTCCGCTCGGATACACCGTAGGGCGGCCATGAGGTGAGCTCCTTCACAGAATCTGGGGAAGACACTAGAGAGCTTCCTGACTCTATTGACCTTTTTCCTACTGCTGACAAACCTGTTCTGGACACTGTTTTAAAAGACATGTTGCTCTCACTCAGGAGCTCCCTCCATTATGACATGGTGGCCTGTGTACACAGGTTCAGTGCTGATCTGAGGCATGTAACTGATAGAGTATCTCACATTGAGGACAAAATGGGGGAGTATGCTACTACAATTTAACGATCTGGTAGATGCTAATGAGAACTCTGAAGATGACATTGAATCACTCAAATCCAAAATGGCTGAAATAGAGGACAGGTCTAGGAGAAACAATGTTAAGATCAGGGGGATCCCTGAATCGGTTAAACCACATGACCTGCGAGATTAGGTGGCGCAATTGTTTGCTGCAGTTTTGCCAGACCTCTCCGAACCAGATTACATAGTAGATAGAATCCATAGGCTCACAAAACCCGCTCCCCTTTCTGACAACATCCCAAGGGATGTTATCCTCAGGATACATTTCTATCATACTAAGGAAAAGTTGATGATAATGTCAAGAAAGAAGGCACTGTTTCCTGCCCCTTACAATAACCTCCAGTTTTATGCGGATCTCTCGCAATACACATTGCAAAAGCGAAGAAACCTAAATACCATCACAAAGGCTCTCAGGAACCATGATCTGTCACAAGGGAAGGAAAGGACTATGTCTTGGACTTCCTTGCGAAGGGCATAGCTTTGCCCGGAGGCTGAGTGGCGCACAGTTGACCGTAAGAACGCTCGCTCTCATAAATGATCTGGAAGGGACAGTTTATTTTCTTCATGACCGCTGGAGAGATCACTCTCCTTGACCCTTGAAGGAAAGGACTATGTCTTTGACTCCCTTGCGAAGGGCATAGCTTTGCCCGGAGGCTGAGTGGCGCACAGTTGACCGTAAGAACGCTCACTCTCATAAATGATCTGGAAGGGACAGTTTATTTTCTTCATGACCGCTGGAGAGATCACTCTCCTTGACCCGGAACTTTGTGGATACCCCACTTACCTTTTGAGTGGCAATGAGCCACACCCGGTTGAACTATGTTCTTTGGCTTTTGACTACTGTTTGTTTTTGTTGATGAGACCGTTTTGTCGCCCTTCAAATTGGATCCTCCGGAACCTCCTCACCTGCTGAAATCTGCTGACGGAACCTATACGCTGCCCTTCGGGACTGGTCGTGGGCGTCTTGTCCACTGTCACAGTATCCTTCACATCGTCTCCAGTAAGTGCTTTGATGTTACCTGCTACTCCATGATCTATTTTAAAACCCTCACATGGCGCTGAACATACTTACCTTAAACACCAAGGGGTTGAATCACCCGCCCAAGAGGAGGTCTCTGTGGAAAGAGGCGCTACAACAACAATGTGATATTCTATGCGTCAAATAGACCCACTTTAAGCTGAGCTCTCCCCCTAAGGTCACCCACCCCAGATTCCCCCATACTTATTATGCTAACGCGGACACTAAGAAAAAGGGGGGGTGATAGCCGTCAAGGATTCGGTAACCTTCACCCTTCGGGAGGCTATTTCAGATCTCCAGGGAAGTTTTATTATTTTAATTTGTGATGTCAACTCTGCCACATACACGATAGCTAACGTTTATGCCCCCAATACCAGACAGATCAGGTTTTTCCACAGGATTCTGAAAAGGATTCGCCTGGTACAGAAGGGCTCCTTGGTTGTCTGTGGGGACTTTAACATCACACCGGACCTGAGTATGGACACCACGTCTTCACCCCGAAGGCACCCACCGTCCCTAGGGGCATCTTTGAGGTCCTGCGAACTCTACGATTCATGGAGATGCCTTAATGCCAGTGGAAGGGACTACACCTTTTTTCTAATAGGCATAGATCTTACAGCAGGATTGACCTGTTTTTGGTGGATAAACAAGTGTTGTTTCGTTGTAAATGTGTTCAAATTAATAGTATCACCTGGTCGGACCATGCTTCGGTGAAATTATCTGTTGGGAATTCCTCTACCTAGGGATCGACATTCGTGTGGAGAGCAAATCTTCGAGTTCTGCAAGCTGGTCCGACCAGGTCTCATATTAAACATGAGCTGCAACAATTTTTCAATGAGAATGTTGGTTCTGTATGTGACCCCCTTGTTCTTTGGAATGCCCATAAGGCCTTCATACGGGGTGTTTTGATTCAACAGGGGGTTAGATATAGGAGGGAGAGGCAGCAGCAGGCGGAGGATATACTTTCTAGGATTAAGGTATTGGAGAACCAAAACAAGTCTTGCCCTCTACTCAAATTCTGACTGACCAATTGACCCTTTTGAGAACGGAGCTCAGATTGAAATTCCTTGATGACTTTGAAAAAGCCTCAAGGAGGTTGAAACTTGCCTACTATACTAGTGGTAACAAGGCGGGGAGACTAATGGCCAACAAACTGAAGAGACACAGACTTAAGACCCAGGTCCCCTCTATACTTCAGGCCTCAACTCGAACTAAACTGACTCATCCCCAAGCCATAGCTGATGAGTTTAGCAAGCATTACAGCACACTTTATAACTTAAAAGACAACCCCACTACCCCACAACTGACCACAGACATTGACACTTTTTTGGAAAGGGTAAGCCTCCCTAGCCTTTCACCAGACCATCTCCAGCATCTTGGTTCGCCTATTACTGAATCTGAAGTTAAAAAGACCATACAGTCCCTCCTGCTTAACAAATCCCCGGATCCTGACGGCTTCACGGGGGAATATTACAGAACATTCCAGGATATCTTGTGTCCCCACTTGACTGTAGTCTTCGGGACTGCTGCTGCGTCTTCCTCATTTTCCTCTGAGATGCTAGGTGCCACGATTGTAGCAATACCGAAACCGGGGTAGTCCCCAGATATTCCGCAAAACTTTAGACCTATTTCCTTGTTAAATAACGATATTAAGATATATGCCAAGCTTATAGCCAATAGGTTGGTCCTCCCAGATATTGTGAATGCTGACCAGTCCGGATTTACCAGGGGTAGGCAGAGGTCTGACGCCACGAGACGCTTAATAAATTTGACCCATATAGCCAAGAGTAGCAGAGCGCCTTCTCTGCTCCTATCATTGGATGCAGAGAAGGCGTTCGATTAGATTCATTGGGGCTTCCTTAGGGGGGTCCTAGAAAGGTTCGGCTTTTGTGGATTCATCTACAATGCCATCATGGCGCTGTGTACACAACCCTCGGCCTGGGTGTTTATCGCAGGGGCTATTTCCACTCCGTTTTCAATCACGAATGGCACACGCCAAGGATGCTCTCTCTCACCACTTATATTTAACCTGATGATGGAGCCTCGAACTGCACTCATCAGAGTCCATCCGCAGATTACTGGTTTAGTGGTGGGAGCCAGGAAGCATGTCATTAGTCTATTTGCAGATGACATAATCCTGATACTTAGTGATCCCAATGTCTCCCTTGCTGCAGTAACTGAGACATTGCAAGCCTTCACTTTAGCTTCCTACTACAAAGTGAACGAAACAAAATCTTATGTTTTGAACATGGGTGTAGGAAATAAACTAAAATTGACTCTCCAAAATAAGTTCCCGTATGTATGGAAAGATAAGGGCATTAATTATCTAGGGGTGACCCTGACTTCCAATCCATCAGACCTGGGGTAGTATTATCATTTTAAATGCTGCCAACCTTCCCAACCAGGACAATTCCACTTGAGACATCTTCTGTAATTTAGACTTAAAGGACGTCAAGAGAGGAAAATAATTGGCTGCAGAGCCAATTATTTTCCTCTCTTGACGTTCCTTAAGTCTAAATTACAGAAGATGTCTCAAGTGGAATTGTCCTGGTTGGGAAGGTTGGCAGCATTTAAAATGACAATACTACCCCAATTGTTGTATCTTTTTAGAACCCTTCCCATTCCTATGCCTAACTCCTTTTTTAAAACTTTGCAATCGGTCCTTAATGGCTTCCTTTGGCAAGGTAAGAAGGCGAGATGCGCCTTCGGTAAGTTGATCAAAACCAGATCGGCAGGAGGTATAGGTCACACCCACCTGCAGGATTATTATTTTTCCTCCGTTCTGGCTCAGCTTTGACAATGGATGGATCCATGTTCCAATGCACTGTGGAAGGAGCTAGAGGGAGCGCAAATCCCGAGGGGAAATTTAAAGGACTTTTTAATGACAGCACATCATAGTAGAGCCCTGGAAAGGAACTTAGCGCCGCCCATTCTTGCCTCGCTGAGAGCATGGCCTTATTTATGTACAGCACACAAATGGGGGGGAACATTGATCCCTTTCCACTTACCTATTACTGCAATTCACTTCATTGTTCCAGACATTAACCTATTAATGTGGAGCAGGGGGGGGGGTTAGTCACCCTTGAGGGTCTTCTCCTCAACTCTCAGCTACAGCCATTCCAAGTTCTACAACAAAAATATCGACTACCCGTGACCGAAATTTTCAGATACCATCAATTATCCCAGCTTCTGAAGAGGAATCCACGAGTTCTAACCCAACTCCCAGTAAAAATAGTTCAATTTTATCAGCAACCCATACCTAAAGTCAGGGGCATCTCTGCTATGTACAAATGCCTGCAAAATAAAGACTCATTGATTAAAACCCTGAATATCTTGGCCTGGGAATTGGACCTGAAGAGAGAGTACTCGAACTCTCACTGGGGAAAATCCATAAACCTCCTACTTCTTACCACAGAGAGCACCAATCTGCAGGAGATGCACCAGAAAATACTTCTTCGCTGGTACCTAACACCACACAAACTGGCTAAGATCTTTCCAGACACATCCTCAGGGTGCTGAAGACTCTGTGGAAATAGGGGGACGTTGTTCCATACGTTGTGGAGCTGCCCCAAAATCCAATCAGTCTGGGAACAGGTGGGAAGATTGATAACTATGATATCGACCTTCAGGTTTCCACTCACCCCAAGCATGGCCATTCTTTCTCTTAAATTAGGGGAGGTTCCAAAACAATACCAGATGGTAGTCTCACACATATTGATGGCTACCTGGTTAGTCATACTTAGACATTGGAAAAATGTTAACGCACCTTCAGTCTCGGAAGTTATGAGCACTGTACAAACACATAGTACGTACGAGATACTACAGGCATCGGCATTAGGTAAATTTGATGAAGTGGTAAACTTATGGGATCCCTGGAATACCCACACACTAGTGGGTGGTAGGCGGGAGTGACGTGCTATTTTTCTATGATAACCAGCACGGGGGGATAAGAGGGTCATATAGGTATAAGGGGCGACAATTATGTTTTCTTGTTTCTCAGTCTCAAAATATTTTGTTTTACTTTCTTTATATGTGTAGGCCATCCTTGACTTCATTTAAAGTAGTTTTCTGAATTTCCTTAAACTATTAGTACAGCTGCACTAATATATCTAAAACATATTGGGATGTAACCTTACTATGCATGGGGGATGTGGCCCTGGTGGGGTCTCTTCGCACCTTGATGCCGGCCCTGCTGCACACCAGAGAAGATGCGGGTAATGGGCTGGGTCTGGGTGTGGGGTGGGCCAGCTGGGGTCATTGACCGAAAGGGGGGGCTTATATAGCAAAGTTATTAAAATGTTTGTAATATGACTTCACCTACTGTGATGGGTGCGCTTTGTCTCCTAGGCTGTCAAAAAAATGTTTATCTCAGTCATTATTCATTTTTCATATCTCATGAGATGTGTCTTTGTATTTGCAATTTTGGAAACTTAATAAAAAACTTTGCAATTAAAAAAAAAATGGTCTCTGCCATCCACATGTTCAGTGGCTGAAGGCTAGTTTGGCTAAATTGCTAGCACTCCAACTGCTGCCTTTTCAGCTTGTAGACTCTGCCACCTTTTGAGAATTTGTGGAATGTGCGATACCTCAGGTGCAGGTTCCCAAACGCATTTTTTTTTGGTGGTGCATCGGTTCTTGTGCAGGTACACGAGCTTACAGGATCACCTAAGGCAAGCCAGGAAAGTCTGTGGGCATTTCCGCTGGTCATATTATGCCAGTGCTCGACTGGCTGACCTTCAAAAGGAATGCAACCTGCCCAAGAACCGCCTCATCTGTGACATGCCCACTAGGTGGAACTTAACATTGGCAATGCTGCATTAGCTGCACATGCAGCAGAGGGCCATCAATAAGTACCTGTGCGAGTATGGCTCCAGGACAGGGTCAGGGGAGCTTGGCTTTTTTTTGCCATGTGAGTGACTACTGATCAAGGATGCATGCACTGTCCTGTCACCATTTGAGGAGGCCACGAGGATGGTGAGCAGTAACAGTGCATGCATAAGTGATACCGTCCCTCTTGTCTTCCTGTTGGAGCACATGCTGCATAGAATAATGGACAGTACACTTGAGGCAGAACAGAGGGAAGAAGAGGAGGACTTCCTTACCTCTCAAGGCCCCCTTTATCCAGACAGTATTCTCTTCAGGCCCACCGCTCACACAGGAAGAGGACGATGAGGAGGAGGATGAGGATTTTGTCAGCATGGAGGTGGAGCCTAGCACTCAGCATCAGCAGCAGTCTTCAAGGGATCATTTTCAGTCTCATGGACTTGTACGTGGCTAGGAGGAGGTGGCTGTGGATCCCCTTAATATCTATACCAGACCTGAAGGGCCTGGTAATTGAATTTGGTGGAATCTCCACACATTTTTCATGCTTGAATCTCGTAGACTTTAACGTTGTTTGGATGTTCGAACTAATTTATTGCCTGTTCGCATGTTCTGATGCGAACCGAACTGGGGGGTGTTCAGCTCATCTCTAGTGACAGGACAGTGATCACTGCTCTAGATGACAGGGAACAGTAGATCACTGTCCTGTCACTAGGTAGAACAGGAAAATGCCATGTTTACATAGGCATCTCCCCTTTCTGCCGCTTCTGTGACACGATCACGGGACACCGGTGGATATTGAGTCCGTGGGTCACGCAGGCACGCAAGCGCTCGCTAGGTGTCAGTTTCAAAGCAACGTACCTGTACGTTGCTTTCCCTGCCTGTGCCATTCTGCCAACCTAAATGTATGTTAGGCAGTCGTCAAGTGGTTAAAGGGACACTAAAGTCAGATTTTTTTTTTTTTTAATAACAAACATGTTATACTTACCTCCACTGTGCAGTTCGTTTTGCACAGAGTGTCCCCGAAAGCTGTCTTCTGGGGTCCCTTGGCGGCTGTCTCGGCTACTTCTCGCAAAAGCTTTCTACCTTCATGCAAGTGAGCTTGCACGGTGGAAAGCTTTTGCAAGCGCGCTCCCGTGATACAGCGGCGGCCATAGCCACCGACTATCACTCGGCCCCGCCCCCCGGTGCGCCGCGTCATCCGCTGTGAATGACAGCAGCGCCAGACAATTGCCAGGCTGGGAACCGAACAGGACTACCAGCACGCGCACCGGACTTTCGAAGGGTGATGTTAGTAAAAGTAAAGGCTCGGGGGGGGGGGGGGGGGGGCTTTGCTGTCAGATGTTTTTTTACCTTAATGGATAGGATGCATTAAGGTAAAAAAACTTTTACCTTTACAACCCCTTTAAGAATAATAAATACATATATTATAATCAAGTCTAGATGCATTTGTATTTGAGGGGCAATGTCAAGCTATCATTGCCTTGAAAAATCTTGGCTGTTTATACAAACAGCAATAATTATGTCTTTATTTTATTTATTTATTTATTTCTCCTTTCTTCCCATGTTTGTTTCTGAAAGTAAATTCTAGAGGCAAAAGTGTGCATAGTATGTAAAAAGGAGTCCAAAGACTCTTCATAGTTCAGAAATTGTGAACCCATATCATCTTTCTCTTTTTGACAGTCTGAACAGTTAAATTGCCCTTCTACATAAAATAAGACATTGTGCCACCTCCAATATCTATTTTTAGCTGTAGTTTTACCTAAAACAATGACACAATATTAAGTTTGCCTTCAACCCAATGATTTACAGTTCAGGTACGCTCAACCCTAGTGCTGAACATTGTCATGTTTATTACTTATTAAATGCCCTAAAGCCAATAAGAAAATGTATAGGTACATCTTTGTTCTGACAGAAAGGGGTGGGAGGGGTCAGAACTCAATAGCAACCTGTTCGGTTGAACGAAAAATAACTTATAGCGTGTACCCCAGCTTAAAAGTGGCCAGTTCATTAACAATGGCCAGATTTAAAATGGTTAAATTGAATTCCTAAAGTTTATTTCCACTTTTTCAGTCAAATTTGGAAGCCCCCTAAATGTTTGTTATGTTTTCCTATATACACAGCATACCTAAAAAAAAATATTTTCTTTGAATACTTCTTTGCTTCCTATTCTTTTGTAAAAAAAACAAGTCTATTCAGGACTGTAAGTTATTCTGAACAATCTCATTGTGGGCTGCAGCAACAGTCAATTTTCGTGCGGCCATTGAATTGTAATAATCGGACATGTTACCATTAACATCACCAGGACATTAATTTAAGCCATAATGTACAAAATTGTAAAATGCTGCAATCAAAATTTCCTTCTAAGCAGTTAAATGTTATCGTACCATTAGCAATCATACTTCTGGTTGGACAATCTTTATTCTTGTTTATTTATTCATGTAGTTTTAGTTGAATAACTATTTGAAGAACACAAAATGCTGCTGGCGTCAAAGCTCATGATTATTTGCAATTTGCAAAGGGATGATTTAAAGTTTGATTTAGGATCTTATCCAACTCACAACAAGAGAAACTGCCTGGGGTGTGGAAGTATGTTTGAATATGGACATACACTTACTGGGCATGAAGCCAGTTTTCGTTATCTCTATTCCATTTTTTTTTTTTTTTTCATAAAACATGGTGCATTCTGCAGGCAGGTTCTCCTGGAAATTGAATACAGTTGCCAAGAAAGTGGATCTGCCTGAAGCTGATATCACACAGTAAGAAGACACAGAGCTTTGGTAAATAACTCATTTTTATTCTAACAAAAAGACAATGGTTCACAAACTGGATGAAAAATGCACAAGAAAGGAACAGAATTAGCACATATAATTTTACTTGTGATCACTTATACTGAAATAGACTATAAGTGGCAATTTAGTCTTATAAGTAGGTTTAATCAACTCATATTAGCATAATATTAGCTATTCAGAAATAGTTGTATATTATATTTTTGTATCCAGAAGCATTTGCCAAAATATGTTTATCATTGTGTTTACGGTATGTGTAATCATTTACGTATTCACTTACTTATTGGTTGGATTATTAGTTTGCTTGCTTATTCCTAGTAAAAAAAAGTGCCCAGGCACAATTGAAAAGACTACAAGTATGCTGCAAGTGAGAAGAGAAACCTGTTAACCTGACTGTGGGTTACAATTAGTAAGGAGCGAAACTGCTTATGGAAAGTGGAAGTAAACACTCAGGGCCAGATTCAGGTAGGACTTACGTCGACGTATATCGAGATGCGCCGCGTAACTGTGCACCGTCGTATCTGTGCGCCGTACCCACAGAAATAGATATGCCTGAAAATAGGCTTCTTCCGACCGTTGTAACTTTCCTACGCCGGCGTATTGTGGGTGCATATTTATGCTGGACGCATCTGGTGCGCCCATTCATTTACTATTTAAATATGCAAATGAGGGAGATACGCCGATTCGCGAATGTACTTGTAACTTGTAACGTGTAAGTTGTACGTCCGGTGCAAAGTTACCCCTCATAAAGCAGGGGTAAGTCAGCAGCAGACGTGCACAGGTCAGCTGGAGAGCAGCTACAGCAGCACCGTTACAGACGAGCTGAGCAACCACACTTGCAGGACAACACATCCGTATGCCAACATGCCAGGGGCAGCAGTGGTCCTAGCACTACTACTGTGGCCACAGGCACGGAGGAGGAGGGCACGGGAAAGGACCCAGAGGCATCTTTGCACGTTAAACACACACATTCATCATGGCACACAGACAATGAATGAATGAATGAATGAAAACTTATATAGCGCGGCACATGCAAACTGAATCTCCTCTGGCATCGCCAATGCACGTATGCACACCACTGTGGTCCATAGCTCACACACACCACATCCACATCACATTGGATTAGCCCAAGTCCACCATGCAGGACTTGGGAGCAGAAACGCCACGCCAAGGCCCCAAGTACTGTATGTCGCTGTCCATTCATAGCACATTCACACGGTCGTGAGGATAACCTCTCCCCGACGACCCAGGGTGACAAACCTTAATGGCAGGAGTGCCACCCCCACATTCACACACCAGTCACACTGTAGCCTTCACTCCTCACCGTGTGCAGATACTACAAAATAAATAAACTCATAACCTGAGTATACAAAGAAACAAAAAAACTCATCACGTGAGCAAAAAAAAAAATCAAAAAAGGCACTCATCTGCCCTGTCGTGGGCCAAGCCTGTTGCCACGGCTCCAGCTCCTTAACTGCCTGGGGGAGCCTCAGGTGGGGAGATGGTGCATCAGGAGGCGGAGGAGCATCCCCTGGACACTCCCTTGCTGGCTGCCTGCCCTCCAATGCCAGGGCAATGCGGGTGAGGACCACATTTGTGTCCGACAGCAGCAGCCTTGTCTGCCTCCCCTCCACCACGATGGCAGCAGTATTTGCCTCGATGGCCACTGCCAGGCTCTTGACTTCTGCCGCGAGGCCTGTTGTGGTGGCCTGCAGCTCCCCAAGGCTACACAGTTACAGCTCACATCCTGGATGCTGTCGTGTATCTGGGACGTGAATGCCAGGCTGTCTGCAACACGCCACATCTCCACAGCGACAGCACCCATATGGCGGGTCTGGCAGGCCTGATCCGTGGCAAGCGTTTCCTGTATGGCCTCAGGAACACCTCTGGTTTTGCGGGTTGCCTTCCTGGGGGAGGGGAGTCTTCGGGCCGTGTGTACGGGGAGGCCCTTGAGGGGCTTTCCCTGATGAGGGAGGAGGGTGGGGGGCTTCCCCTGATGAGGGTTGGGAGGGTGCAGGGATGATGGGATCCTCCACGAGGTATAAAACGTCCTCCAGATCACCATGCTCCTCCACCACTTCCTCGAGAGAGGCGTGGGCACTCCCCTCTGGCGATGGCGTGGGTCGCCCAGCAGCCGACGACGGCACAGCTCCCTCCAGAACATCTTTGGATGACACAAAACATTCACATGTTGGTGGACCCACACACTTGGCACATGTTCCCTTCCACCTTCTCACATGCTACACACCGGATAGGAGATAAAACACACTTACCTGTACTCAAGGCCTGGTCACCGGAGTCAAAACCCTCAATGCCCTCCACCTGCTCCTGCTGCAGGCATTGGGCGATGACCTCCTCCTCATCTGTCAATCGCACAGATGTGGCTGGTCCTCCTCTCGTGCCCCTGGTGTGCCTCCTTATAAGCGCCAGCTTGTCTCGGACCTTACGTCTCAGATCATTAATTTTTTGGGCAAAAGCTTCGGGCTTCCTGTTCTCATGCCCTACTGTATTGACCTGAAGGGTGATCTCCTCCAAAATCTCCCTCTTCCGTGCCTTGCTGGTCTGGGCACTTTGGGCACCATGGAGGAACTTGTCATATTTGGCCATTCCAGACACAATAAAAGCCCTCTCCTCTGTAGAAAAGTTCCTCTTCCTCCTCTCCTTGCCTCCATTCCTAGCTTCCGCCATCGCCCAGCAAAAGTACCTTGCTTCAGGGGGGAAACAAGCAGGATGTACTTTTGCGTCGGACGGGCGGATGTCTGGGCGTATTTATGCGCTCGGCGTAAGCCGGTTGGCCGGCGTATCCCAGGAAGTTGTGCCGGCGTAGTTTTGAGCATGCCGTTTTAGATACGCCAGGTGTAAAGCATTGCACCACGCTCAGATGATCATTTGCATAAGGTCAGATCCACTTCCACTTACGCTGCCTTACACCGACAAAATTACGTTACGCCGGCGCATCGTTGGGAGCATTTTCATTGTGAATAGTGTGCTCAGCGCTCTGTGCCTCGTCGGCATCACTCACAAAAATATGCGCCAATCTACCTGAATCTGGCCCTCAGTGTCCAATTGCAGAAAACAGAACTTGTATTAAAGATAAAGTGTGAACGACACAGTCTAATTCAAAAGGTAAAAGCTCAAGTCTCCTCCAGCCTTAAACACTAAACAAAGTGCCCAGCACTTGTGCTGGAAACAGGCTCAAGGTTTACCTGCCAGCCACAAGGCACATGAAGGCTTGCTGAGACCAGCTATTGCTGGGTCACAGATCCTATACCCAGTGTTAGATGATTCATACAAAGTCAGATCTGCCACTAAACGTTAAAAATCTATTCCTTTGTTACACTTAGCAACTACAGCTGCTACTGAGTGTTCCCAGCCTCCTGTAAATCAGTACCCTGCTATATGTTACCACACTTCCCCTTCATGTTATCCATTAAAATCTCCCCCTGCAATATCATTACCCATAGCAACCTCTCAGACCTCTCCTTCTACTTCTGTTATTCTTTCCTCTATAGTACCTTGTACTGTTACTACTTTTCCATCAGCAGTACACTCTAGTCAGCACATGCAAATACATGCAGAACTCCAGTATCTAAGACAAAAAAGAAACAGTTTTCTTCTGTTCATTTGATCATGCCACTATCCACTGCTGCCTCAAACATTATTCAACCAGTTCCAGATTCAATGCTGCCTGCTGATGGGGTCCAGTTCTGCTCCATGCTGCCTGCTGATGGGACCCAGTCTTCCTTCATGCTGCCTGTTGGTGGGGCCCAGTCTTCCTCCATGCTGCCTGCTGATAAGGTTCAGCTTGTCTCTGTGCTTGCTGATGGGGTATGACTGCCTTTATGTGTCCTGGTGATGGGGTACACCTGTCGCTGATGCCCTTCTGTCTACTGGCAAGCCTGCTGCTTGTGCCCTGCTTTAATCTGCCCAGCCTGCCACTGGTGCCCTGCGGTCCTCTGCCAAGCCTGCCACTGGTGCCCTGCTGTCCTCTGCCAAGCCTGCTCATGACCTGCCATTCCTGGGGCACCCCCCAGCTGGACTATGCTGATTTTTTGGCTGCTGCTTAAAAAAAAATCACATTTTATTTTGATCCATATAATATAAAAAGTCCCAATCTGGGGTATTGGATATAAAATATTTTTTGACATTACAGGTAGAATCACAGTAGAAAAAAACACAAATTACAACATACAATCGTACATATATAGCAATTGGTTCATAGTGGTAAATTCAGATAAATTAATAAATAAATGATTTTGCGCTAGAGTAAATAAATAAATATATACAAACAATCCTCTCACCGTGAAATAAGTGATAAAGTGCTATCTATTGAATAACAACCAGCTATTAAGACACATGTGACAAAGATCAAATATGTAAAAGTGATCCAATATACATATACATAAAGTGCTGCTGTGCAGATATAGTCACCCTGAATGATGCAAATAAAGTGCACCAATAAACACAATAGTGGATGGTTCAATAATACAATGATGGTATATTGTTATCACTTATTTCACGGTGAGAGGATTGTTTGTATAATTTATTTACCCTGGTGCAAAATCATTTATTTATTCATTCATATTATATGTGTTTAGTAAACACTAATAGATTTAGCAGCTTTTGTGTTGTTTTTTGGTTCCCTAATTTTTTTTATATACACACAAGTAGCGCGAGAGACCCTTTCTATTTGGTAATTTCAGATACTTGCTGTTGTAACTGATCATAATTGCACAAGTACAGTAGATGCTTTTAAGAGCTGGAAAAATTCCAACGCAGATCAAAACATTAAACTTTTTCTTCTTCAGGGACTATTTACCACTCTATGAACACATATAGGGCCAGATTCAGGATGGCGAGCGGTTCTTTATTCCGGCGTAACGTTTCTAACGTTACGCCGCTGAAACTTTTTGCGTAAGTACTGTATTCACAAAGCACTTGCTCCTAAAGTTGCGACGGCGCAGCGTAAATGGGCCGGCGGAATTCTAATTGGGCGGGTAGGGGGCGTGTAGTATTTAAAATAGGCGCGATCCCACGGCAAACGTACTGCGCATGCGCCAGCCGTCAATGTATCCCAGTGCGCATGCTCCAAATTATGACAGTGTTATCGACGTGAACGTCAATGACGTCAATCCCCATTCACGGACAAGTTATGCAAACAAAGTAAAACGTTTCCAATTCGACGCGGTCACGACGTCCATACTTAACATAGGATGCGCCTACTTTTTTTTATAAATTCTTTATTTTTTACTTTTTTCTTTTCCAAAGTTTCAAGTTACACATTAACACATTTCTTAACATTCATTTGAATCAATTATAACCAAGAGAGAGAGAGACCGAGAAAAAAATAATAATAATAATAATTGATAGATAGCCAAAAAGGAGGAAACAAAGGAACCCCCTTCCTTTCATCTCCTCTCTCCCTCTCCTTAACTTCTGTGGATTAATGTACAATCTTATTTCTTACCGGTCTATTCCCCCCTATTTCGCCCCCCTCCCTACCCAAAAAAAAAAAGAAAAAAAAAGGGGACTTCCCTATCCAACCCCCCATCGGCCGTCTCTCCCCCCCCTTACACATCTATCCCCACTGCTCCTCCCTAAACCTTAGATATGGGGCCCGATATCTTCCGGTATCTCTCATCTTTGTCTTTCAATGTCATTGTGAGATTCTCCATTATTTGAATCTCCGCCACTCTCGCGATCCACTGAGCTTTAGATGGGGAGATCTCTTGTTTCCACAGGATCGGGATACATGCTCTCGCAGCTATAATGAGATGTGTTAACAACGAGTTTTTGTATTTTTCTACTGACATAGGGATATCTAGTAATAGCACGGCTGATGGTCTACCTTCTAGGTTAATCCCTGTGATTGTTTTGATCGTTTCTATCACCATTTCCCAGAATTCTTTTATTTTTGCACATTCCCAAAAGATATGCAGTAGTGTCCCTTCTGCTGCGTGGCATCTCCAACACCTATCTGGGGTCTGCGGGTATATTCGTTGTAATACTGTTGGTGCGCCTGCTTTTTGTTGCTTTATCTTTACGTCAGGAAAACCCTTACGTAAACATCGTAAAGTGATTGCGTCGGGCCCGCGTACGTTCATGAATTGCCGTATCTCGCTGATTTACATGTTCTCGGCGTAAATCAGCGAGAACGCCCCCGGCGGCCATTTTAAAACTGCAGTTAAGATCCGACGGTGTAATACAATTACGCCTGTCGGAATCTTTGCAGCAAACCAACATATCTTGTTTTCTGCATACAGAAAACAGATAAGCCGGTGCAAAGTGTGAGTTATGCCGGCGTATCACTGATACGCTGGCATAACTCTACCTGAATCTGGCCCATAGCCATTACTAAATATACGTCAATTTACACTTGTCATATATCAAGCAATTTACATCACGTATTTAATTTTGCCAAAACTCTAGCCCACAGACAACACCTGGACAGGCTATAGTCCTCTTCCCAGCACACAAAGGGCCAGATTCAGGAACACTTGCGCTGGAGTATTTCGATATGCGCCGCGTAACTGTGATGATGCGCCGTCGTTTCTATGTGCCCGTACCCACCAAATTAGATGCGCCTAATAACGGGTCATTTGCGACCGGCGGAACGTTCCGACGCCAGAGTATCGTCAGCGCTTATTTTCGCTGGGCGCATCAGTCGCGCCCATTGATTTCCCCTGCAAATATGCAAATGAGGGATTTTTCCCAATTCACGAACGGATTAGCACCATACGCTGGCTACATGCGCCGCCCGTATCTCGTCCGTCCGGCGCAAAGTTATTTCTACAAAAGGCTGCTTTATCTTTACTCCAGATGGCCACAGGTCAGCAGGAGAGCAGCTACAGCAGCGTTACCGACGATAAGAGCTAGCTGAGCACCCCCACTTGCTGGACAACACCTCTGTCCATGCTTGTCTGTCAACTTTTACAGCCATGGAGGAAGACATCATAGGTCTCCATAGCCGAGATGACGGCTGACAGCTCCTGGCCATTAAAGTTCAGCTTTCTCCTGTGTGTTTGCGGGGAACAGGAGCAGCCATCTCAGAACAAAAGTAACATCACTGCGGGGAGGGGGAGCAGGATATACTTTAGTGCCGGAATGGTGCTTCTACGGGCGCATTTAAACGCCCAACGGAAGGCATTGCGCTGACGTTTCCCGTGCAGTGGTGCCGACGGAAGTTGTGAGCATGCGCACAAAGGGGGCGAGTGGAGCCTCACTCACTGCGCATGCTCCGTGGTTGATGCGCTGAACGTAAGCCTCTGCGCTGGGCTCCGCCCATCATTTACATATGATCACACCCACTTCCACTTGCGTCGGGTTACGCCAGCGCATTATCGTTACTCTGGCGCAAGTTTACGCGCAACTGCTATGTGAATTACTGGACTTGCGCTGAAAGGGTCTTCAGAGTAACGTAAATGAGAAGCGTTACTCCAGAGGAAAGATACTCTCATCTACCTGAATCTGGCCCAAAGACTATAGGAGCACTTTCAAACCACCAAGTTAGCCAAATTCATATCCAGTATGGAGCATAGGGCCCTATGGGTAAACATACTAGAAATAAATAAACTAAGCCAAGGTATATGTAAATATAACATAGTACTTAGAGTTTGCAAGTGCTGTGAACAGTATGCTTAAATGGAAGAGAATTACCTCTGTTTAAATTCCCTGAAAACACGCGCGCCAACAGGGGCATGTAATTACAATTCTTGATATAATTTTTAACAGCAGGGCCTGTTCCAGCGCCCACCAAGAGTAACTGTGAGGACTGAGGCCGCATACACACGATCAAATTTGTCTGCCTAAACTGGTCTGACGGACCGTTTCAGCAGACAAATCCGATCGTGTGTATGGGCTGTCGGACAAATTTTAAAGCATGCTTTAAAATTTGTCCGTCGGATATGTCTGCTGGTTAGTACACTAACCAGTGGACATATCTGCCCGCACATGCGTCGAATGGATTGGACGCATGCATGGAAGTTTTTTACTTCATGGTGTGGTGACGTGGCGGCGCCAACGTCACCGCCACGTCACCGCGCTGTCTGCTGGCGGGGATTTTGATCCGATGGTGTGTACACGCCGTTGGATGAAAATCTGAAGGAGACATGTCCGTCGGACAGTTTCAGTGGACATGTCCTTCCGTGTGTACGCTGCCTTACAGTGTTGTGGCACCATCACCACCACCAAAGACCCAATTTTCTGCCACTGTTCAACAGTGGCATGTAATTACAATGTACCAGTCCAAATGTACCAGTTCAAAATTACAAAAAATTCTACTTAAAGAGGAAGTAAACCTCTCATTTTTTTTTACAAAAAAAGACCCTGCAAGAGAAAAACATAATGAGCTAGTATGCACTGCACATTAACTCATTATGTGGCATTATGTGGCACTTATTTTTCTGCCACTGTTCAACAGTGGCATGTAATGACAATCTTGATATAAAAGTTTTCAGCAGGGCGTCCATCACCCACCAAGAGTAACTGTGAGGGCTTACAGTGTGGTGTGCAACACCAACACCTAAGGCCCAAATTTCTGCACATAGGGCAGGCCCCCACTTTCAAACATCCGACATCTAGCTACTGTGACACGACGTCCCTGGGACGTCGTCCTTCACTTCCGCGATTGCGTGTCCCCTAGAAGACCCGGCGCATCACGGATCACGGTAAATTGCCGCTGATAGCGGCCGTTTACCACGTGATCGCGCCGTCGAATGACGGCGCGATCACTTGTAAACAAACCGGCGTCATTTGATGACGCCGGTTCCTCCCTTTCCTCCCTCTCCTCTCTGTACCGTTTGGGACAGTGTGCGAGGAGAGGGGCGGGGGCGGGGTGTCAGCAGCAGCTGTGCTGTGGCTGGATCTGTGACAAATGCAGTCACATATCCAGCCATCTCTCCTTCCATCCCAGCTCTGCAATACCCAGTACCCTGCAATACCCCAGTACCCTACAATACCCCGGTACCCTACAATACCCCAGTACTCAACAATACCCCAGTACTCAACAATACCCCAATACCCCAGTACTCAGCAATACCCCATTACTCAGCAATACCCCAGTACTCAACAATACCCCAATACCCCAGTACTCTGCAATACCCCAGTACTCAGCAATACCCTGCCCAATACTCTGCAATACCCCGATACTCTGCAATACCTCGATACGCTGCAATACCCTGCGCGATACTCTGCAATACCCTGCGCGATACTCTGCAATACCCTGCGCGATACTCTGCAATACCCCAATACTCTGCAATACACCGCGCGATACTCTGCAATACCCCAAACGATACTTTGCAATACCCCAATACTCTGCAATACCATGCGCGATACTCTGCAATACCGCCTATGGGGTTTTTTAAGTAGCAAAGTTTGGCGCCATTCCACAAGTGTGCGCAATTTTGAAGTGTGACATGTTGGGTATCTATTTACTCGGCATAACTTCATCTTTCACATTATAAAAAAAAAATGGGCTAACTTTACTGTTTTGTTTTAAAAACACGCGTTTAATAAATGTCTGCGAAAATACCATGCGAGATAAAAAGTTGTAACGGCCGCCATTGTATTCTCTAGGGCAGCCTTTCTCAACCTTTTTACCGCTGGGGAACCCTAAAAATAATTTTCAGGTCTCGGGGAACCCCTGATAAAACACATTCATTGGGGGTCAGTGGAAACAACGCCCCTTACTGGTGGTCAGTAAGAAGAATGTCCTTTTTTACAGTAGTGGTAGGAATGCCCTCCTTACAGAGAACTATGAAGATCATTGGTGTAATACCACTGGCTCCTCCAAGTGGAATTGCCTCAGAACTATGTAAGCACCATCAAACAGGAGGTAAATCAGCCACAGCTCAAGGAACCCCTAGCCACCTCTGGAGGAACCCTAGGGTTCCATGGAACCCTGGTTGAGAATGGCTGCTCTAGGGTCTTTGCTAAAAAAGCATATATAATGTTTTGGGGTTCTATGTAATTTTCTAGCAAATAAATGATGATTTTTACATGTAGAAGTTCTCAAAACAATTGTCCAGACAGAAAGGTGATAAGAAGCGTTTCAGTGTCACTAAGGAGAAAACATGTCTCTAGGAACCAAAACAACAAGATAACTTGCAGGGTAAGAGATGAGAAAAACATTACAAGTTAGATACATTTTGCTAATATGTCATAAAATGGATGCTGGCTTACAAAATGGAGTATAGAAGGTTCATTCTCTTTCAGCTAGGATATCACCAATCCCCACACAGCGGCATAGTTAAGTGTTTGTCATCCTAGGACCGGTATACGTTGACTATCCATTGTACCTTACCGATATAGCCCTCCGGAGAAGAGTGGGCCTGTACTCTCTTCAGTTGATAACTAGGAAGAGTTCTTTCATAACACATTACAATCCCTCACTTTTTTCCAAAAAGGTATGCTTATTGTAGGGTGAGATTTCAACTTGGCCCTCACACTCTCTCTAGACACCTCATCGGGCTCCTCGACTCTGACATACAGAGCTCTACGAGCGATCAAGACACAACTAAGGACCCTGACGTTACACGACACATGGTGCACACTACACCTCAATGTCAAAGATTTTACATTTTTCTCCTCACCACAAAATACAGTAGGTACACTAGAATCGACTATTTCTTCATCTCGCAAGCCAACTTAGCTTCCCTATAAAGCGCAACCATTGAACCAATGCTTCTCTCAGATCATAACCCCATTACAATGACTGTAACTTTCCTGACAGGGCCCAAACATTCCAATATCTGGAGGCTTGACAACTCCCTATTGAGCGACCCGGAAGTGGCACAGCTACCGACCCACGTTTAACTCAATTTTTTTGAGAGAATGAATTAAAAGAGATAACCCTTATGATGCTCGGGGCTGTGCACAAATGTGTTATCAGAACTTATCTCCCTAGCAGCCAAACGGAAGAAACTTAGACAAGCACACATAGCAGAACTGTCAGCACGCATTCATTCTCTCAAAAAACAACATAAGCAGACACTGACAGCAAACTTGCTATCGGAACTTGTACAAACTAGAGAAATATTACTTGAGGAATTGGGGAAGAAAATAAGACTCCTTCTCCATATTAAATGGCACACGACAGGGATGCCCCTTATCCCCAGTCATAATCGTCCTAACACTAGAACCTTTACTTCGCAGACTCCGATCGAACCCAGATATCAAGGGGGTAGAAATTAAAGGAAAACAATTACAAATTAGCTGCTTATGCTGATGACATCCTATTGCTCCTCACTGACCCAATTACCACGTCTTCCATTGTTTTATGAGATTTTGGCCTATTTAATTCACTCTCCAGCCTCCAAATAAACTTTGGGAAATCCAGAGCCCTTAACATATTCCTACCTTGCACAATGCTAAGCTAATTGCCCCTTTGGATGGGATTTGCACGCCATCACCTATTTGGGAATCCAATTTCTTGCAACGTTAACTAAACCTATACTCCAAAAACTTTCCTTCCCATCCTCAAATCTATTAAGCAAGATCCCACAAATGGGAACAGGATACCTTCTCATGGTTTGGGTGAGTGGCAATTGTAAAAATGAATATTCTACTCAGATTATTATATCTTTTACAAACTGTACCTATTAAACTCCCATGATCCTTCTTCTCAACTTACAAACAAATATGCCTGAACTTTATTTGGGCATCTAAACACTAGACATGTGCAGACTGGAATATTTTGTTTTGTTTTCGTCTGGAAAATATATTTATTTAGTTACTCCCAAAAATCGTTTTAACTTATTTCGTTTTTCGTTGGGGAATAGCTTTCGTCCTAAAATCCAATAATATTTGGTTTCTGTCGAATAGTCAAAAGAATATTCGACGAAACTTCTAAACTTTACGTCAAATCGTACATTTCCGGTCGAATATTCTGCCTACAAGAATTCTAATGTTGTACGACTAGTAAATATTTCAAATCTATTCTCTATAATGTCGAATCTATTTTCTCATAAATCGAAATCTATTCTCTGTAATGTCGAATCTATTATTTCTATAGTGTTGAATCTTCTCTCTATGATGTTGAATCTTTGCTCTATGATGTCGAATCTTTTCTCTATAATGTCGAATCTTTTCTCTATAATGTCAAATCTTTTCTCTATAATGTCGAATCTCTCTATATCAAATTTTTACCGCAACGAAAACTAAAATAAAGCACTTTTTATGTTGGATCTTCCGGTTTTCGTTCCTTGCGCTTTCGTTATCGTTTGTTAACGTTCCGACGAAAATGCATTCTAACGAAAATGAATGCACATGTCTACTAAACACCCTCAAATAGGGTGGGACAGGTTAGTACTACCCAAATTGAAGGGATGATTAGGACTACAGACATATCTAAATACTATTGGTCGTTAGACATGTGCATTTGTTTTCGTTAGAATGCATTTTCATCTGGAAATCAGGTATATTCGTTATCGTTTTAACAAACGATAACGAAAGCGCAGAGAACGAAAACCGAAAGATCCAACATAAAACATGCTTTATTTTTCGTTTATAGAGATTCGATATAGAGAGATTCGACATGACGCTGACTGAATACAGTGAATAGCAATCTGTCTATCGAACCTGATATACACAAACATACGGTACTTTTCAACATTATGGAGAAAAGATTTGACGCTATAGGGAAAAGATTCAACGATATAGGGAAAAGATTTGACGCTATAGGGAAAAGATTTGACATTATAGAAATAATAGATTCGACATTACAGAGAATAGATTTCGATTTATGAGAAAATAGATTTGACATTATAGTGAATAGATTCAACATTATATAGAGAGAATATATTCGACATCCACATTATAGAGAGATTATAGATTCTTACTAGTCATACAACATTAGAATTCTTGTAGGCGGAATATTTGACCGGAAATGTACGATTCGGCGTAAAGTTTCGATGTTGCGTCGAATATTCTTTGACCATTCAACACCATTTGACAGAAACCAAGTATAATATCTGGATTTTCGGACAAAAGCTATTCCCCAACGAAAAACTAAATAAATCAAAACGATTTCCGGGAGTAACTAAATAAATGTATTTTCCGGACGAAAACGAAAAAAAACGAAACAAAATATTCCAGTCGGCACATGTCTATTGGTGGTGTCAGTTGACCAGGGTGGTAGACTAGCCTCTTCGCACAAAAAATAAGGACTAAACCATACTTGAGGACTCTTTCTCCCAACTTCCTATACACCACCTTCCATTGATCAAATCAACCTCGATCCCCAAAAAAAGACTACCCACCCTCTAATAGGCCCCACACTATTGACTTTTAGATTGGTATGCAAAAAGCAAAACCTTGCCTCCACACCCAGACCGCTGACCTCCATAGACAGGAACCCTGATTTCCCACCAGGGCTCAAAGAATTTACCACACAGGATCCACAAACACTTCAAGGGCAGACAGACTTTTTGAGAAGCTCCTAGACTACCAGATCCTCATAACCCGCAACCCAGATCTTTCAATCTTTCATTTATTCAAAAGTAGTGATCCCAAAGATAACATAGCCAGCAAACAATGGTAAAAAGACCTAGCAATCAAATTATCAAAGGAAAATTGGGAACGAGTACTCTCCCATATCCATAATGGATCCACTAACGTATCCGCACAGGAAAACAGGTTCAAAATTAATTCTAAATGGTACAGGACTCTAAATGTAATCCATAAGTACCACCCTACTATATTGGAGATGTAACACTGCTCCATATTTGGTGGGAATGCCCACTGATACAACCCTACTTGAAAGAAATTCACCGCTTACTCCCCTGATTACGACTTACACCCCAGAATATACACCAGAACAATACCTACTTCACCATACATCCCTACCCCAATTGGCCTACAATAAATCCCTCACCATATACCTTATCAAGGCGGACAAAATGTGCATTCCTTTACACTGGAAAGCCTGCTCCCCGCCCCCCTACCATTGCAGAATGGCTCAAACGTACAGGTAGAATAGCGAGGATGGAAGACTTAATGCAGCAGACTAGAGAAACCCCAACAAAATATAGCAAAACATGGGCCTGCTGGATAGACTTTACCAAATCCACTGAATTAAATCACCTCTCAAAATGACCCTATAGCTTGACCTGGAGAAACCTACACAGAACAAAATGCTGAACCGCAACAACATTTTCAGTATCCCCCCCAGATTCCCACCCTACCGATACCCTCCTGAATATCCCCCCAGAGAGCCGGTAAACTTAATTTACTTATCCTTGTGGTAGAGATTTTTCAAATCCATACTTATAAGATTTGTATGAAGATGTATATGTCTTTCTTTTACAAGGCTTTATTATTAATGTGACTGGGATTTGTCTTTAGATGACTCTGTCATCTGAGGAGGATGTTTTTGGAGTCAACAGCTTGCCCAGCTGTGGAAGTTCACCTAACAAAAGATTCTTTTGATCATATGTTGGCATATGGATGTTACCTCATTGTATTTAAACAAGTTCTTGTCATCTTCTGTAGGATTAAAAACCACATTTAGATTGCCTGTGTTAATTAGAAATGTACAATAATACCAGGTGTGTGTGTATAGAGATTGGCCAGACAGGAAATATCCATTTAGCAAGGTGTCTGTGTCTGGTAATATGCTAATTGTGGGAACTGGCCAAGACAGTTCCTATATGTCAAGAGGATGTGACAACAGGGAGTTACTGGGTGGGAGGTCCTGATGTGCCATTCTATTCAGACACATGAGCAACCAATCATATCAAAGGTTTTTCGAAGTTTTTGGAGGGAAAAAGTGTAGTCTGAGGGGTATAAAAATCAGTGTATGATGTCCTAATCAGACAGACTGAATCATGATGAATGAGCTAACCTAGCAGCCTGGTGATGTAATCTCTCCCTCTCTCTCTCTATGTCTGTCTCTCTCTGTCTCTCTCTCTGTCTCTCTCTGCCTCTCTCTGTCTCTATCTGCCTCTCTCTCTATCTGCCTCTCTCTCTGTCTCTCTCTCTCTCTCTCTGTCTCTCTCTGTCTCTCTCTCTCGCTGTCTCTCTCTACAACTTAGCATTTCTTATTGTTGAATCCTCTATAGCCATATTCTTATTAATATCATGTATGTTGTATCTGTATTCAGCAGTATCCTCTGTTTGGACAAGTAATATCCTTTACGTTATGGTTGTAAATATTGGAATAATACAAGTGTCTTCTTGTTATCAATAAATGTAATCCTTTTAATTTCTATATAGACAAAAAGGTTTTTATAGCTTATATTAATTATGTACGTGCGATATTAATATTTCTTTAACAAATGGTGCCCTGTGTGATAGGAGAGTTTGAAGTTTGGATAAATATGATTTCTTGTATGGTAGACAGAGCTGGTTTTTAAGTCTTTTCAGAACTTAACCTTTTACTTTTTGTCTATGTAATCCTTTATGTTGATGAGACTGGTTTTGAATAATGTAGATATATATAAAATGAAATCGCAGCAGGGTGTCAGTGCGAATAATAAGGATGCTGTTTGGAATCTTGAATACATTTGGCCAGATTCTTAGCGAGGTACGATGGTGTATCTCCAGATACACCGGTGTGTCTATGTTTCTGGCCCTCGGTATCTATGCGACTGATTCTTAGAATCAGTTACGCATGGATTTTGCCTAGATCCGACTTGCGTAAGTCACTTGCACTGTTGGATCTAAGTTGTAATGTTACGCTGGCCGCTAGGTGGCGTTCCTGCTGATTTCTGCGTCGAATATGCAAATGAGCGTGATACGCCGATTCCTGAACGTAGTTGCGCGCCATTGTCGTAGTTAGCATAGTTTGCGTAAGCGTATAGTTACCCCTGCTAGAAGGAGGGGTGACCTTGCATAGGTCCGGCGTACACCATGTTAGGTATGGACAACGTCTGTTTTTTCCGTTGTTTCCGTTGTTTACGTAGCTCGTTGCGAATGGGGCTGTATGTTAATTACGTTCACGTTGAAACCAATTTATTTGCAGCGTATTATGGAGCATGCGCAGTGGGCTACGTTTATGACCGACGCATGCGCAGTTCGTTTGGCGCGGGGGCGCACTTAATTTAAACACAGCACGCCCCACTCCTTCCTACTTTGAATTCCACGCGGTTGCGCCGGCCCATTTACGCTACGCCGCCGCAAGTTGCGGAGCAGGTGCTTTGAGAATACAGCACTTGCCCGTAAAAGGTGCCCGTAAAAGGTGCAGAGGCATATCATAAATGGTATACGCTACACCGGAAAACCGCAAATCTATGAGAATCTGGCCCAGTGTGTCTCTGCCAAAGAGAAATTTCGGTGGACTCTTTGAATATTAGGCCAATCTTGTGAGTGAAACACACCTATGCTTTTGGGCTGCGTTTCCACTAGTGCAACTCCAATGTCACCTGATACAGGGTGCGATTGTGAGATGCAGCTTTAGTGCGACTATGGTGTGGCCTTGAATGCGTTTTTGATCCAGAAGTTGGATCAGAATGCTGAAGGTACCTTAACAGTCGCTGCAGCTTTGAGCCACATAGATTGGAATGGGGGCTATTGAAAACAGTGGGTTGCGATTTGTAATGCGACTGTGTCCAAAGTCGCATGGCAGATCGCATCAGTGGAGACAGAGACTAAATCACACTGAATTATCTGGATGTATGTGAATCTATTTTTCTGTGTAAACAAACAGTGTAATTAGATCTGCAAATACTGGCTATATTGTAACTGCTAAAAATCATTGAGCGTCAGTTAGAATTGCCTCCTACCCTACAAACAATCATAGGGTCTAATCAAGCTTAACGCTTGGGAAGCCCTGTGGTAAGTAAGCATTTCTTTTAAAATACATTGGAAAGTCCACGGGGAGATTAAACGTATTAAGTTGGGAAAATCTCCGGGCTAACTTTTTCGAAGGGGTATAGTCAGAAGGTTCTGACAAGTAGTAAATAACAGGTGGTAAAGGTGAACAGGGGCGGTACCTGTCAACCCAATCATTGGTCAAAGTCTAGCTAGCTTTGGTAAAATGCGACCTGTAATAAGGTTTGCGGGAGCAGTTCAAGGTTCTTCGTCCGTAAAATGATGGGAAATCAAATCGCTTCCAGGGTCTAACCGTGGGGAACCTTACCACTTGACCCGGAAGGAAGAAATGATAGATAAATATGGACCTTGGGTTGTGAAATATGCAATATTGGGAATCGCTGGACTGAAAAAAGTATTTTAAAGGAGGCTTGGAGGGCAGGGATGGTAGAATAACAGAACTGATGAATAGGGACATCAAAAACAGCCACTAAAATGTAGTAGTGATGAACAGAGATTATAGATTTAAGTATGATATAGAACAGGATGATCTGTGTAAGGTCTTGAGGTCATATTTGACCTAGCTAAGTGTGTTGTGCGGAAGTGTGTGAGATCCATGGATTGTGATGTTTTGTGTTTGTTAAAGTTTAAAATTATGAATGGTGTTCTGTAGTTCACCCCCCCCACCTATTTTTCTTTGACACAAGTTAATTTAAATGGTGTGTGTGTGACGTGTGTTCTCAGCTGCTGACAGCCCAAATGACCCCCCTTCTTTCCAGGTCTGTGAGAATGTGTGAACAGCTGTATTGTCATGCAAACTAAGTGAGCTATTTGAACTGTAAAACAAAAGTAAAAAGCCTCCTAATATTAACTGTAATTTTGCTTCCATAGAAGAAACAGTTTTTTGTTTTGAAGTTTTTCAAGGTGCTCAGTATGGTAAAGTATAATGGTCTTGCAAGACAAAGGGGGGACTTTGTGTTTTGTGTTTGTTTTGAGCTGCTCATTTTTAACCATGGTGAATACATTTTTTTTTGGGGGGGGAACTATTAGTATACTATAAAAAAGAAAAAGAAAAACATTTATATATATATATATATATATATATATATATATATATATATATATATAAAGTCCACGTGGCAGTTTTTATGTATTAAATAATGCATATTAATGAAAAGGTGAGCTCAACAATTTTTGGTATTTTAAAAAGTGCACAGGTTATGTAATGTAATGTATATTTGTGTTAGGCATGTGCAAAAGTGAAAAATTTGTTTCGTTTCGTTTCGTTTCAATTCGTCATTTAATAAATTTCGTTAGGTTAGGTTCGTTACATGTGTTGAATTCGTTTTCGAAATTCGTTCGTTTTCGACCGAATTTCGAAAAATCCGGTCGAAATCGAAAATATTTCGACCGTTTTTCGAATTCGTTCGTTTTCGACCGAATTTCGAAAAAAACTGTTGAAATCGAAAATATTTCAACCAGATTAGAAAACAAATAGTCTCTTTTCAAATAGAATTTTTTTTCGAATTAAATCCGAAATTTTTTTTTTTTTTTTTTCGAATTCCGATCGAAAAGTCCGCGGGTAAAAATTTTTTCGATTTCGACCATTTTTTTTCGAAATCCGGTCGAAAACGAACGAATTCCGAAAACGGTAGAAATTTTTCGCTAATATAGCAATTCGGGAATTCGTATGCATCCGAATGTCTGAATAATGGAAAATTCGTCCGAATTTCGATTCGGAACGAAACGAAATGCACATGCCTAATTTGTGTTTCATATGCTAAGGTCTTGTTACAGGTACTGTATATAACCATTGTTTTGTTTCCAGGTTAAGAATGTTTTTTTTCTTTTTTTTTTATGTTTATTACTAACTTTTATTTTGTGTTTTATCCCGCAGATTTGATAACTGGGTTTTCAGCCTTTCAGAATAAGACAACTTTAGGTTGGTCGGTCGGTCGGTCAGGTTTCACAATGTTTTTAGGTTTTCATGACCAGTTGGAACATCTAGTTGTCTGTCCATCTGACTATGTTTTTGGACCACCTAGCGTGGGTTGCATGTTCTGATCCACTGAATAGCAGAACCTACTAACTGAAGTCTGCGTATTAATTTTTTATTCATTTTTAATGAAAAGTTGAGTAAGACGGCAGGGGATAATTGGCACTCTAACACATATATTAGGCTAAGTAGTGTTCAGGGGTACTCTTTTTAGTGATAAAAGAGTTTTGGGGTATTCTCCAGAGTTTGAAATGAATCAGCCATAGATCCGTGGCATATCTGTTTTCTTATTACCGAAGATCAGACATGCTGACACGTGTAGTTCCATAGCTCTAAAAAAGTAAAAGCCTGATGCTACTTTGGCCGGACATGTGTTTAGCACTGCTTAAACCCCCCCCCCCCCCCGCTGTTAAGCCTGGCTGTACAAGGTTATATTGCCTCAGGCTAAGGTATGCTAATGTACCTAGCTATCTGTATGTCCCCAAATGAATTTCACAACGGTTTCCTTCCGTGTCACCATGAGACACTATTGTCTCCTAGAGTTTATTTTTGTCAGTGGTGGTGGCTATTTGTTACCAATTGCCTAATGAATAGCTGTGTGTGTCCAGGCACACTGGTCAGGACATGTACCCCCTACTGTTCAGTCATCCCAGCGCCTCAGTGTTTATTTTTTTCTTCTTAGTCTATTGGTCAGTTGTCTCTATTAGCACCAGTTCCTTGAGATGGATACACATTATGCAATTTTTGTTTTCCAATTTCTTTTAGATTTACCTGCAGACATGTGGTACAAGGGCCTACCTGATTACATACAAGTTGAAAGTGTATAGGTCTGGCCTCATATTGTATAGTTTTGGTTGAGTCTGGAGGAAAGGTGTGCAGGAAGAGCGTATGGGGTGATACTAGCTCCTGGATATTCCAAGGGCCCTCATTTCCGATATACATGTGGGCATGCAGTATTCTCCTCGGTTAATATCCATAGGTGTCCTTCCTGTCCTAGATATACATGTGGGCATGCAGTATTCTCCTTGGTTAATATCCATAGGTGTCCTTCCTGTCCTAGATGACTTGTGTACCTTAACTGGTGGTCTGTGACTTGCATGCCAAGAAGATCAGTACCCCAGGGTGGCACTAGACTCTTGTCTTTCATGTGAGTCCTGTCTGAATAGTGAAGGCAGTTTGTTTTGAAGTGGTGAAGGATAACATAGTCTAATTACTGAACTGAGCGGGGGAGAAGGTGTGCAGCCTCTAGGAGGGAGCGGGTGCACCGGGTGGCAGGTGGTTTTCAATCTGGGTATCCAGACTATTTCCCATACTTAGGAAAAAGAGAGGCTCAATGGCGACTGTCTTTGGAATGGGAGGTGGGTCACAGAGTACCGTAATCACTATAGAGCTGGAGATGACCAGGAACACATTGGGAGACCCTGGGCTACATATCCGGGAAGGGTTAGGAAATCCAACTCGTTCTATTCTCATCCCTAGGGGCAGGAATGGATCTTTGGGCAGGGACGAAACTTTGTGCATATGTCATGGTCAATTTGGGTACTAAGCTATCAGACCCTATTGGGTTAAACCCTGGAGTCCATCCTGTTCTGAGGGTTTTGAGTCCAGACAGGAATTGAAAGAAGGAAATGTTTGAATGGGTGACTACGATGACCTACATGTATGCGGGGCAGGTACCCAGGAGACTGGTACCTATGCATAATAAGGTGTCTGTTGGCCAAACTAGAGGGTGCCAGGTGATACATCAAGGGGGTGAAAACTTCCTCACAGAGGCAGTGTCTCAAGCTTAGCAGTCCTAAAGAGAAGCTCTCATCTACTGGACATGTGAGAGGTACACCTAGTTGATGTCTCACCTGAGAGGTTGAATCCCGGCACGAGTAATGCGAGTAACTACATACAGGAACATGCCCTGTTAAAAAAAGGGAATAAACGCTGGCTGATAGGATACAGTATGCCGTTACCACATCGCTTCAGCATCTCACAGTGGTTGATAGAAACCTATTACCCTGTATGTGCTGAATATACACTAAATCAATGTGCAGACACAGACTGAGGTTCACGCAGGACGCTTATCTCTGAGGAGTAACCCAACAGAGGAGGGGTGTATTCAGCACTATGTAGGGGGAATAGGAGCCGGGATGGGTGTTAGTAATAGGATGGAAGCGGTCTCCTGAGGAACAAACTCACAGCCATGGCTTCAGACAATAAGCACGGCTTTGTTGCTCAGAGAGATTGGTGACATTCGTGACAACATGCAAAAAAGTTACATAAATACCCAGTTTAATATGGCTCGAGATTTCGTCGATCATGTTAAGAGATTGGAAGAGAGTATAGGACAAAAATATGTCATTGGCTCTGGCATACATGCAGGGGCAGGCGGAGTTATCGATCAGTATCAAGCTGATTGTACAAATATCTGTATGAAGGGCAGTAGCCTAAGGAGTTGGCATCACCGCTCAGTAAGACTTTAACAAAATGTATTGCTTAAACTTATCCAAAGTGGTGGTCAAATGCCTGGATGGGCTGTACGTGTTTGGATTGTGAAAGGTGAGGTGCTATATGATCCCATAGATGGAAGTGCAGACTCGGTCTGTAGATCTGTGGGCATCAATAGGCTTACTGACTGGGGATTCCACGTTGTTGCATCTGTGGCTAAGTGACCCACATGTGATCAGAGGGTACGGAAGCTGGGGGCAGGTTGATATTTCCCTCTGTCAGAAGCATGCCCACGATGTCTTTTGCATTCCAGGTCAATACACGGTGGTGAATGAGGAATGTTGGGAAGGTATTTCACTCTGTATTCTGGATGGGGAGATCATTGCGAGGGAGAAAACACCTAGGTATTATTTAGGACATAGGTGAGTTTTGTTTCTTTGTCCTGGAGGATACCGATGGGGAGTTAGTCATGGAACTAGGGTGTTTCTTGAACTGTTGGACTCAATACCGAATGCTGGGGTACGGGTGCTGATATCACATGTCTAGTGATGCACTGTTGTCAGCATTAGGTTAAATTGTACTTAACCGGGTACACTACCTGGGGGAGTCTATTGTACCTATTCTCTTGTCCTTGGGAGGGGGATATAGAAGGAATCCCAGGTCGCACCCCGAGTTGCCCGAAGGAAAGGTTTCATAGCAAACCAGATATCCTCTTTACACTTACTGAAACTTCTGTTGGGATACGGGGAGGTTCTGGAGCAGTCCTGAGGTTGAGCATGGAAGAGGGTAACAAGGGAGATGGAAATCAGGATGTTTTTAGGACCAAAAACTTTAGTAAACTGCACTCGGGGGGTGGTTCCCGATGCAAGGGGGTTGGTGCTGGTATCAGATGTCCAATGATGCCCTATATTCTGCCTACGAGTTGAACCGCACTCCGCGCGGTACATTACCTCAGAGAGTATACTGTACATCTTCCCTGGTCCTGGGTATAGATATAGCCGAGACACAAGGACGCACCCCTGTTACCCCAGAGAAAAGGCTTGATATCAAACCTGACACCCCCATACATCTACAGAAACTTCCTCTGGGATTTGGGCCTGAGTTAAAGGCTTGGCTGGTAGATTTTAGGCAACAGGATGAAATATTAAATGTGCTAAGAGATGCTGAGAAACAAGCCACCATACGACTTACCCATGATCCAAATAAGTTGACAAGTATCCCACGCTTTAGAGGGAGACACTAGGATTTCTTGGTGGAAAAGTTTAATTGGGTATAGTCCTAACGCTACAGCTTTCCTAAACATTTTTCTCCACCCTATTGCTGTCCTAATCTTTATAGCTTTATTGCTCTCCCTGATGCAAGTAATAATGTGCATTACTATCAGGAGAATGAATGAACGCCAAAACTATGAGAATGTGCACCTCAACAAGGTATCTTCTCTCAAGGAATAGAAAAGCCACAAACTCAGAAACAAATTTCTGAAGAAGCCTGTTCCAATACAGACCAGTATCATGTTCAAATATTTTTAATTTTTATTTAAATTTTTTATACATTTTTTTTAATCAACTTTTCATTTGTCTTATTAATTTTTTTTCATTATTTTTATTTTTTTCTCTTTCTCATTTCATTCAGGTGAGAAAAGTTCCAAAAGCTTTGAACTTTGTCCACCTGAAGGGGGGGGTAGTGCATAGACCTGAAAATACAAATAATGCATTGTTTGGTTTGGGGAAAAGCCTCTAAAATGTTTTTTTAGTAATAAGTACATTCGGGTTTGACTAAATTCTAAAAGTTTTTGGCAACCATTGGTTAACCACTCCTTTTAAATGTTTTATTTTTATGTTTTTAACCCGACTTGTAAATTGTTAAGTGACCATGATCATCATGTTCACCTGTTGATCACTAATAGGGGAAAGAGTCCATTTTTATTTTTATTTGTTATTTTTTTATTTTTTTTGTTCCTCTTTACTTAAGAGAGGACTCTAGAACTATATTTGTTTTTTTTCTTGTTGTTCTAGGGATAAGCCTCTTTAATTTGTAATAATAAAGTGAGGTCAGGTTTACCTAAATTCTACAAATTTTAATCATCTCTCTCTCATTATTATCTGTGTACCTGACCGGCGAAAATACCACCAATTACTAGTATGAGAGAGGAGTCGGTTTTTAACGAAAATATATATATTTTTTCTCACTATCAGCTAAAGTTGTCAGGGAAACTAGGTATTTTTATTTTTTTTGGATACCGATTCAATGCTCTTTAACAATCTAAAGTGGAATGTAAACTGAAGATCTTGGTTGGAGCAGCATTAAATCTGTAGTTTTTGTTCACTTTTAGGTTTATTATTTTTTTTCTCCTCTATTTTCCTTATTCTTTTTCATTACTCAACTCTCATCCTTTCCTTCTGTAATAGTATCATATAATGTTTTATTTCTATAAGAGGGGTGAGCATTCCTGCCCGCCAGTGGACAAGTAAAATCCTTTACGTTATGGTTGTAAATATTGGAATAATACAAGTGTCTTCTTGTTATCAATAAATGTAATCCTTTCTCTTTTTCACACCCCTATCGTTTGCTTTAATTTTTATATAGACAAAACGGTTTTTATAGCTTAAAAATAATTATGTACGTGAGATATTAATATTTCTTTAACACCCTGCAGCTACCACCTCCATCTATTCACACTATTGTTCCCAACAGGGGTGAATGGGTGCATCGGTGGCACAAGCACCTCCCTGAATACTTTATTTCCATTTCAGAGTACGTCCTTGGCATTATGCATACACTCAACAGGTACTGGGCATGTCCCTCATGTTATACTCGGTCTACATACAGAGACATTCCCACAAGTATGTTTATTCTCACTATTGTTTTGTATTACTGTGGATGTACTCACACTGTATGTAACCATACCTATGTGATCTGGTTTACATCTCAATTCTTGTACCATGTGTTTCTGTTTCTTAACAATACAAATATTGAAACAAAAAAAAAGTGTGCATGTAAGGGCTTTGCACAGAACAAGCAAAATACAATGGGGCAGATTCACATAGATGTAATCTTCCGCTGCGTAATCGAAATACGCTACGCTGCCGTCTATCACCAGACTCTACGCCGAATTCAGGTAGTTTTTTTGCGCGTACGCTATTGTATCGTATTTTTTTTCCGCCGCGCAATCGAAATACGTGAGTAGGGGGCGTGAAGCATTTAAATTAAGCGCGTCCCCGCGACGATCGAACTGCGCATGCTCTGTTCAGGAAATTTCCCGCCGTGCATTGCGCGAAATCACGTCGTGACGTCATTCGTTGTTTGAGTAGCGGCGTTTACGAACATTCCTATTCCCGGACGACTTACGTTAAAAATAATAAAAGAAATCGAAAAACGTTGAAATTCGACGCGGGAACGACGGCCATACTTAACATGGGCTGTCTAATATTAGACCAGCAAAAAGCTGGTATAGTGAAACGGAAAAAAAAGATGACTAAAGGTGCCGTAAGAGATTGCGTTTGAAGAGCGAAATTTTGTGGATTCCAGGCAAAAGCTCATTAGCATACCATGAAGGTGAAAAACAACAGGAAGTCCGCCCAGTGGCCGCAATTTTCAGGCAGCGTAGATCTGAAGGCGTACTAACACGTAATAAAGTCGAAATTTAGCACGCAGGTGTCTTTTCATGGTTTGAGGATTTCGACTAGCGTAAAAACGCTCGTAAATCGAAATTACTCCTGTCTAACAACATTTACACAGGCGTAATCGCTTTGTGAATCTAGGCCTATGTATTTCCTAGCTCACTTATCAGACCAACAAGCCGAAAAAAAAAAAAAAAATCACACTGTCTAACAATCTGTGCTAAAAACAGATGTTAGTTGTGCAACCTTTGCATATGTTTTATATGAGGTAGATGCACTGCCTCATTAAAGCCCCTCTGTATAGTACGGTGCTAATTTTATGGCAGCCTATATATTGGAGCAAATGTAGAAATGGATAAATAAGAGCAGTTACATTTGGAAGCAGTCCATTCCTCCTTAAAGTTGCAGGAACACATCAGAGGCCTAGCACAGCACAATGGCAACTAAATTATTTTAAATAATGCTGCACAACTCATGGTGTACAATTTACAGCCTAGTTTTTTGTTTAGATTGTGGATTTTTAAAGATCTTTTAAAGATATTCCATCTTTAATATATTCTGCCATTGGTCCTGATATTAACCAAGACAGCTATGTTATGCCCAGCTCCTTCCAGGAATTTACCTGGCTAGTTCACCTGATGAGCCCTGGCACATAAAATAAATCAAACAATCTGAAACAATCCCAATTACAAATTATTGTATATGTGTTCCAGATTGAGCAGATATGTCCCCTTATCAATGCTTCTTGCTGTGCTGTCTGATAGAGGTTTATAAACCTTCAAAGTTTCAGGCGGCGTACACGACCGAGAAACTCGTCGGGCGTAACACATCGTTTTCCCCGTCGAGTTCCTAGTTCGGCAGTTAAAAACTCGTCGAGCCAAATTTTCCCATTGCCCAATGAGGAAATAGAGAACATGCTCTCTTTTTGGCTCAACGAGTTTCCCAACGGGTTTCTCTGCGAAAAGTGCACACACGACCGGTTTCCTCGGCAGAATACGTCTCCATCGAGTTTCTTGCTGAATTCTGCCGAGGAAACCGGTCATGTGTACGCGGCCTCATATGTAAGTTCAACTATGTGCATTTAAACTGTGTATTCAGTGTTTTGCATAAAGTTAAATTCTCATGTTTATGTGGAATATATAGTATTACTAGAAGGCAAAATGGATGACGTTGTGAGTAAATTCAGGTCAGGAGATCCCATTTAACTTTTCAGTGGTAACTATACCTTATAAATGAAATTGAATACATGATGAAGCAATTTCTTTTGAGAATTGAGATGTTAAAAAATGTGGCCCGGATTCACAGCCAAGGCGCATCTTTGTGCGGGTGTAGCGTATCTTCTTTACACTACGCCGGCGCAACGTTGAGTGGCAAGCATGCTATTCACAAAGAATATGCACTCAACGTTGCGCCAGCGTAGCGTATAGTTGTCAGTGTAAGCCAACGTAAGTCAAAGTAGGTGGAAGTGGGCGTGATATATTAAAATGAAGCGTGACCCCATGCAAATGATGGGCTGAGCTTCAAAAACGAACTGCGCATGCGTCGTCTCTTGGACGCATCCCAGTGCACATGCTCACAGTCACGTCGAAATAGCTGCCTAAGATACGTCAATACACTGCCTATGACGTGAACATAACCTGCGCACTCACGTAGTACTACGTCAGGGATCCTCAAACTATGGCCCTCCAGCTGTTCAGGAACTACAATTCCCATCATGCCTAGTCATGACTGTGAATGTCAGTGTGTTACAATGCCTCATGGGATGTGTAGTTCTACAACAGCTGGAGGGCCGTAGTTTGAGGATCCCTGTACTACGTAAACGACGTAAAATAACGACGTAAAATACGATGGCTGTTCCCTGGTCCATACCTTTGAATGGGTTGCGCCTACTATATACGCCAGACGTAACCCTTATGCAAATCGCTTAAAACATGCGCCAGACGCAAGTACGTTCGTGAATCGGCGTATCTTACTCACTTGAATATTTAACATGGGTACGCCGAATGCGTCCAGCGTAACTATGTGCCCACGATACGCTGGCGTAGGCAAGTTACGTCGGGCGGCTGAAGCCTTGCATTTTGACGTATCTAGCTTTGTGAATCGGCGCAGAGATGCGACGGCGCACATTTGTACTTACGACGGCGTATCCTTAGATACGTCGGCGTAAGTCCAACGTTAATCTGGGCCTATATCTCTTTAAAGGCAAACCAACCCCCTGAAAAAGACCATATGGGTTAAAATGGGTTGAGGCATCATCACTACAGACATATGACATGTGATGCTGTATAAACTGTGTTTGCACTTCTGTATGGTGGAATGTTTTTTTATCCCCTCACCAGAGGCTATATTTTAACTGTAACATGTTGACATTTTCATAAATAAAGTATGTTTATATAATCTATTTTGAATCCACCTGTACTGCTGCTTTAAAGCCCTTTGGGGAAATTTTCCCATATTGTTTGTTTCGGGGTGTGCAGCCCCCATCCCGCTCCCATATGTGTTTTTCCTATGCTACTGTAGGTACAGCGCTAGAAAAATCATGACATATATGAAATGAAAAAGTAATAATTAATGAATAAAAGAAAAACTTATAAATAAGGTGAGAATAGTGTGATTATAAGAAGTGAGATTCAAAAGTGATCCAATAAATATAGTCCATAATATGTGAAATTGAACATAAAATCTTCTTCCACCAAACGACACCCAGTGAATAAGGTTGGCTCCTTACCACAAAATAGACCGTATATACACCGGTCAGATGAGCATAGGGATAATTATAGTCTTCCCAGACAGACCTCTCCAAATCAACAGACAGAACGTATGATGGTTCCACAGCATTGTTTAAGCAAAGTATGGGGATGTTTTCAAAGGCTCATGGGAGAGAAAACAAAAAGACCCATAGTGCAGTATGTAAAGATAACGGGTTTATTGAACAAAGGATAAATGGAAATGCACTCACACTTTAGTTGAAAAAAACAGCGCGATATAGTAATGCAAAGTTGCGGCGTCTCCTCTGTTCCGTGTTGGGGCTCCGTACTGTGTAATCCGTATCCGGTGGATGTGATGACGCTCCACTGCTTAGGCCACACCTACGCGTTTCGTCATCAAAAGACGTCGTCGGGGATTGGCTTGATCAGTCTCCAGACCTAAACCCAATAGAGAATCTTTGAAGGGAGCTCAAACTCCGTGTTTCTCAGCGACAGCCCAGAAACCTGACTGATCTAGAGAAGATCTGTGTGGAGGAGTGGGCCAAAATCCCTCCTCCAGTGTGTGCAAACCTGGTGAAAAACTACAAGAAACGTTTGACCTCTGTAATTGCAAACAAAGGCGACTGTACCAAATATTAACATTGATTTTCTCAGGTGTTCAAATACTTCTTTGCAGCTGTATCATACAAATAAATAGTTAAAAAATCATACATTGTGATTTCTGGAATTTTTATTTTTGATTATGTCTCTCACAGTGGACATGCACCTACGATGACAATTTCAGACCCCTCCATGATTTCCAAGTGGGAGAACTTGCAAAATAGCAGGGTGTTCAAATACTTATTTTCTGCACTGTATATCTCTGCCCTTTATTTAAATATTGTTACCATGTTAACTTTTTGACGATCAGCTGCTACCATTCCGGTCACTAAGCTGTCCATGAATATTAGAAAATACATTTGTATTCAAAGTGATATTAAAGCTTTAGATTTTTTTTTCATTAAAATAGATTTTTTTTAATACAGCTTACCTGTGAAAATCCTTTTTTTATACAGCTTACCTGTGAAAATCCTTTTTGTGGAAATACATCACGGGACACAGAGCCTTAATTACTTAATGGGTTATGTAGTTACCACAGGTGATTGAACACTGGTTAACACAATTAAAACTTCACCTATATAACCCACCCAAATGGAGAGTACCTCAGTTTTGTAGCAAAGCAATAAGTGTTTCACGTTTATAAACTGACGTGAATTTTGTTTGGGAGCCATGTGCAACTGTCAGTTAAAGCAATGTAATGTCGAATCGCAAAAAATGTCCCAGTCATCAGTTAGCCAAATCCTCCGGGGCTAAATCGGTTAACCAGTTGCCGACCGCCGCACGACGATATACATCGACACAATGGCACGGGCTGGCATATGGGCATATATATACGTCCCTGCCTCTTAGCAGGTGGGGGGGCTGCAGCAGTCGGAATCGTTCCAGGAGCGATAGATGATGAGGGGATGGCCACAGATTCATGGCCACCCCATCAGGATCGCTCCTGGCAAATGAGTTTCTTCCTCACAGGCAGAGGAAGTGATGTCATCTCTCCTCGTGTCAGACTTTTGGTCTGGCGCCGAAGAGAGAAGTAATCACAGTAAGTTGCACCAACAGACCACTGACACCAGTACACATAGGCACATAAATCACCCCAGTCACCCCCTGATCCCTCCCCCCCAATCACCCCCTGCACCCCCAGTCACAGTGTCACCGATTGCAGTGGACATTTATTTAGTCATCACAACAATTGGTGTCATTTGTGACTGTAAAAAGTGTCAGGGCAGTTATTGGTAGGTCACTTTAGGTGTAGGGTACCCCCTAACCCCCCTAATAAAGGTTTAACCTATTGATTGCCCTCAGGTAACCCTTTCACCCCTGCTGCCAGTGTCACTAAGCAATCCTTTTTTCTGATCGCTGTATTAGTTTCGCGGGTGAGGCTAGTTAGCCAGGTAATTATTTAGGCTCACCGTCAGGTTTTTATAGTGTCAGGTACCCCTATATACTACCTAATAATGGTTTTAACCCCCCTGATTGCCCCATAGTTAACCCTTTCACCAGTGATAACCATATAAGTGTTATGGGTGATGCTGGTTAGGTTAGTTTTCTTTTTATAGCGTCAGGGCACCCACCGTTTATTACCCAATACAGGTTTAACCCCCTGATGGCCAGCGGGTGATATCAGTTAGGTTTTAGTGTCAGATAGGGTCTGCATCACCCCAGGCAGCGTCAGATTAGTTCCAGTAACGCTAACACCCACTCACACAGCATACACCACCCTTAGTGGTATAGTATCTGAATGGATCAATATCTGATTCGATCAGATCTATACTAGTGTCCCCAGCAGTTTAGGGTTCCCAAAAATGCAGTGTTAGCGGGATCAGCCCAGATATCTGCTAGCACCTACATTTTGTCCCTCCATCCAGCCCAGCCCACCCAAGTGCAGTATTAATCAATCACTGTCAAAACACTAAACACATAACTGCAGCGTTCGCAGAGTAAGGCCTGATCCCTGCATTCGCTAACAGTTTTTTTGGTAGCCTTTGACTCAGTTGCTGACAGAATCTCTGTGAATCTCACTAGTTGTACCAGTAAATTTAGAGCCCAAAATGGCAAATTGAAGGTACATTAGTGAAGAGGCCTACACATTTCTGAGCATGACAGATAGTGAAGAGGAAGTCACTCATCTGTCAGATTCAGGCTCAGAATACGATCCTGTAGACGACAGCGGCTCCATGACAGATAGCACTGACGATGAAGTTGAGGTCCCTGTCAAGGTCAGGCGTACCCAACCCTATTCTTTTTCTTCTGTTGAGGTGCAAGAACCGCAGGGATCTTGTATGGAGCAGAGAAGAACTAGTGCTGCTTCTGGTGAACTGGCAAGTACTAGCGGCCTAGTACACCCTGGTCGTACATCCAGCACTGCAGTAACACTTGATGACGTGGCGAGTCCCATAAGTGCAGTTAAAGCTGGCGAGGTGGCAGGCACAATTAGTGTCCCACTGCCACCAAGAATAAGACAAAGGCAGCCCAGTAGTGCCCATATTGTCCTTCCTGAAGAATTCACCAATCCTTATTGGATGGGCACCACTTCTGCAGCACCTGTACTTCCCCCATTCACTGGCAAACCCGGCATTCAGGTGGAAAGTTGATTTTACGGCACTTGATTTTTATTCACATTTTTTTCACGGAAGATCTCTATAGAGCTATTGTGGACCAAAGTAATTTGTAAGCTGGTCTATACATCGCCACTAATCCCCAGTCCTCCCTTGCCAAAGAATGGAAACCGATTACGGTTTCTGAATTTAAGACCTTTCTGGGTCTATGCCTTGGCATAGTTAATTTGAGTAAACTGTGGTCATATTGGTCCATTGACCCAGTTTACCATTTTACTGTGTTCTCTGCCTCTATGACCAGGGCGGGATACAAGCAGATCTTGCGGTTCATGCATTTCAACAATAATGAACTTTGTCATCCTTGTGGAGACCCTGAATATGATCGCCTCTACAAAATTCGGCCCCTCGTAAACCACTTCAATGAAAGTTTTTCAGCCTTGTATACTCGCCATGCATTGATGAGTCCCTGTTTTAAATTTTCTGGCCACTTGTCTTTCAAACAGTACCTTCCCAGCAAGCGTGCCAGATATGGGGTCAAGATGTATAAGCTCTGTGAGGCTATACATGTCCTTTTATGGTTTATGGGGGAATAAATAGTCACGTAGAGATGGAGAAATGCCCAGATTACATAGGGAGCACTGGCAAGTAAGTGTGGAACGTGGTGTCACCCTTATTCGGAAAGGGGTACCATTTGTATGTGGACAATTATTACACTAGCGTGCTACTTTTTAGTCACTTGTTTGATCACATTGGTGCATGTGGCACCATGCAACCTAGTCGCCGGGGCTTACCCCAGAGGCTTGTAGATTCCCGTCTTAGGCTGAGGGAGAGAGCCTGCTCCAAGTGTAATAATTTGCTCGCTGTGAAGTGGAGGGATAATAAGAATGTTTTCCTTTTGTCCTCCCTTCGCGCAGACATGACAGTCCAAATTCGTACGGCGACTGGTGTTGTGGAGAATGTCCATGAATATAACCAAAATATGGGAGGGTGGACCTCAATGACCAGTTGTTGTCGCCGTACCTAGTTGCCCGTAAGACCAGACGCTAGTATAAAAAAAGTGTCTGTATACTTATTTCAATTGGTTTTGCTGAACGCTCATGTGCGATACAGAGCTTCAGGATGAACTGGATCTTTCCTTAAACTCCAGGAAGATATTGTCAGAGCCCTCCTGTATCCAGGCGGTGCTTCACCTCACCATCCCCAACCAAATGCAGTAACCCGGCTGCATGAGAGGCATTTTCCATATGTCCTCCCTAGTACCCCTACCCAAAGAGCCCCTGAAAAAAAAAAAGGTGTGTCTGTAGAAAGCGCAGATATAGGCGTCACGCATTGGTGATTGTTTTGAACGCTACCACACACTAGTGCAGTATTAGCGTAGGGTACAGCATTTCACAGACTAGGACACACTTACACAGGGTCTCCCAAGATGTCATCGCATTTTGAAAGACCCAAACCTGGAACCGAATCATACAGTTACAGTTACAAAATGTTTTAAAAATAAATAAATAAGTAAAAAAAATAAATAAAAAAAATAGTTGTCGTTTTAATGTTCTCTCTCTCTATTGTTTTGCTCTTTTTTACTGTATTCTATTCTGCAATGTTTATTGTTATTATTATCATGTTTGCTTTTTAGGTAAACTTTTTTATATACTTTACTGTTTACTGTGTTTTATTGTTAACCACTTTTTTGTTTTCAGGTACGCCAATCAGCTGCAGCGCGGATTTATTCATCTTGACAGCAACAGCGTTTGCTCTCATGATACATAAAGCCATGACTCCAGTGCTGTAGGAGGTGATTTCACCACTACAGTTAAAAAAAGAGCATATATGGGGGGAAGCAGGGGTTGAGGAGCGATTTTCTCCTGATGCCATGTACACACGATCAGACCAAAACGATGGTCGGTACACAAAAGCATCGGACCAAAAACCCACGCATGCTCAGAATCAAGTCGACGCATTGAAGCATTGAACTTTGTTTTTTCAACACGTTGTTGTGTTCTATGTCACAGCGTTCTGGCCCAATGGGATTTTGGACTGATGGTGTGTGCGCACATCAGACCATCAGACCACTTCAGCGTGGTCCGATGAAAAAGGTCCGTCGGACCAGTCTCATCGGACCGGTCTGATCGTGTGTAAGTGGCCTAACTTTTGCGGGAGGATGCTTTGGCATATATAAATGGTGCATGTATGGCCATCATTAGAAGTGGGTGGATGGAGGGAGGTATTCTAATGGTGGGCATACCCACCGATCAATCTCTTTTTTCATTCAGCCAACAGACTGCATGAAATAAAATATTACTATATATGCCCAACAAGGACCAGCAACGTACTGGTATGTTGCTGGACTTTGAATGGTTATACCAGAATGATGCCTGTGGGTTTAGGTATAATCTCGGTATCATTCTTTTCAGCCAGTGGTCAGCATTCATGTAAAAGCAATCCTGGTGGCTAATTAGCCTCTAGACTGCTTTTACAAGCAGTGGGAGGGAATGTTCCCCCCCCTCACCATCTTCCATGGTTTTCTCTGGCTCTCCTGTCCTAAAAGGGAACCTGAGAAAGCAGCCGGTGGTTCCACCAGCTGACCATAGAGCTTATCAGAGACCATAACTGCTCCAATCATCTCTATGGCCTAGGAAACCGAAAGCTACAAGCATTTCATTACTTAGATTTTACCGGATATAAACAGCGCCATTGGGAAATTAGGAAAGCTTTTTATCACAACGATCTTTGTGTTCAGATGCTTTGAGGGTAGAGGTCTAATAGATCACAATTTTTTCAAAAAAGAGTACCCGTCACTACCTATTGATATCATAGGGGATATTTACATTCCCTGAGATAACAATAAAAAAAATGGAAGGAACAGTTTAAAATAAAATAAGAAAGCAAAATAAATAATAATAAAAAAACACCCCTGCTCTCGTGCAAAGGCAAACGCAAGAGTTGGTCTGGCATCATATGTAAACAGCAATTGCACCATGCATGTGAGGTATCACCGCGAAGGTCAGATTGAGGGCAGTAATTTTAGCAGTAGACCTCCTCTGTAAATCTAAAGTGGTAATATGTAAAGGCTTTTAAAGGCTTTTAAAAATGTATGTAGTTTGTCGCCACTGTGCGCTTGTGCGCACTTTTAAAGCATGTCATTTTTGGTATCCATGTACTCGGCCTAAGATCATATTTTTTATTTCATGAAACATTTGGACAATATAGACAATATAGTGTGTTTTTGTGCATTAAAATAAAAAAAAGTGTGTTTTTTTCCAAAAAAAAAAAGCCTAGTCGCGTACAGGACCCCAATGAGAGGCATTGTGAGTATTTTGCAGTATTTTGTTTTTGAAAATGAAGAAAGAAAATATATTTTTTTATTTTTTCAATTTTTAAAACTTTGTGACAAAAAGCGAGATCTGTAAAATACTCACCATACCTCTCAGCAAATAGCTTGGGGAGTCTACTTTCCAAAATGGGGTCATTTGGGAGAGGGGGGGATTGTGCCATCTTAGAAATCTTGAAGGCGGTGCTTGGTTTTCAGGGTCCTGTACGTGGCTAGGCTCCCAAAAATTCACACATGTGTGGTATCCCTGTACTCGGGAGAAGCAGCAGAATGTATTTTGGGGTGTAATTTCACATATGTCCATGGCATGTATAAGCAATATATCATTTAGTGACAACTTTGTGCAAAAAAAAAAAAGTTTGTCATTTTCCCGCAACTTGTTATGAATGGGCTCAACATGCCTCTCAGCAATTTCCTTGGGGTGTCTACTTTCCAAAATGGGGTCATTTGGAGGGGTTTTGTACAGCCCTGCCATTTTAGCACCTCAGGAAATGAGATATGCAGTCATATAAACTAAAAGCTGTGTAAATTTGAGAAAATGTACCCTAGTTTGAAGACGCTATAACTTTTGTGCAAACCAATATATATACGCTTGACATTTTTTTTTATCAAAGACATGTGGCTATATAATTTTATCCTAAATGTATGACTAAAATACAGTTTATTAGATTTTTCTTATAACACAAAGTAGAAAATATTATTTTTTCCAAATTTTCGGTCTTTTTCCATTTATATCGCAAAAAATTAAAAATCGCAGGGGCAATCAAATACCATCAAAAGAAAGCTCTATTTGTGGGGAAAAAAAGGAAGAAAATTTTGCTAGGGTACAACATTGCATGACTGCTCAATTACCAGTTAAAGTAGCGCAGTGCCAAATTGTAAAAAGTCCTCTGATTTTTAGGCTGCCAAATGGTCCAGGGCTGAAGTGGTTTTATGCCGCGTACACACGGTCGTTTTTTGCGATGAAAAAAAACGTTGTTTTTTAAAACGTCATTTAAATTGATGGTGTGTGGGCAAAACGTTGTTTTTTGTCTTAAAAAAAACGACCAAAAAAAAATTCCAACATGCTTGAATTTTTTGTGTCGTTTTTCAAAACGTCGTTTTTTGTTTCACAAAAAGTCACCGTGTGTAGCAAAAACGTCGTTTAAAACGACGTTTTTCAACCCGCGCATGCCCAGAAGCTAGTTATGAAGCGAGCTTCAATGGAAAAGTGTGGTGAACGTAACCTTGTTTTTTGTGAAAAAAACGATGGTGTGTATGCAACATCGTCTTTGAAAGTGACGTTTCAAAAATGTCGTTTTTTACTTCACAAAAAACGTCGTTTTTTTTTCATCGCAAAAAACGACCGTGTGTACGCGGCATAAGAATGCCTGTAAAAATTGGAAATAGTCACCTTTCTTGCTTCTCATGCCACAGAATCTCAAATTGATCCTGATTGCTCTCTATCTGAAGTTCACATTGAAATACATCTGCTTTGATCTCCTAAGGTCCTCCCAGCTCTACCTGTTTCCTCCTGTTGAACTTTATGTCAGGATACAATAGTGTCAATTGACATACAGGATCACTTTAACAAAAAAAAAACTACAGTATATCCCTTTGCTATGAATGTTAGAACAAGACAGAGCAATTGAAGGCATCTTTATTTGGCATAGATAGGCTTTGGACAATTCACCCTCAATTGGTCACCAAGTGGTATGAAAAGTGGATAAAAGGAAATTGTCATTGTGTGTAACAATAAATTTAATTGCAGACATTTTTCTGATTAATACTACAAAATTAAACAAACATTCGAATGGTTGCAAGAAGCACACCACTATGCTCTTCTTTTTTCCTGTAATAAAAATGAAGTGTACTGTAACATATTAATGAACCTGTACTTTTCCAGGTTTCAAGTGTTTGATTGTTTCTAACATTTTGGCAAGCTTAACTCAAGGAAAAACATAAGACATTTTGCAAAAATTGATCACTGGAGTGATTATTCCAAGTCAGAATAAAAGCCTACAGGAAAGTCGGGGATTAACAGTTTTGCCTTAACCTCCTTGGCGTTTTTCCCGTGTCTGACACGGGGTAAAAATTTGCTGCTACTATTGTTGATCCCGTGTCAGACACGGGCTCGCCTCGCTGAATCCAGAGACTGTTTACTTACCTTCTCCCTGGATCCAGCGATGCATCCACGCTGTGTGAGCGAGCGGGTGCTCGCTCGATTCACACAGCGTCCCCGTGTGCCGCCGAGCTCCGTTTCCTGCGACGTTACGTCGCACGGGGACGGAGAACGGCGCCAAATTCAAAAATGTAAACAAACACTTTACATACAGTACAATGTAATCTTATAGATTACAGTACTGTATGTAAAAAATACACACCCCCCCCCATGTCCCTAGTGGTCTGCCCTGTGCCCTGCATGTCATTTTATATAATAAAAACTTTTCTTTCTCCCTGCAAACTGTAGATTGCCCATAGCAACCAAAAGTGTCCCTTTATGGCAAAAATTGTTTTAGAGCAGCTAAAAAACAGCGATAATAAATTATAATCACTTGCAGAATTTAGCGATAGCGATCTGTGGGGAAATTCGTCATAAAAAAAAAAAATTATGACAGCAAAAATTCTGCAACTGAGCAAATTTCAGTGATTTTGATTTGATTACATTATTCAATAATTTTTACTATAATTATATTATTATTTGTTATAATTTTTTATAATTATTTATTATATTATAATTTTTAATAAAATAAAAAAAAAAAAAATCATACCCGGGATGCCTATTAGACTCTTGTTTAGATAGATTTAAGTAAGTACTTACTAAGAATTGCAGGCCTATAATACATAACACCACATTTCCTTGCAAAACAATTGCAACGCTTTTGGTACAAAATTCCAGACAGAATCATAACGCCAGGGAGGTTAAGTGGAAATGAAACTTTGGTTTGACATTTTAAAACAGATAAAGAGTATGCCATGTATACATAATTCTTATCATTGTTTACTTTTACTTATATAGATGCTTTCGTTTTTCCTTCACATGTTTATAACTATGGCTTTATTCTTTTCTTTCTTAGTCATAGCAGCAATATATATTTTGCTGGAAGGCTTAGGAGAAGTTCAAGATTGTACTTTTGAAAAATTGACATTAAACATTTAAAAATCCCACAAATAAAATAAGTAAAACTAATAGTCTGTATACAGTAATGAAATTCTAGTATTTTATGATATAGGTCACCCAGAAATATCAATCTGTCAATCTGTTTGACTTGACATAAACTGTGAAGGAACCATTAGGAAGTGTAAATGGCAGAGACTGTTTAGCTTTCCAAGCAAAATCAAAGAATAGCTGTGTTCATGCTGCTGCAAATACCATATTCAATTATGTACTTCAATGATTTCAGCCATTATCAACTGTTAAGACAAGGGATTATTGGTAGGCATAGTACATTCTGAAGAGAAGCATTAATGAAACATATTTTATTTAGAATGTTTATTCCAGTATGAGGAAGGCTAATCATACCACTGGCTTGCAAGAAGAGGTGATATAACTAGCTATTTTCACAAATTATAGTTTTGTATGTAGATGTCAAATACATTTAAAGGGGAATTCCTGGTCAAATAAAGTCGATCAAGTCTTTGTACATGCTGAGTGGAAGATTGTATACCTTGGGCCAGATCCACAGACATTTACGGCGGCGTATCTCCAGATACGCCGCCATAAATTCAAATCTGCGGCGGCGTACCTTTGTTCTGTATCCATAAAACAAGATACGCCGTTTTTTTGCTTAGATACGATGGCTTACACCGTCGTATTTAAGTTGCATATTTACGCTGGACGCTAGGGGCACTTCCGTTGTTTGTCCGCGTAAAATATGCAAATGAGCTAGATACGCTGATCCACAAACGTACGTGCGGCCAGCGCAGTGTTTTTACGTTGTTTGCGTAAGCGTCGGTCCGGCGTAAAGTTACCCCTGCTGTATAAAGTCATACGTAATGTTAAGTATGGACGTCGGGCCAGCGTCAAATTTTTCGTTGTTCACGGCGTTTGCGTAAACCGTTCCCGAATAGGGCTTTGCGGAAGTTAAGTTCACATAGTTTTCATTGACTATTTGACGTGGATTTAAAAAATGGCGCTCGGGGCGTTCCCGCTGATTAACGCAGAGAATATGTTAATCAGCGAGAATCGGCAATTCACGATCGTACTCGGGCCCGACGCAGTGACTTTCCGACGTTTCCGTAAGCGATACATGGCGTAAAGAAAAACATGCCCCCTAGGTGGAGTATCCATGTTAAGTATGGCCGTTGTCATCGCATCAAATTTAAAAAAAATTGCGTCGTTTGCGTAAAACATCCGTGAATGGGGATTGACGTCATTGACGTTCACTGACAGAATTTGGAGCATGCGCACTGACAGTCGACGCATGCGCAGTACGTTCGCCGCGGGATCGTGCCTAGTTTAAATAATACACGCCCCCTACCCGCCCAATTTGAATTCCGCCGGCTCATTTTCGCTACGCCGCCACAACTTTAGGAGCAAGTGCTATGTGAATAACAGTACTTGCTCCTAAAGTTTCGGCGGAGTAACGTAAATGAGAAACGTTACTCCAAAATAAAGATTCGCCCATCTACCTGAATCTGGCCCTTAGACGGCACATCTTGAGATACTCCGGCGTAAGTGCTTTGTGAATCTGGCCCCCGGTTGCTAGCCTCCCATCTCCTAACCAGCCAGGCTGCATATCTGGATAAAGGATATTTTCTGAAAGCCCTTTAAAGCGGGGGTTCACCCAAAAAAAAAAAAAAAAAAAAACTTTTTTAACATTACATGCAGGCGAGTTGTTATAATGACAATCGGCTGTATTTTTTTTTTTTAAATCCTTGCAGTACATACCGTTTTAGATGTACATGTTCACCGGGGCTTCCGGGTATAATCTGCGGAACTGGGTGTTCCTAATTGATTGACAGGCTTCCGACGGTCGCATACAGCACGTCACGAGTTTCGGAAAGAAGCCGAACGTCGGTGCGTAGGTGCCGTATAGAGCCGACACGCAGTCTTTCGGCAACTGAAGCACTACTAATCATGTAAATTAATTAAGTGCATCATACTCAAAAATTACTATCATCAGAGTACATAGATCAAAAAAAATATACATATATTTTCACATACATTTTTAGTCCAAATTATAAATTATATGCAAGTGTAGTTCAAAAATACAGATGGTGCTCGGGTGGAACTGTAACTCAAATAAAATGGTGTGCAGTATGCTTAAAGGAAATGTGCATATCATTCACCCAGTGCCAGCCCAAATGCTCACCTCCTCTGTACACCTCTTAATAGTCTAGGAGGTCTAACAGTACATTATTGAGGTCCCAGGCAATGTTCTATCTTCCTATGCAGGTACCATATACAGTATCTCACAAGAGTGAGTACACCCCTAAAATTTTTGTAAATATTTTATTATATCATTTAATGTGACAACACTGAATAAATTACACTTTGCTACAATGTAAAGTAGTGCGTGCACAGCTTGCATACTAGTATAAATTTGCTGTACCCTCAAAATAACTCAACACACAGCTATTAATGTCTGAACCGCTGGCAACAAAAGTGAGTACACCTCTAAGTAAAACTGTCCAAATTGGGCCCAAAGTGTCAATATTTTGTGTGGCCACCATTGTTTTCCAGTACTGCCTTAAGCCTCTTGGGCATGGAGTTCACTAGAGCCTCACAGGTTGCCACTGGAGTATTCTTCAACTTCTCCATGATGACATCACAGAGCTGGTGGATGTTAGAGAGCTTGTGCTCTTCCACCTTCCATTTGAAGATGTCCCACATATGCTCAATAGGGTTTAGGTCTGGAGACATGCTTATATATAAAGAATCGTCTGGAGTCAGCATCTCATACGTCACCATGCACAAGCCGGTCTGGCGGAAGCTGTGGCTTTGTGTTTTTTAAACTTTGCTTGCTTGATGTGCTACAGCAATTTGTATGTGTTTTAAATAAAAACTCTTCAACAAATTCTGCACCATGAAGTGTTTCTTCTTCTGCCCCATTTAAAAAATTGCACTGACCTGGTGAGACTATAGCTTAAATGTGGAGGAATACATTGAAAACAAACAGGGATCCTTCCTATAGGATCCCTGTTTGTGCCCCAGTGAACCTCTCCTCCATATCCACTCTGTGGTCCATCCGCAGCAGTCTGCTATAGGGTTCACTACCTTGTGGTGCACCCCTGCCTCCAATGGGGTGCACTTTTCATCTGACCACAGATGACCTGACAGTTTGATCAGCCATGGACCTGGCAGACGTGCCGCTTCCTGCAGACGATCCATTGCAGGGCATAGTCCGCAGACTTGAGACTCAGAAATCAAATCGGACTCAGGTGATATGATTCCTTCGGGATCTGGCTTCTCGCTTTGAACAGGTTCAGTCCTCCTTAGGACCCTCAGTTCAACAACCTCAAGTACAACCAGTGGCTGCGCCTATCGCACCAGTCGCTAAACTGCCAGCTCCATCCCGTTTCTCTGGGGACTCTAAGGCCTGCAGGGGGTTCCTTAGCCAATGCACTATTCATTTTGAGCTTCAGCCCCAAAACTTTCTGGCCGATCGGGCAAAGGTAGCCTATATCATTTCCCTCCTCTCCAGGGAAGCTTTAGCCTGGGCAGCCCCTCTTTGGGAACTGTCTGATTTCTTTAAACTTTTTCAGAATATCTTCGAAGAACCAGGTCGTGTCTCTTCAGCGGCCAGTGCCCTTTTACATCTCCGCCAAGAGCCTGATTCTGTGGGACAGTATGCTCTTCATTTCTGCATACTGACGGCTGGAACAATGAGGCCTTAGTCGCAACCATTTTGCATGGCCTTTCTGATAGAGTGAAGCATGAATTAGCAGGAAGAACCATCCCCACTGATCTGGACAAAGTTATCTCCTTGTGTAACCAGATCGATATTCGCTTTCAGGAAAGGACCCTAGAAAAGCGACGCCAGCATTCCTTGGTCCTTAGTCAGCCTGAGCTCACCTCTCTTTGACCTGCGAAGCATCTCCTGCCAGTTGAGGAATCCATGCAGCTGGGTTGGACCAGGCTATCCCCTGAGGAACGTGCTAGGCGCAGAACTCTAGGCCTGTGTCTTTATAGTGGGGGCAAAGGTCATTTTCGTGACACTTGCTTTTGCAGAAAAACGTTCAGGTCCAATACATCTGGAAAGTGGAGTATTGGACCCAGAAATATCACCTCCACCTTCTCGTCTTCTTCTTTCTGTTTTCCTCCAAGTCGGTGCTTCTTCTCATTTGGTCTCGGCATATCTGGATTTCAGAGCAGCTGGCAATTTCATGGACTGGGAAATCGCATTATCCATGAGACTTAACCTTTTGCCCCTCACCACGCCATTGGTGGTCTTGTTGATTGATGGCACTGTTCTCCCAGGGGGTCCTATCCGCTTCCAGACACTCCCTGTTAAGATGTCAGTCTGGACTCTTCACCAGTAGTGGATATCCTTCCTTATCGTATCTAAGGCCTCAACCGCTATTGTTTTCTCCACACGTTGACTGGACCTCGTCCTGCCTACCCAAGCTTGCCCCAAAAGAGAAACTTCCTGCTGCTACCATCCCAGTATATTTTGCTTTTCCTACTGCATATAGTGGTTTCTTGTATTGTCCTGCAATAGTCGGGCTGATGCACACTATAAGTCATGTGGCACTCTGAATGAGGAGCCCACCTGTGAACCTGAGCCGATCATTCGCTCCAGTTTGCATAGCCATTTACCTTTGTCTGTCCCTAAATACCCTTGGACGCACAGTCAGACTAGCTTGTCTGCAAGTTCTGCAGTCGCTACGTCTTGCGATGCGATTCAGGTAGTCGCTACACCTGACCTTGCTATTCACTCGGTCTCTGAACTAGTTATGCCATTCCAGCCCATGCCCAGTGAGCCTCCTACTTTTTCTTATTCAGGACCTTTGGCAACCTTCATCTCACCCTAATACTGTTATGTCCATTCAAACCTATCTAGGGGGTTCAATCCATCCTCATTCTGCTTGTATTTCAGCTATCCAGCTTGACTCCTGTGACTTGTCACCTTCTAACCAACCTGACCTCAGAGTTCCATTGTCCTCTGCCCAGTCTGATGTTCATGTGCTAGATGCCCAGTTCATCTTTAAGGGTCTGGGAGACCCTCCTCAGATTCCTGTTGATCCTCTCATGCCCTTTCTTATTCCTAAAAGGCCTTTGGTCCTTAATAAATCCTCTTGTCGTCTCCCAACTTAGGTTCTAGTCAATGAGGATAATCTAAAGTATGAGGTTAGTCAAGTTCTGGATTTTCGTCTCTGCAGAGGCATTATTCAGTACCTTGTGCATTGGAGAGGGTTTGGTCCTGAGGAGGCATCTTGGATCGCTGTATCTGAGGTCTTTGCACCTCGTCTGTTGAGGAGGTTTCATCTGAGATTTCCTTTTAAACCTGGGCCCAGGCTGGAGAGGGGGAGGGGCGATAAGAGGGGGTACTGTCATGGATATTCAGTAATCTCTGACAGCTTACCTTGCTCTCCATGTGTTTATCTTAGAGGCCAGGCCCCCTCACCTGGCTGCCTTTATCATCTCTCCTCCCTGTATGGCTCCACCCCAAGCCATTCCAGGAACTCTATATTAACCAGTGCACTGCGGGTCTGCATTGCTGATCAACGTTGTTTGGTAGCATTGTGTTCCCGCTTGCCGTGTGCTACGTTATGTTTGTGTACCGATTTTGGCTTGTCTCCGACTACTCCTGTTTACTTGTGACTCAGACCCTTGGCCTGTCCCTTGGTTATCCTCGTCTGCTTGTTGCCCCGACCTCGGCTTACCCTTCACCATCTCTTGTGTCCTGAGTGGCTGCTTTCCCTCTCTCCCTACGGAGCATGACCTAGGGGACTCCAGGGTGGGTGAACTGGATCCAGTTGCAGCGAACCACTAGAGGCTCTGGTGAATACCAGCTGGGTCTTAGACTCCGTGCCCTGGGGAATCTTGGGCTTGAGCTTCCTATAGGATCCCTGTTTGTGCCCCAGCGAACCTCTCCTCCATATCCACTCTTTGGTCCATCTGCAGCAGTCTGCTATAGGGTTCACTACCTTGTGGTGCACCCCTGCCTCCAACGAGGTGCACTTGTCATCTGACTACATGTGACTTGACAAGGAGGAAGTCAGGTATGGTGAGAAAAGGCCAGGGTTTAAGCTTTTTCACAAGTATGCTTCTCCTTTAAACAGCCCTTGGGGTGATGGAGTGACTGATCTTTCCTCAGATTTTTGTCTTAAGAGTTTTGGGCTTAGTAAGGGAGAGATGTGGGCAGTTGCTCTGTTTGGTTTGCACTCCCTGCATGCTCTACAAACTGAATCTGAAGAGAGGGAAACGGCAAAGCTAGAAATAGACTTGTTGAAGTAGCAGCTTGCAGTAGTGACCAAGTGTTTGAAAGACACTGCAAGCAAGCATTTAGAAAGTAGAGCACCCAAAGTGATACCTGCAGTGGCTTTGAAGCGTGTTGTTCAAACCCCTGCAGGCAGAGCTGAAGGTTTGAGTGAGTGCAGCCCTAATAAACAAGTCTAATGATGCCCTCTCAAAGGACAAAATCCCTAAGCCTGTAAGAAGAAGTAGGACATGTGCCACAGTTACTTCCCATTAGGAAGCTGGGAATCTGATCAGCTTGAATAGAGATGGCCGAGTTGAGTCAGATAAAAGGAAGGCAAGGCCTATGTGCCCAGGAGACACACGTGGACTGATTTACACGAGGTGCGGGTCCCTAGAAAGAAAGAAAATAGATGGGATTCCTACACCAGCATTGCTTAAGAGGTAGGTAGAAGCATGTGACTTTAAATGGTAGATTTAGTCACATTAGATGTTTTTGTTGTTATAGATTGCGACATTTTGCTAGAAAGTGCTATGCTGTGAATAACGGCCAACAGTAGGCGCCAGTGTTCCCAGAACAGCACGGATGGAGATGCAGGTTTATTCTTTCTGCTGGAAATCTATGCCTTTCCATGAAAGTTTTAAGTGGCAACAGTGGACACCCTACAATAGTTTTGCCATTTGCAATAGGCAGATAGAGAAATGTGAGCAGTATAGTTGGGCTGACCATCCCCCGATTCGGTTCGCAACAGAACTCTCGAACATTGCAAAAGTTCGGATCTGGCCTCCGAACCCTATTAAAGTCTATGGGATCTGAACCTGAAAAATTAAAAGTGCCCATTTTGAAGGTTTATATGCAAGTTAGTAGAAAGAAGTAGGGAACCCCCTTACGGGACTATAACGGCCCTGGTGATTGTAGATCAACACTAGAAAATTATTAATATAAAAAAGTAGTATAAAAATTATAATTTATTCTAACAATATGAAGAGACAATGATGGCAGTAAATACCAAACAGACAAGAAAAAATCATGGCTATACAAGTTGCACATTGACATGACCATATGACTATATACTGTTAGAGCTCCCGGACCACCATGATGCGGAGGCAGAGTCCAAGGGCCACAGCTGACGCGTTTCAGAATCACTTCCTTCTTCAGGGAGTATCAAGAGGTGAACACATTCATACTACAATGCAAACAGGTAAAGTTTGAGAAATACAGCATATGTCATATAAACATAGAACTTAAAGCCATTGCTTATTATGGTAATTATGCCAGGGCAAAATTACATGTTGACGATAGGAAATTTACATGATAGCCACATAAAATGTAAAAACAGCAGAATCCATCCAGGGTTTGCTCATATGCCAAGACCACTCACCATACCCGGGGCTTGACCATACAAAGCCCAGCAAGAACAGATTTATTGGAATGCACCTAGCACGGCTGATGTACGGTAGGAAGGTTTTTAGTTTGTATACGGTATGGCTGTTGGACAGAGAGACAGGGGTGTGTGTATAGTCAATATGGATCAGTGTAATCAGCTATGCAGACAAGACTGAACTTATATTGTATTATTCTACCCTTTATGGCCAATGTATATGTACATACATAAATCGGACAAAAAACATACATGTTCACAAACTTGTACAAACTTGTTTAAAAATATGTACAGCCATAATAAGATTGCATACATTAGCATAGGCGAAGCCAAAAAACGATGTCTGCAAGCTGCTACAGACATCCATATATGGTTTATGCACAATTGCACTGCCTTCCCGCATGCGAGCACGCTACTAGGATCGTGTATATAAAAATCACAGAGGAAAAAAAAAAGAAATAAAAAAATCCTTAATCCAAAAATTGGCCTAAAAGTCATGAGTTCACAATGCTGGCCATCTAGTATACATGGTCAATAGCAAATATCACTAAATTTTTTACTAGTAAAGATGATTAAACACTTTACGCAAATCACTGTACTCATATATCGGTACTTTGACGCTAAATACTATTGTAGATTTGGGAACTGCATGCGTTTCTCTTTAAGATAAAAGTGGTCTCTGCGGCGGATTCACAGTGAGATCACTTTTATCGGTAGAAAGGTGCCCACCCGCCTCCCACCATGCTTTGGTTGTCTCTGCCGCTTACCAGAGCCATCAGTAGCAGCGAAGATGATAGCGTCAGCTCCCCTCACTGCCTGGATGTTGAATGAGGAGAAGATGGTCCCGCTCTGCTCCATAGCATTGGAGGGCGGAAGCAACGTCAAACATCACTTTCGCCCGATGTTCTTAATCACTTCCCGTCTGGCTTATAGCAGATTTACAGCTGTGAAGTGGTTCTGTTTTCCAGACTGGGCAGACTGGGCCGGCGTGCACCTGTGGGGGGCGTGTAGCTTTGTGATGGCGAGTGTGGCGTATCAGTCTGACACGCCACGTCTCCAATCGTAGTAAGGAGCCTCTGACAGAGGCTTCTTTCCACGTGATCAACTGTGACCAATCACAGCTGATTATCGCCTGAACCAGAAAGCGCCATAAATGGCATTCCTTTGTTTGCGCTGACAGGGAGAGCCAATCAGCAGCTCTCCCTGTTGGTGGGGGGGGGGGTCTGTGCTGATAATAAGCACATTAATTATCAGCACAGCCTCCATCAGTTATGCCCATCACCTGCCAATCAGTGCCCAACTGCCAGTCAGTGCCCCCCTCAATAAAATCTCTCAGTGTCCACCACAGTGCCAATCAATGCCCATCACAGTGCCAATCAGTGTCCAGCATTCACACCTGTCAGCGCCTCATCATCAGTGCTATCTATTAGTGTCAATCAGTGCCATCTGTCAGTGCCAATCAGTGCCAGCCATCAGTATCCATCAGTGCTGCCTATCAGTGCCTATCAGTGCTGCCTATCAGTGCTGCCTATCTGTGCCCATCAGTGCTGCATATCAGTGCTGCCTATCAATGCTCATCAATTCTACATATCAGTGCCTCCTCATCAGTACCACCTTATCATTGCCAACCCATCAGTCCCGCATCATCAGCACCCGTCAGTGAAGGAGAAAATAAAATTTTATGACAGAAACAAAGAAAAAAAATATTTTTCAAAAATGTCAGGCCTTTTTAGTTTAGCAAAAAAATAAAAACCCCAGAGGTGATCAAATATCAACAAAAGCAAGCTATATTTGTGGGAAGAAAATTATACAGTGAGTAGTGTTACATGACTGCGAAATTGTCATTTAAAGTGCTCTGAAGGCCTGGTATCAAAGTGGTTAAAGGAGAATTGTTTTTCTTTCTTTTTTTTTATTATTGCATTTTAGTGTAAATATGAGATCTGAGGTCTTTTTGTAATTTATTTTTTTGTTTATATTACAAAGGATGTTTACATTCCTTGCAATAGAAATAAAAGTGACATTTTTTTTAATTAAAAAGACTGTCAAAATAAAAAAATAAAAAGTAAAAAAAATGTAAAAGTGCCCCGTACCAATGAGCTCGCGCACAGAAGTGAACACATAGGTGAGTAGTGTCCAACGGTGTTAAAACCACACATGGGAGGTATTGCTGCGTTTGTTAGAGTGAGAGCAATAATTCTAGCCCTAGACCTCCTCTTTAACTCAAAACTGGAAGCCTGTAGAAATGTTTACATTGCATAGCCGATTATACAGATCCATATTGATTATACACACACCCCTGTCTCCCTGTCCAACAGCCATACCAACAGCCATACCGCATACAATCTAAAAACCTAAGGGGTTAAGTGTGCCCTAAGGGAGTGATTCTTACTGTAGGGGGTGTGGCTGTAGGGGTAATGTCACTGATCATCGTTCCCTATATCAGGGAGCAGACGATCAGTGTCACTGCCACAGAAAAGAATGGGGAAAGTGTGTTTACACACACCTCTCCCCGTTCTTCAGCTCTTGTGACCGATCGCGGGACACCGGTGGTAATCGGGGATGTGGTCATGGAGCTTCAGACCAGGTCGCACGCAACCCACGGCTGAGCTCTTAAAGGCAACGTATAGGTACGTGCTTGTGCCCAGCCATGCCATTCTGCCGACGTATATGTGGAGGAGGCGGTCCTTAAGTGGTTAATATAAATAAGTGTAGGGAGTGCTTACAGACTAAAGGCTCTTTGACCAATAAGGCCAGGGTTTAGGGATTATTATAGTGAACTGCTATGAGTGCATTTTTCGAATATTTCTTCAAATATTACTCAAAGGGCTTTTTTTCAGGGGGAACTTGGTGGAACTCAGTTCCACCACCTCTGGCTCAGACCCGTTGGTGCCTGCTCACCACAATCACTTGCAAATACAGAAGTCTGGTTTCTGTGTTTACAAGTGACAGCTCTGCACTCTGTATGTAATGCAATCCTGGTATTTAATGCCCAAGTGCACTTGAAAGTGCACTTGGTAGTGAAGTCATTGTAGATTCAAGGGGGACATGCAAGGAAAATTTAAAAAAAAAACAGCATTTTAGCTTGCACATGATTGGATAATAAAATCAGCAGAGCTTCCCCTCATTTCAGATCTACCCCTCAGATTTACAGCGACTGCACTTTCAAGTGCACTTTTAGTGCAATTTTAAGTGCACTTTGCTCTTGTAGTTTGCACTTGTAGTGCAAAGTGGATTTGCCTTTTGTAAATAACCCCCTCAGAGTCACCCCTGTTTCGTTTGTGATCAAATCAGCCTGATAAATAGTGTAAATTCTCATAAAAAAGCATTTCTTCTACCCCTCCAAAAAATGTCACATTTCAAAGATACTGAAGGACAAATGTAAGTAGGGGCCATTTTATTTGCATTTTTAATTCTTCAACCACCATTGCATTCTGAGGAGCTTTAAGGCCGCGTACACACGATCTGTCCAACCCAATGAGAATGGTCCGACGGACCGTTTTCATCAGTTCACAGCTGAAGTGGCCTGATGGTCTGATGTGCGTACACACCATCAGTCCAAAATCCGATCGGTCAGAACGCGGTGACGTAGAACACAACGACGTGCTGAAAAAATGAAGTTCAATGCTTCCAAGCATGCGTCGACTTGATTCTGAGCATGCACAGGTTTTTGGTCCGATGCTTTTGGGTACTAACCATCGGTTTGGTCCGATGGTCAGGCGTCCATCGGTCCGATTTTAAAGCAAGTTTTAAAACTTTGGTCCGACGGACGACGGTCTGATGGGCCGTACACACGCTCGGTTTGGACCGATGAAACTGGCCTTAAGATCTTGTGTACGCGGCCTAAGAAGTAAATTGATTTTTTTTTAACCACTTGCCTACTGTGCACCTACACCCCCTTCCTGCCCAGACAAAATTTTAGCTTCCGGCACTGCGTTGATTTAACTGACAATTACGCGGTCGTGCGACGTGGCTCCCAAACAAAATTGGCGTCCTTTTTTCCCCACAAATAGAGCTTTCTTTTAGTGGTATTCAATCGCCCGTTCGGTTTTTATTTTTTGCGCTATAAACAAAAAAAGAGCGTCAATTTTGAAAAAAGACACAATATTTTTTGCTTTTTGCTATAAAAAATATCCCATTTAAAAAAAAAAAAAAACATTTTTATCTCAGTTTAGGCCGATACGTATTCTTCTACATATTTTTGGCAAAAAAAATGTAAAAAATAAAATCGCAATAACCGTATAGTGACTGGTTTGCGCAAAAGTTATATTGCCTACAAAATACGGGACATAATTATGATTTTTATTTATTTTTTTTTTTACTAGGAATGGCAGCGATCTGCGATTTTTTTTCCGGGACTGGGACATTATAGCGGACACATCGGACACTTTTGACACATTTTTGGGACCTCTTACATTTATACAGTGAACAATGCTATAAATATGCATTGATAACTGTATAAATGTAACTGGCAGGGAAGGGGTTAAGCACTAGGGGGCGGGGAAGGGGTTAAATGTTTCTCCTAGTTTGTGTTCTAACTGTGGGGGGAGGGGGGTGACTGGGGAGGTGACCGATTGTGTCCCTATGTACAAGGGACACAATCGGTCTCCTCTCTCCCTGACAGGGACGTGCAGCTCAGTTACTCGGCAATCGTGCGGGGGTCCCAGCAACTTTCTATGACTGCACGTCATATGACGTGCAGTCAGGACAATGGAGTTACCCTGCCCGCCGTCATATGACGTTGGGCGGGTGACAAGTGGTTAAAGAGGCCGCTAAAGGTGCTATACGGTTAAAACATCTAACGTAGCAGTTTCCCAACTGCTTACAATACAGGTTATACTTTTAGGCTTTGTCCATGATCCTTATAAACATATTTGTGGCTGTTTTTTTTTTTTTCATAATTCTTTATTTTTTACTTTCTGTATATTTCTTTACATCACTTACATGTATATCAAACCTCCACTGGGAACAAAATACATAACATTTACATACAAAAAAAACAACAACAAAAAAAAGAAAAAAGAAAAAAAAAGTGGGGGACAAAGGGAAAGGGATGGAGCAATGCTTCTCCCCTCTCCCTCCCCCTTCCTCCTCCCCTCCCCCCATATAGATTATAACAACATTACTCCTCGTTAAGGTATTCCCTCTTTTATATGCTTGTGTGCTTATCGTGTTTGTTGTGTTCCTATTTCAAAGCGTGTAAGAGAAAAAAAATATATATATATACACATACATGTCTACATACACATACATACACCTGCACATATACGCACACATATATATATATATATACACACACACACACTCTATATATATATATATATATATATATATATATATATATATATATATATATATATATACATACATACACATACATACACACACACATATGCATATACACACCTATATATATATATATATACATGCAGTACATATACACACACATACATATACACATACATGTACATTAATTTTAGGCCCATTTCAGGTTTATTTTTATTTGTGCGGTCTATGTGTCTGTGTTTATTTTGTGTGTATAAGTATTAGCCTGAGTCTCTAGTGTTTGTGAAGTTCTTTTAACTTCAACCTTTTTTTATATTTCCCTTTGTGAATTATTTACATACACTTTAAAAACCTGTTCCCTTCCCCTTTCAATCATCATCCCCCCCCCCACCCCCTTCCTATGGAGAGAAAGGAGAGGGCGAGGAGGAGAGGAGTAAAAAAAAAAAAAAAGGAAAACAACATTCATCTAAAATTGTAGTTTGTCTTTCTTACTGAGCATCAAGTATATATATTTTTTCCATTCCATAAGGGAGGGGCGTGTTCTGTTTCCAATACCTGGGTATTAGCAATTTAGCAGCATTTAATGGGTGTGGTATCACACTTTTCTTATAGCCGTTCATAGATCCAGGTATCCCATGAAATAAAAAATATATAGGTGATAATAATTCTATAGGTGGATTGGTAATCTTCTTAGCCCACGGTGCTATTTCTTCCCAAAATGGTCTGATCTTTATGCAAAACCACCAAATATGGAGGAATGTTCCCTTTTCTTTGCATCCCCTCCAACAGCTTCCATCTGCTGTGGGGTATATTTGGGCTAATCGGGCTGGAGTCTGATACCATCTGACCATAAATATATATTTGAGTATAGATAGCAGGTAATGGCGCCTACCTGAAGTGTTTGAATAATGTGCCAAAGAAATTGTTGCCAAAATCAAAAAGTGTAAATGATATGTGAAATACAAAGTGCTATAAAGTGCTGCTCCTTGATATTAGTGATACGAAAAAAATTAGCAAAAACCTATGTGTATTCTAGTACAAAAACAATCAAAAAAAATCAAAGCATTTTCATGCAAAAATTAAATAAATAAATAAAATTAAAACAAAATATATTCAATATATTTTCTATGTATTTTCAATCTTGCTTCATGCAAAGTAAAGTGCTGGGTGCTTCATGCAGATAAACCCTCGATGGGTCACTCAGTGCTCTCCCCCAATGGTCCCGCACTCACCGGATACAATCAGGCTCTCACAATAAGTATCCACACTGCTATGTCTGTCAGTTTTTTTCAGGTTTTTTCCTATGGAATCTTTCCAACCGCTCACCCGCTCATAGAGGAGACAAATGAAAGCGCCCAATAGCGTGATACCGTTTCACAAAAGATATACTTTATTCTCATAAAAATGGGTACTCACATTTAGCATACAGTGCAGAAAATAAGTATTTGAACACCCTGCTATTTTGCAAGTTCTCCCACTTGGAAATCATGGAGGGGTCTGAAATTGTTATCGTAGGTGCATGTCCACTGTGAGAGACATAATCAAAAAAAAAAATCCAGAAATCACAATGTATGATTTTTTTAACTATTTATTTGTATGATACAGCTGCAAAGAAGTATTTGAACACCTGTCTATCAGCTAGAATTCTGACCCTCAAAGACCTGTTAGTCTGCCTTTAAAATGTCCACCTCCACTCCATTTATTATCCTAAATTAGATGCACCTGTTTGAGGTCATTAGCTGCATAAAGACACCTGTCCACCCCATACAATCAGTAAGAATCCAACTACTAACATGGCCAAGACCAAAGAGCTGTCCAAAGACACTAGAGACAAAATTGTACACCTCCACAAGGCTGGAAAGGGCTACGGGGAAATTGCCAAGCAGCTTGGTGAAAAAAGGTCCACTGTTGGAGCAATCATTAGAAAATGGAAGAAGCTAAACATGACTGTCAATCTCCCTCGGACTGGGGCTCCATGCAAAATCTCACCTCGTGGGGTCTCAATAATCCTAAGAAAGGTGAGAAATCAGCCCAGGACTACACGGGAGGAGCTGGTTAATGACCTGAAAAGAGCTGGGACCACCGTTTCCAAGGTTACTGTTGGTAATACACTAAGACGTCATGGTTTGAAATCATGCATGGCACGGAAGGTTCCCCTGCTTAAACCAGCACATGTCAAGGCCCGTCTTAAGTTTGCCAATGACCATTTGGATGATCCAGAGGAGTCATGGGAGAAAGTCATGTGGTCAGATGAGACCAAAATAGAACTTTTTGGTCATAATTCCACTAACCGTGTTTGGAGGAAGAAGAATGATGAGTACCATCCCAAGAACACCATCCCTACTGTGAAGCATGGGGGTGGTAGCATCATGCTTTGGGGGTGTTTTTCTGCACATGGGACAGGGCGACTGCACTGTATTAAGGAGAGGATGACCGGTGCCATGTATTGCAAGATTTTGGGCAACAACCTCCTTCCCTCAGTTAGAGCTTTGAAGATGGGTCGAGGCTGGGTCTTCCAACATGACAATGACCCGAAGCACACAGCCAGGATAACCAAGGAGTGGCTCTGTAAGAAGCATATCAAGGTTCTGGCCTGGCCTAGCCAGTCTCCAGACCTAAACCCAATAGAGAATCTTTGGAGGGAGCTCAAACTCCGTGTTTCTCAGCGACAGCCCAGAAACCTGACTGATCTAGAGAAGATCTGTGTGGAGGAGTGGGCCAAAATCCCTCCTCCAGTGTGTGCAAACCTGGTGAAAAACTACAAGAAACGTTTGACCTCTGTAATTGCAAACAAAGGCTACTGTACCAAATATTAACATTGATTTTCTCAGGTGTTCAAATACTTCTTTGCAGCTGTATCATACAAATAAATAGTTAAAAAAATCATACATTGTGATCTCTGGATTTTTTTTTGGGATTATGTCTCTCACAGTGGACATGCACCCACGATGACAATTTCAGACCTCTCCATGATTTCCAAGTGGGAGAACTTGCAAAATAGCAGGGTGTTCAAATACTTATTTTCTGCACTGTATAGTCTAAAAGCCTTTAAAACGAGTGCTGTAGCTCAGAGGAACGATCGCTCTACTGGTTTCGTCGTGCTAACGTCATCTGGAGTGCGCCTCTGAGCCTTCAGCACTTCCTTATTTATATTAGAATGGACGTTATATCGTACAAAGCGGACGTACAAGCGGACGTTGTGTCATACAAGGCGGACGTACAAGCGGACGTTGTGTCTGAAACAAATGGACGTTGCGTCTGACAACAAAGAAGGGCGTTGCGTCGGAAAAAAACTCATCTTTCATGCGTCCTTCATGTTGGAGATTGCCGCAGACCGAAGTTTAGATGCTAGAGACTCTATATTATAGGGTCCCTGTGGGAGATTAACGAGGAATCCAGAAGTTTGGATTTAATGGTGATTGCATCTGTGTTATATATGTCCCAGTTGGTCGGATTTCAAATATTTAAAATATTTTTAAAAATTCTAAAATATTTCAGACAAAGTTCCATACATCACATTACAGTAGTGGTAACAAATCGAATACAGATTTGTATGTGTAAATCTACCATAAAACACCATATGAAAATTAAAATAAAATAATTAAAATAAAATAGTTAATAAAAATATAAAAATATATAAATATATAAATATGAAGTGAGAGATATTTTGGGAGGTCTATTACATATGAGGAGAATTAAATTAAATTAAATGTCCAATTAGGATGGAGATTATATCATATCATAAGATCCTAATAGTAATAATGTAAAATATATACATATTCCATATATATAACAATATAAACATATACATATATATACATCGCTTGTTAGTACATAAAAGTACATAGTACTATACCTGTATAGAGGAAAAATTGGAAAAATATGGATATAGGTATATCATATAAATGTGTATATAAATAGATAGTGTATGTAAAATGTATATAAAAAATTACATATTTTAAAAATTCGTTAAAAAACAATTTAAGTCCACATCAATATTCATACCAGCCGGTTGGAGGGTATCTAACGTATATATCCGCCGGGTTTTGTTTTGGGATACTTTTATAGTTTTATTCTCCCCCCTCCAATGTTCCTTTATCCTATCTATTCCATAACAAGTCATACATCCTGGGTCTTTATGGTGGTAATCTCTGAAATGTCTAGACACGCTATGTTTATGGAATCCTTTTTTGATGTTGGCTATGTGTTCTCTAATCCTGACATGTAGTTCTCTTGTTGTTCTACCAACATGTTTGTGACATGGGCATTCCAGGACATATGTAACATGTGTACTGCTGCCTGTAATCAGCTCCCTTATTTTATGTGTGGATCCATTCGTTGTAGAAATAAAATCAGTTATTCTCTTGTTTGTTTTTTTGCTGACACGGCAAGGTAAGCACTTACCACATTTGTGGAAGCCCTTAAGGTTCTTAAAAATGTGGATCTGTTTTGGGGGGTCAATTGCATTATGGACCAGTCGATTCCTCAGATTGGGGGATCTGCGATATATAAAACTCGGTCGATTCGGTAACAGTTGTTTCAGGTCTTTATCAGATTGTAGGATGGGCCAGTATTTTTTGAATATTTCCTCCACATCCCTATGTTGAATGTTATATCCAGTCAAAAAAGCTACATCTGTAGTTTTCCTATTCTTTTTCTTACTCTGTGTTCCTGCTATGATGTCATCCCTATTCATTTCTTTAACATTATTTTTCAAGATTTCAAGGTTTTTGCGCTGGTATCCTTTTTCCACAAATTTATTAATAATTTGTGTGGCTTGTATTTCAAAGTCAGCTTTATTACTGCAGTTCCTAAATAGTCTCATAAATTAACCTTTAGGGATGTTTTGAATCCATTTTTTGTGATGACAGCTTTTTACCGGGATGTAGCTGTTCCTGTCTGTTTTTTTTAAAAACGTTCTAGTATGGATTCGGTTGTCTGCTTTGAACAGTTGTAAGTCCAAGTAATCAATAGAGTCTACATTCCATGTTTCTGAAAAAGTAATTCCATAAATATTGTTGTTGATCTCATCGAAAAACACCTGTAATTCTGTTTCTGTGCCTCCCCATACTATCAGTATGTCATCTATGTATCTTCTATAGAATTTCAAAGGTGGTCTTTCTATTCCTTGGATTTGTTCTGCCTCCCAGTGGTTTAAAAATATGTTTGCTACACTGGGGGCATATTTGGCCCCCATGGCAACTCCTTTAGTCTGAACAAAGAATTTTCCCTTATTCCAAAAATAGTTGTGGCTCATAGCTAGTGTTAGACCCTCCAAAATATAATTTATTTGTTCCTGTTTTAATTTAGAATCCTTGTGTAGGGCCCATTTTACCCCTTTAATACCGTCTTCCTGCACTATATTAGTATATAAAGAGTTGACGTCTATAGTAACTAAAAGATCCGTGGATTTTATTTCTAAACCTCTCAGTTCCAATATGAGCTGTCTGCTGTCCTTGAGGTATGATGGTCCTTCCTTCACTAATGGCTGTAGGAATCCATGAATATATGCTCCAAGTCTTAAAAAAAGCGAGTCTATTCCGCTTATGATCGGTCGTCCCGGTGGATTAGTCTGATTTTTGTGTACTTTTGGAACATAGTAGATAATGGGTGTCTTTGTCGTTTCTGGGGTTAGTAACTTGGCTTCTTTTTTAGTAAGTATACCCAGTTTTTTGCCCTTTTCTACATATGTACTTAATTTCTTGTTGTATATATGACATTTCTTGAATTTTAGAACTTATAGAGGTTGTATACATTGATTCTCTAATTTTTTTTAATTTGTACTGATGTGAATGTATAATTTAGCTCTTTTTTCCCATTCCCTAATAAAATAAGGAATTTTATTTTTCTGTTCACTAAGAACCAACTTATACATTTGTGATAGCAGATGGTTAGGCTTCGTCATTTTTGCACACATATTCTCAAATGTTGTAAGCGATCCTACTGTCCTTACTTTTGGTTTTAACTTATTGAAAAAGTCCACCATTTAGTAGTATCTCCATTTAGCCATTATCATATCCTCTTGAGATGATATTAATTCTGATAAGGGTATTAGAGTTCCTTGGGGTGCATATCTTGAGCACATAGGCCCAGATTCACGTATCTGGGCGTATCTTTGTGCGGGCGTAGCGTATCTTCTGTACGCTACGCCGCAACTTAGGCAAGTGCTGTATTCACTAAGCACTTGCGTCCTAAGTTACGGCGGCCTAGCGTAAATGGGCCGGCCTAAGCCCGGGTAATTCAAAGTAGGCTTGGAGTGGGCGTGTTGTATGGTAATCAACCATGACCCCACGTAAAAGACATTTCTAACGAACGGCGCATGCGCCATCCGTGGACATATCCCAGTGCGCATGCTCAAAATTATGCCACAAATACTCATTGGTTTCGACGTGAACGTAACTTACGCAAAGCCCTATTCGCGAACGTTTTACGCAAACAATGTAAACGACGGAAAATTTGACGCTGTCCCGACGTCCATACTTAACATTGCGTATGCCTCATATAGCAGGGGTAACTTTATGCTGGAAAAGCCTTACACAAACGACGTAAAAAAATGCACCAGGTGCACATATGTTCGGCAATCGGCGTATCTCCCATAATTGCATATTAGACGCGTAAATCTATGGAAGTGCCACCTAGCGGCCAGCGTAAATATGCAACTGAGATACGACGATGTAAGAGACTTACGCCACTCGTATCTTAGCAAAATTCCGGCGTATCTTGTTTTCTGAATACAGAAAAAAGATATGCCGGCGCATCCTAGAACTTACGCGGGGTATCAACATATACGCCAACGTAACTTCTTTCAGAATCCGGACCATAGTGTTCCCATTAGATCTTCATAGGCCATTGTCCCATTTTCCCCTCCTGGGGGGAACCATGGATATCCTCCCAATGGAGCCATTGGGGATGTGGGTTGGGCATATTTCCCATATATCTTTGTTTAATCTGTCCCGTATTGCTAGGGTCCTCCTAGTCAACGGGGATGTCCATTTAGAAACCCCCTCACTTTAGTCGGTACCCATGGTGCTCTCTTTGAATCTCTTCCTGCCATACTTTTTTCGACTTGAACCCATACTTTGGTTGGAGAGTCATGGCACAAATTTAAAATACGTACCAGAGACATTGCTCTGTAATACATAGATATATCTTGTAGTCAGATTCCACCTACCTGTTTGTTTCTAAGTAACATATCATAAGCTATTCTAGATTTTCCATCTTTCCACATGAAAGATATAAATGCTTTACGTAGTTTAAAGAAAACTTGTGGAATTGATATTGGTTCAGTATATAGAAAATAAATTATTCTAGGTATAATATTCATTTTATATACGTTAACCCTCCCAAACCAGGCCAGGGAATGGCCTTTCCATCTCTGGGGATACTTCATTATCTCTATTATTAACGATCCATAATTAAGCTCGTACAAATGTTTTGTGGCTGTTGATGTGTATTCTGTGTTCATTATATTGACTTGTTTATACTTCTTTGTCACTTTAACCACTTAAGACCCGGACCAATACGCTGGTAAATGACCCAAGGTGTTTTTGCAATTCGGCACTGCGTCGCTTTAACAGACAATTGCGCGGTCGTGCGACGTGGCTCCCAAACAAAATTTGCGTCCTTTTCTTCCCACAAATAGAGCTTTCTTTTGGTGGTATTTGATCACCTCTGCGATTTTTTTTTTTTTAAGTATGCCTATGTGTGTGTGTGTCAGTGTAATGTTGGTGCACACTTACTGTGAGGTGTTCCTCTCATCGCAGTGGTTGATAATACCGCTGCGATGAGAGATTACATCACTTCCCCCTTCCTGTGTAAACACAGGAGGAGGAAGTGACAGGGCGGGAGAGTGCAGCGATTGGCTGGGAGCGATCGCGGGGGGAGGGTAAACACGGACATCCGCCCGCTCGTCCCGGATCGCTCCCGGAGACACGGGGACCTCCGCACGCCGCGGAGGGGGTCCCGATCGGACCCCCGACCCGCTACTGGGCGAGGACGTAAATTTACGCCCTTGTGCCCATCCGTGCCATTCTGTGGCCGTAAATGTGCGTGCGGAGGTCCTTAAAGCGGAGTTTCACCCTAAAAAACAACTATGTACCATGCCATCCTGCATATTAGCGTCAGCTACAGTATGCCTATATTTTATTTTTTTGCGCTGTACTTACAGATTAAACTATTTGTCTGTTTCAGGCTACCGCGGGGTAATAGGCGTTCCTATCAAGAGGGGAACATGATTGACGGCCGGCTATGGCGCGTCACGCATTCCGAAAATAGCCGGAGTAGACTCGGCTCTTCACGGCGCCTGCTCACAGACTAGGAGCTGACTGCGCAGGTGCCCGTGTAGGACTCGGCTCTTCACGGCGCCTGCGCAGTCAGCTCCTAGTCTGTGCGCAGGCGCCATGAAGAGCCGAGTCCTACTCCGGCTATTTTCGGAACGCGTGACGTGCCATAGCCGGCCGTCAATCATGTTCCCCTCTTGATAGGAACGCCTATTTCCTGCCCGGAGTCTGAAACGAAAAAAACAGATTAAACTGTAAGTACAGCACCGAAAAAAAAAATAAAGGCATACTGTAGCTCACGCTAGTATGCTGAATGTCAGTGGAGACAAAGATTTTTAATTTTTTTAGGGTGAACCCCCTCTTTAAGTGGTTAAACTACAAAATCTGTTACTACAATTAATGCCCTAAGTAGTTTATAGGACAATACTTGTCACATTATCAGTAAATTCATTTAAGTAACATTCCAAGCAGAAAAAATTTGATTAAAGACTTGGAACCAAATTTTACAAGGATGAGACAGCACAGCAAAGATGATCTTGTCTGACCAATCCACTTGCCGTAACTGACAGAGCTCTAATTCTGCATTGCACATGAAAGCAGTTTTTCTGACCATAATTTATCATAATGTCAGTAGTCATCATTTAGTAAATTAGCCATGAGTATGTTTCTCCTTCACAAAATTTAGAGGTGAACATATCTGTTTATGAAATGAGGTTATAAAACTATTTTCAAGGTGGAACTCCAGCCACAAACATCAATACAAATTAACAGGGGGAAATTTTACCTCTTGTAAGGTATGTTAAATGCTTCGCTTGGTCTTGATTTGTGTATATTTCATTATTTGTACTTTGAAAATCATGAAATCCTCACAGTACATCTTGTGCTGTGGGTATTAGATCTGAAAATTATTCTACATACAGTATAAACAAAAAAAAAAAAAAAAAACAGTGCGCCCTTAATAATAATAATAAAAAAAAAGAGTACAAAAGGTGTAACTACCCCATTAAAAGTGAAAGATAACATTTCCCAGCAATGAAAAAAAAGTAAAAAAAAAATATATATATATATATATATATATATATATATATATAAGGAAGGATGGCACTCACTAGTGTAAAATATATCATATACAACCAAACATAAGCATGAATATAATGCACAGTATAGATAGAAATCCAGTGTTTCCATAAAAGATAAATTACAATAAGCAATTAAGTAAAAAGTCCAGTGTGAGAAGTCCTAACACCAATGATTATTCCAAAGTTTGGATTCCTTTTTCCTTCACCACTTGTGCTTAGGGGATGGATATAAACTCACCATAGGTGTATGACCCCTTGTTACAGGTAGGTCAAAAAAACGCTTGAGTGGCCCAAAGGCTGGGATTCTCCTGATGGCAGACTCCTCTTTATTCGTCTTTAGCAATGTTATACTATATGGAAAGTACTCCCATGAGAGACAAGATAAAAGGTTCCATAGTGTAGTAAGTTTATTAAAAAGTTGGTGTTAACATAACATCTTGAAATGTATGCTGAAGCCGGGATCCGTCACTTTCAGGTCCCGTGTGACATAATTTCTGGGCTGGAAGCCATAGCGAGGATTGGATGGCATGCCAGCTCCAGGAGGAGCCATTGTCCTGCACACACTGTACACACCGGTGCCAGTCTAAGAGCACTTTAACATGCCAATGTGAAACCCTTTCTCTTTAATGTTTTTAACACCAACTTTTTTTTTTAATTACTACACTATGGAACCTTTTATTTTGTCTCTCGTGGGAGTACTTTTCATATGAGTATCACGCTGCTAAAGAGTAATGAAGAGAAGTTTACCATTAGGAGAATCCCAGCCTTTGGGCCACTCAAGCGTTTTTTTACTGACCTGTAACAAGGGGTCAAACACATCTTGTGAGTTTACATCCATCCCCCAAGTGGTGAAGGAAAAAGGCATCCAAACGTTGGAATAATCATTGGTGTTGGGATTTGTCACACTGAACTTTTTAGTTAACTGTTTATTGTATTTAATGTTTATTTAAACACTAGATTTTCAGAATCTAGAAGCCCCATTTAACAAGGGGACCCTCAGATCCGGCCACCCCCATGTGAATGGGTATCAGGTACATTGTACCCCTGCACATTTACCAAAAAAGTGTAAAAATTTGAAAAATGACCGTAGACAATTTGGGGCAAGTCCTTAATCCCTGGGACCTAATAGCCAATGGCAGGGGTTACAGAATAAACAACAGGGGTGACAAGGGATGTCCCTGCCTGGTACCATTACTGAGGGGGAACCTCTGTGACAAATGCAAAGACAGCTGAAACTGAGATGAAGGATTAGAGTATAGAGCCCGTAAGACCTGTACAAAAGAACCCGAGAATTTGTATCTAGTGAGAACTGCGAACATGAATGGCCAACTGAGGCGAACAAAACCCTTTTGTATGTAGCACCCTCTTACTTTCAGAAGGGACACTATTGCAAATTTAGTGGGGTGAGAGACTTACCTGCTCTCACCCAGGTGATTTGTGGTAAATTTGGGCTGCTGTCAGCCCTGAATTGTCCTGTGGGTCATTCTGTGCTCCAGAGATGTGGTCTCATCTCTGGGCAGCAGGTGGCACCAGAGGGGTTCAGACAGAACCGCTTTTCCCCAGCAGCCAATTGGAGGAGTGTTTCCCTTGCGGGCATGCTGGGGGAGGGTATATCTGTGGCAGACAGCATTTTCCGGGGTTCTTTGTGGGTTCCTGGTGCGGCACCCACCTTCAGGGTCTGCGCACATCGCGGGCCCCACCACTATGGCCTACCTGGCCGGGGCCCGTGCAATGCAGAGTTCTTGGCTCTGGGCCCTCATGGCTCAGAGCAACTGAAGCTACAATGGGACCACAATGACTTTCTGGGGTTCCACACCGAAAAGATCCCAAGCTGGATGTGCTGTTCGGTGGGGAGTCAGTCTGAGGTGAGCCCAGAGGCAGGTGAACCAATAGGGCTTAGACAAACCATCTGGGATCTGGGTACCGAACACTGACAGGTTGTCTGCTGCAAACTGTCAGTCGGTGGCCCCAAAATTACTGACTGAGTGGATTCGCTCTACATTCATGTTTCTGAGTACTGGGCCTGTGGCAGAGGTCCTTTACTAAACCAAATTCTATTAGAGCCAAGTCGGTCAGCCTGTATCTGCAAGGTTATCTGCAAACGCATGTGTGAGCCACAAAGCCACATCAAGGCACCCTGGAATCTGTGGTCCTAACACTAAACTATAAGTGTCCCCACAATGGAGGCACATGCATTCTGATGGATAGATGAGGACAGGTGGAATGAAGGGGAGCACACCCCTTCTTAAAAGTACAGGAGTACATCAAACACCCAGCATTTAGCTCAATGGCTGCAAAGGTGTTGGTGCGTTGCAGGACTAATACAAACACCAATGTGATATGAAAAGCAAACTTGTCCACCGCCCTCATCTATAGCTGGCCATTGCAGTAAGCAGCTTTGGACGGCTGAAACAGGTAACAACAAAGCCTGGGGAATGGCCAGAAAAACCCAAGCCTACAAACCGACCAGCTCACAGACAATCAATTAACTTGACTAAAAATATGTGTTAAAAACAGGGGTTTTGTCCACATGCATCTCCTAACACTAATCTATGAGTGTCCTCACAATAAACCAGGTAACTGTTTTAGCTTCACCACAAGTGCTGACAAAAAGAGATTATGAAAAAATTTCCAGGCGATTATCCCATTTAAATAACCCCTAATCGAAGGACTGTCACCTGGCTTCTCTCTCTTACTCAGCCACTGGGCTCATGGTAATGCTGCGTAGTGGGAGATACACAAATGCGGAAAAAAGTGAAGTAGAAAGCCATAACTGTAGTTATGTGTTGTTTTTACTTTTATTGTACTAAAGTAATGTTTACCCCTCTCCCTTTCCCCTGCAGGACCTACTTATGTTTACTCTCCGTGGTGCCATCAACACCAACACCTTCTGAATTGTAAGTGCCCTTATCATACTTTACACTGCCCAGATGATTCTAAACCTAGCAAAATACACCACTGCGCTACAAACATATGCAAATAGTCTCCTGGAAGGGCTTTGCTCCCCATTCAAAACAAATGACGTTTTTAAGACTTTTAAAATGACTCAAAACCGATATAGCCCTTCTCCAAGAGTCAGACCTGTCACCCGAAGACTACCACTGCTTCCAAAAATTATGGGTGGGCAAAGTCATGGGCTCAACAGTGGTGGGTAGAAAGACTGGAGTAGTTATCCTTCTACACAAACACCTGGCCTATGATATAGCTGTAGACAATGATAATTCTGTCCGAATTGTTACAGCTCATCTCAAATTTAAAACAAAGGAAATATTGATTACCAACTTCTCTGAGGTTGAAAAAAAAACGTCACACAACTGTCAAGTCCAACCCATGTGTGTGACTATATGTCAGTATTACATTGTATATCCCTGTATGTTGTAGTCATTCAGGTGCTTATCTAATAGTTTTTGAAACTATCGATGCTCCCTGCTGAGACTACCACCTGTGCAAGGGAATTCCACATCCTTGTCACTCTTAAAGTAAAGGCTGTGGCCTGGCCATGGCCCCTTTCTCTCTTTATGGGCTCACTGACTTTGATTGACAGCAATGGGAGCCAATGGCACCACGTTGCTGTCTCAGCCAAAGGGTAGGGGAGTCCCGGACAGTCGAGTTTCTCATGCAACATCGCTGGATCTAGGTGGCCCTCAGGTAAGCAGTAGAGGGGGGCTTAGGGGGACTTAGGGGGGCCGCTACACACAGAAGATTTTTTATCATAATGCCTAGAATGCACTAAGATAGAAAACCTTCTGCCTTTAAAACCACTTTAATGTCTTTTGTGCCACATTCCAACAGAACACAACTTGCACAATTCAGGTATGTTGCAAGAATACATTTTAATAGTGTTTCTTCTGCAGTTGCAACACATTATACCCTATGAGATTTTGAAACAATTCGTTATATTATTTTGAAGCTGTGCATATTGAGTAAATTATCTGAGGGTGATGCCTGAGTTTTTACAGCCTCCATTTTTCAGTGATGCGTGGAATGATATTGGCAGTGTCTTTAAGAGAGTTATATATCTTATTAGCCTCACAAGAAACAATATTCAATAGGTTGTAGTGGTAAAAAATGAGAAAACAGAGTATTCAATAATAACTAATTTATTCTAAACGTTATTACTCTTTTCAGAACATATTTCTCTCTCTGTGTGCAGTCACTTGTGAATGTGAACAATAGATAGAAAATAAAGGGATAATTCAAAAGTTTGTGAGAACAAGTATTTTCCTGGACACTAAGAATTATAGCACCTCAAATGAAAATGATAGTTTGTGTGTGATGCTTAAAAAAAAGAGAACCTGTCTGGATAAAAATAGTGAGCTGTTTTTGAAGGGGTAAATTCTGCATGCTCATCCTTGCCTTGCTTAAAGTAGAGTTCTGCCCAAAAGTGGAACTTCCGCTCATTTGATTCTTCCCCCACTCCGGTGCCAAAGACAGATATCCTTTCCCACTTCTGTAATTCCGGCCCAAGGCCCGTGACATCACTGCAGGGCTTCCTCCTCCCCTGGGCGCCGGGCCAGTAGGAGAGAGGAGCGGGCCTCGCGCATTCGCAGTAGAGTTTCCGGTGTGAAGCCGAAAGGGGTTTCCTTAGCCGCAATGGTGGCGGCAGCACCGACAGCTGATGGAAACATCAGCTGCGGATACCGACATCACTGGACTCCAGGACAGGTAGGTGTCCGATTATTAAAACCCAGAAGCTGTAGTACGTGTAGCTGCTGGCTTTTATTTTCATTTTTTTTTGGGCGGAAACACTGCTTTAATAAGTGACTGACTCAGAAAACGTATACAGCCAGAAAGGCTGAGGCTCCTGATTTGCATAGGTATACAAGGTCAGCAACTCACTGGGATTGATTTGCTAAAGGACAACACTGTTAATTTGGTCAGTAAAACAAATCCTTAACCCAACAAACACAGCTAGGTGCAAATGGCTTTTTAAAAATTGCTTGCTCAAAGGTGTACTGTACTTATTCAAAATGTCCACTTTAGCACATGAACCCCGTTACATGGTAAAGAAAGGACACAGAGGGCCTCCCTTGGTCCAAATCCATTAAAACTCAAAGAATTGGCCACCTTAACAAAGTAGTACACCAAAATCTCCTATTATGGCACAGACAAAAGCATAAATTTAACATCTCATCAGAAATTCCTCCCCTAGCTTCTTTCATAGGGGACCCTCTTTTTTCCCCTCCTGACCTAAACTCAAATCAATATACTATATGGCAACTCCTCAAACTATCTAACCTAAAGTCACTCGCAAAAAATAATTCATTTCGTACTTTTACAGAATTGCAAACAGAATATAAACTTACAGAGACTGAACTCTCTGACTACAACAACATTAAGATTTTCTACCAAAAATACTTCTCACTCACACTCCAATCCCCATTCACGATATTTGAACAAATCTGTCTCACTTCAGCTCGCGATAGGGGCTTAATATCCAGAATTTATAAAAACCTAAATGAACACAACTTACCAGATAAAACACGTCAAATGTCCCAGTGGGAATCAGACTTGAATGAAACCTTCTCTATAGATCAATGGGATATTATGATCAATAATTTACAAAAAAGCACCAAGACAGCCTCCATCAGGGAATCCGCCATCAAACTTCAACATAGGTGGTACCTCACCCCGGACAGACTCAACTCATTCTATCCAACAATCTCCCCCCTATGCTTCAGAGGATGCCCAGCTCAGGGTTCTCTTTTACACACATTCTGGGAATGTACACACCTTAAAGCTACGTGGCAACAAGCCAAAAACAAAATAGAACAAATTATAGGCAGAAGAATTGAACTCACATCTAAAAATGTGCCTCCTTTTCTATCCTATTCCTGATATCCCTATAGCACATACCAGACTTATACACACATTGTTCAGCCCAATACACTGGGCCATAGCTCTCAACTGGCGTTCCCCCACAGTGCCATGGTCCCAAATTATGAATCACATGCTTACCATCAAGCTATCAGAACATATCCATCACACATTATTCGACACTATGGACACATATAATAAAAAATGGAAACCTTGGGATATTTCTCTATTAGTTCAATGATCTACTATGTGATACTGTTATTATGTTTTTATTAATGAACAAACCCATAAGGTCTTTGTGCCTCTATAAAGTTTTATGAATGATTCATTCTTACATCCCAATGTTTGTATTCATCCCTCTTATATTACTGCTACTTATACATCATACTGATATTCTTTGCACCCTTTGTCATGTATGTATCCCTTGCCAATGTACAGTTATTTTTGTATTGAGACTTATATTTCAATAAACCGTTTGTAAACAAAAAGAAAGGACACAGAAAGCTTTCACCTTATACTACCTTATAATGAACATGCTTTTATGAGTAATGTCTATCTGTTATTAGGAGATCGTTTGTCGGTGAAGTAATTTGACTGGGTTACTTTCACTTACATGTAATTTAACTGGTTTACAGTTACTTACAGGTTACAAAGACAGACTAAAGACAGCCATAGATGGTTCAAATCTCGGCCAGTTCAGAAGAAACCAGCAGAGATTCAAATTGTATGTGGGCAGGCTGAATGTTACAATGAATGATACAACCAGCCTGACGGATTTACTTGCAATTATCGCTAAAAGTTGCTATAGCTGAATAAAAATAAAATAAAACATTGTGATATGCTGTAAATGGTGCTGCACTGTTGAAAATTAAGTAACAAACTACAAAAACTATGTTAAATACAAAATACAATTTGAACACCAGCTGGCAAACAAACACTAGAATCAACTACAGGTACATGCAACAGTGTATTACTAAAAATGAACACAAGATGGCAAAAGTAGGGCCAGATTCAGGTATTCCGCCGTATTTTACCTGGCTCTACGACGAATTCAGGTAGATTACGGCCCGTAAGGTACGGCGGCGTAGTGTATTTCTCGCGGCGGAATCGAAATACGCGATTAGGGGGTGTGAAGCATTTAAATTAGGCGCGTCCCCGCGGCGATTGAACTGCGCATGCTCTGTTCAGAAATTTCCCGCCGTGCATTGCGCGAAATAACGTTGTTACGTCATTTTTTGTTTGAGTAGCGTCGTTTACGTACATTCCTATTCCCGGACGACTTACTTAAAAAATAAAAAAAGACGTTGAAATTCGATGCGGGAACGACGGCCATACTTAACATGGGCTGTCTAAAACTAGACCAGATAAAAGGTGGAATAACTTTACGCGACAAAAAGATGACTACAGATGCCGTAAGAGATTGCGAACGACGCTTGTAACTTTGTGGATCGTTGGAAAATGCTCATTTGCATACCCCGATGCGGAAAACGTCGGGAACTCCACCCAGTGGCCACAAATTTATTGCAGCGTAGATCCAAAGGCGTACGAACACGTAAGCCAGTCGGATTGAAGACCAAAGCCGTAGTTTCATGGTTTGAGGCTTCAGACTAATGAAACGATGCGCGTAATTTGAAAGTACTCCGGTCTAACGCGAGATAGACCGGAGTAAGAGCTCTGTGAATCTGGCCCACAATGACCACAGTATAAAACCTATTACCACTTGACAACTGGGCACTTAAAGCCCCTTAATAGCCAGACCAATTTTCAGCTTTCGGTGCTCACACATTTTGAATGACAATTACTCAGTCATACAACACTACCCATAATAGAGCTTTCTTTTGGTGGGATTGAACATTCTGTTAAAAAAAATAGCAAATTAGTAATGTTTCTTCATAAATTTTGACCAAAATTTAAACTGCTACATATCTTTGGTAAAAATAAGTACAAATTGATGTATATTATTTGGTCTTTGTGAAAGTTATAGAGTCCACAAGCTATGCTGCCAATATCTGAAAATTGATCACACCTGAAGTACTAACGGCCTATCTCATTTCTTGAGACCCTAACATGCCAGAAAAGTACAAATACCCCACAATGACCCCTTTTTTTAAAGAAGACATTCCAAGGTAATTAGAAAAGGCATGGTGAGTTTTTTGAAGTTGTAGTTTTTCCCATAGTGCTTTGCAAAATCAAGATTTTTTTCCTCACAAAATTGTTATATTAGCAGGTTATTTCTCACACACAGCACATGCATACCACAAATTACACCCCAAAACCCATTCTACAATTTAATTTTTCAACCGCATATTTCACTTTTGAAGGCCCTGGAGCACCAGGACAATGGAATTGCCCACAAAATTACCCCATTTTGGAAAGAAAACACCCCGACGTATAATTTATGAGGCATAATAAAAAAACAAATCTAGAAGTTTTTACAAAATGTGAATACCACATGTGTGGGACTTTTACACAGCTTGGCCACATACAGAGGCCTAACATATAATCTATGAGGCATAATGAGTCTTTTGAACAGTTATTTTATAGACTAAGGCGTGTAATATACATATAATCTTCATGAGATATCAAGGAATATTTAGTATGACAAGTCCTACAATAGTAGCATGAATCCACAGTGGTGGTAATTTAAACATGGCTGTTTTCAATATATATAGATGGTATATGCAATATGAGAACAGGGTAATTCACAAGCATTGAATTTATAGTTTCAAAGGTACTTATCGGTTTGCAGAGAATGAGGCTTCTTTGTAATAGAAGAGTTTTGTTGTCAGCAATGAATTTAGGTAGTGAGAGTTCGCTCTAGGTAAACATGTTAGCAATGTCCCCACAGCAAGTAACGTAATAATGGTAGTGTGGATCCGGTTCGAGATGGGTTAATTTGTAGGGGGTAACAGGAACCAGTAGTTTGATTTTAGCGTGGAATGGGGGTTCACCAGGCTACGGCCGACAATAAAGGAATGCTGTGTACTGGTACCGCAGTGAATTTATAGCGACAGGACATGTGTGTGAGAAACAGCGCTGATTGCGCTCAGCACTTCCGCGTTCCAGTGTGGAACGCATACGGCGTCGAGCAATGACATCAGTGCGCGGTCGCCGAATGTGTTCCAACGTGGATCGCAATCGGCGATGGGCGTCACTTTTCACTAGTACAGACAATTTGTATCAATACTTACAAATAGGGTACAGTACCTCTTCAAGACCACAGAAATATCATTATCAGTCTTATCACATATTTTCTTATGGTTTTATCTTAAAAAAAAATCATTATGCACAGAAGAAATGTTTGTCTGTAAGAAATGAATGCCTGTTATAAAATTTAAAGTTACTAAACAAACATGGCAATGCTCAGATATTTGACAGTAGGCTGCCAAAAGAAATAGCTGCAGTCTCAGGGAATAGGGCTTTCAAACTTTTAGATAAAGCAGCCATATTGAAGGGGATGGAGCAAATTACACCATGGAAAATGCTAACTGCATAAAAAAAAAACAACAACATTTTAACATCTTGAAAACTGGTTATACTTTTTCCACATTTTGTCAAAAACATTACTTCAAACAAACAGTCTTAATTGTAGTATTTACTGTCCCACAATAATGCAATTGTTTTAATTAATTTGCATGTGAATTAAAAACATTTCTGTGTAAGAATTGTGGTGAAAGTTAGATATCTGGTAAACTAAAAATAAATATGCTATCACTGTCCCATAATAAACACAAAAAATAGATTTATTTAGAACCTTGTTTATTTTTCCTGTGTACAAATTTGGGTGAAAGTTGGCATTATATATTTTTTTAAATATAGCAGATATTTATTAGTACTACTGTGCATCCATTGACAAAAGTATGGATAAAAGTTTTTTTTTACATTTATGATAATTAGCTAAAGGAGAAGCTTACATTCATTCTTTTAAAAATGGGATTACAGAGGATGTATTGGTAAATCAGCTTTACAAAGGTACGTACAAAAACAAGCATTGTGAGCAAATGTCCTAGTGTTTCATTTAATATCTCTTCGATCAGACCCCTACAGTGATCTGTTTGTCTTTTCTGTGTAGGATATTTAATTAGCATATGACAGGAAATTATCCTTTCATTAGTGTTCTTTCTTTTATCTCAAGATACATGTAATACTAGAGGGCCTGCACAAGTGGGTTTCAAGTTTATCTTTTCAGTAGGGAGATTTTTTTCTTTTTTTTTTTCCAGGGAACTATTAAAATATATTATTATATATATATATATATATATATATATATATATATATATATATATATATATATATATATATATATATATACAGGGAGTGCAGAATTATTAGGCAAGTTGTATTTTTGAGGATTAATTTTATTACTGAACAACAACCATGTTCTCAATGAACCCAAAAAACTCATTAATATCAAAGCTGAATATTTTTGGAAGTAGTTTTTAGTTTGTTTTTAGTTTTAGCTATTTTAGGGGGATATCTGTGTGTGCAGGTGAATATTACTGTGCATAATTATTAGGCAACTTAACAAAAAACAAATATATACCCATTTCAATTATTTATTTTTACCAGTGAATCCAATATAACATCTCAACATTCACAAATATACATTTCTGACATTCAAAAACAAAACAAAAACAAATCAGTGACCCATATAGCCACCTTTCTTTGCAAGGACACTCAAAAGCCTGCCATCCATGGATTCTGTCAGTGTTTTGATCTGTTCACCATCAACATTGTGTGCAGCAGCAACCACAGCCTCCCAGACACTGTTCAGAGAGGTGTACTGTTTTCCCTCCTTGTAAATCTCACATTTGATGATGGACCACAGGTTCTCAATGGGGTTCAGATCAGGTGAACAAGGAGGCCATGTCATTAGTTTTTCTTCTGTTATACCCTTTCTTGCCAGCCACGCTGTGGAGTACTTTGACGCGTGTGATGGAGCATTGTCCTGCATGAAAATCATGTTTTTCTTGAAGGATGCAGACTTCTTCCTGTACCACTGCTTGAAGAAGGTGTCTTCCAGAAACTGGCAGTAGGACTGGGAGTTGAGCTTGACTCCATCTTCAACCCGAAAAGGCCCCACAAGCTCATCTTTGATGATACCAGCCCAAACCAGTACTCCACCTCCACCTTGCTGGCGTCTGAGTCGGACTGGAGCTCTCTGCCCTTTACCAATCCAGCCACGGGCCCATCCATCTGGCCCATCAAGACTCACTCTCATTTCATCAGTCCATAAAACCTTCGAAAAATCAGTCTTGAGATATTTCTTGGCCCAGTCTTGACGTTTCAGCTTGTGTGTCTTGTTCAGTGGTGGTCGTCTTTAAGCCTTTCTTACCTTGGCCATGTCTCTGAGTATTGCACACCTTGTGCTTTTGGGCACTCCAGTGATGTTGCAGCTCTGAAATATGGCCAAACTGGTGGCAAGTGGCATCTTGGCAGCTGCACGCTTGACTGTTCTCAGTTCATGGGCAGTTATTTTGTGCCTTGGTTTTTCCACACGCTTCTTGCGACCCTGTTGACTGATTTTGAATGAAACGCTTGATTGTTCGATGATCACGCTTCAGAAGCTTTGCAATTTTAAGAGTGCTGCATCCCTCTGCAAGATATCTCACTATTTTTGACTTTTCTGAGCCTGTCAAGTCCTTCTTTTGACCCATTTTGCCAAAGGAAAGGAAGTTGCCTAATAATTATGCACACCTGATATAGGGTCTTGATGTCATTAGACCACACCCCTTCTCATTACAGAGATGCACATCACCTAATATGCTTAATTGGTAGTAGGCTTTCGAGCCTATACAGCTTGGAGTAAGACAAAATGCATAAAGAGGATGATGTGGTCAAATTACTCATTTGCCTAATAATTCTGCACTCCCTGTATATATATATATATATATATATATATATATATATATATATATATATATATATATATATATTTATTAAAACTGCCTCCTCATTTTTATTTTGTTTTTATTTCAAAAGGATTAAAAATATATATATATATATATAAATAAAAATACAATTCCCTATGTGTTTCTTTTATAGTAATGTAGACACATTTCAACTTCCCTAATTTTGTAAATGGTAAATTTTCCTGATTGACTATTGCTTTATACTGTATTTACTGCATAAAGCAAAACACTTGTCAAATACTGCATAAAAGTGTTAAAAATCAACTCACATAATAAATAAATGCATGTAGTAATTAAGTAGTGGTCCAGCATGCATTATTTAAAAAATGTACTTGAAGGAGTTTAATAGCTTTAGTTATTTCCTGAGTTGTGAATGGGGAGTTCAAGGTTTAAATTTGGGGTAAGCAGGCTAATTTACACCCGGGTGTCAAGTTGATTGCACGGTGGTTGAAGATTTGTGTCACATATTTCTTCTTACATCTTACCCCTCACTCATCTGGATGTTATACACTGCATAAGACCCATATGGACTTTTATTAGGATTGGGACTTTGCTTTAGTTTCATTTTTCGCACTGTTTTCACTGATCTTAAATCTTTCACTAGTATATTTAATTAGCACTGCACTTCTCCATATTTTGCATATTTGTTTGTAGTTTTTTGTACTAAACTTATAGGTGCTGACTGCTTCTATTTAGAATATCAATTCATTTGTTTTCTTGGTGACTATGGTCCCAGCAGCCTTAGATCATTGATAAGATTCTCCTGTGTAGTTCTCGGCTGATTCCTCACCATTCTCATGATTATTGAAACTCCCCAAGGTGAGATCTTGCATGCAACCCCAGGCCGAGGGAGATTGACAGTTATTTTGTGTTTCTTCTATTTGAGAATAATTGCACCACCTGTTGTCCTATTCCAGCCTTGTGTAGGTTTACAATCATGTCCCTGACATCCTTAGACAGCTTTTTTGTCTCGGCCATGGTGGAGAGATTGGGATATGACTGATTGCTTCTGTGGACATGTGTCTGTTATACAGATAACACGCTGAGATTAGGAGAACCTATGCAGACCACATTAACCAACTGCAGTTTGATAGAAATTAATTACAAATGCCTTGCACACTGGTATATAAAACACAGGATATAGCATACCACTATCAAAGGAAAACCTCTCAATTTTGTTGGAGGGGCTGTTTGGAATTGGGAACTATGTCACACTTATGATGATCATGTGCAAAAATTAAAACATATTGGAATAAAGTAATATTAGTCATAGAGGAAATTACTGGAATTAAAATACCAGAGAAGCCGTGAGTATGCCTGTTCCATGGGGCCAAAATGTCAATCGAAAAATATATGAGAACCTTACTTTTCCCACTTCCTAAATGCAGCGAAAAGTTTGATCCCTAGACAGTGAAAGGATCCCAAAAGCCCTACGGTGAGGAATAGGCTATGTAAAATAAATAATATTTATTACAGAACACCTAAGGTTTAATGGGAAGGTAGGAGAAGGGGGGTTCAAACTGAAATGGCAAGCCTGGCTAAAAGACAACAGACACAGAGATTTGCAGAAAGGATGGTAAGGAGTAGGAAGGACAATAGGTAAAAGGCGACATGACATGGGATGGTAGGTTGGAAAGAAGGGGGAGGGGGTAGGACAGGGGGTGGAGGTAGGTTTAGGGATGGGTTTTCTCAAAATCAGAAAATGTGGTACTTTTACTTTTGCAATTGAAATAGTGTAGGTACTTTATTTTCAATAAAGAAATTGAAAAAAAAAGGAGCACCTATGCAGAAAGGTAAAAAATATTCTGCATGCAGCTTCCCCCGCAGCCCCACCTAAATATATACCTGAAACTGATCTTGATCCAACGATATGCACTGAGGCTCTATCAGCTCTCCTCATTGGCTCAGATACAGCAGCAGGAGGCATTAGCTTCCACTGCTGTCAATCAGAGCCAGTGACAAGAAGCAGGGGATGGGGGCTAAGCCCAGTTTTGTGTGTCTTATGGACACACAGAGTGGAACTCAGTAGCAAACACACATGAGTGCTCCCATAGGAAGTGGCTATTCAAGCACTTTCCACTCATCAGCTTTACTGGGGACAAGGGGCATGGCCCACATAATCTGGATGTGCTAATGCTGTCAATGTGTTTCGCCTTTTTGCTTCAACAGGCTTTATCAGGACATGGGTGTGGTGCTGCGTCTTCTCCATTCAGAGAAAATGTCATCTTCTTTTTTTCTGGACAAATAGACATGCATTTATTTTTCTTACAAGGAGGATGTGGCAATAGTGTTATTAGCACATACTGTTCATTTTTATATTGTGCGCCATAGCACAGAGATTGTGTCTGATTATAATTACCTCACATTCTACGCCAGGCATGTCCACAAATAATCAGGAAATCATATGTGCAGCAAATAAATAAACATACCCCCATAGAAAATGTTATGGCAATCATATGTAAAATAACACATTTATAGCCAAATTGGCACAAGGACAATTTTAATTCCCAAAAAAGAACTGGCTGTTCAGTTCAGAATTTAATCCCTCAGGGGTAAGAGTATTAAGTCTATAAATCCATAACCTCCCTTTTTCACTAGAAAAGCAATGAAGTCCCCTTTTCTTGGTGAGTGTTTAAGAAATTGAATTCCCTTTACATTCAAGCCCTCAACCTTTCCCCTGTAAAAAAAAAATTGGGCAATGGGGATATAGGGTTCTGTACTCTTTATATGTTTTAGGTGTTCACCAAAGTGGCTCCTAATCAGATTTTTTTTCCCCATACAGAATTTGCCACAAGGGCATTCCAAGCTATAAATCCAACTTTATAGTGGAACAGGTAATCAAGCACCCAGCTATGTTGAAACACTTTCCCCCTGTCTAGACCAAATGTTTGTAAAGCCTACATAGCTACCTGCAGCTATAATATGGTAAAGGTAACTCTGTAGGCTTTACAAAGATTTGGTCTAGACAGGGGGAAAGTGTTTCAACATAGCTGGGTACTTGATTAACTTTTTTGGCTACATAAACACTTGAACATTAACAGTTATATTACAATTTTCTATGAAAAATATATTTTTTTTTTGGGACAATACCTACATTTTGTTTGAAAGCTTGCAGTTTGTATATTTTCATTTACCCCCAAAAAGCTATCTTTTATCTACATTTTTCTGTCACTACTGTGTAGAAGCACTGGCAGGCTATTAATGTCCACAATTAGACCATAAGGATAAATTGCCAACTGTTTTAATCCATCTTTTATCTGTCGTCCATTCATATTCATTTAGTTAAATTAGGGCAATTAGTTACCTGTCTGCATAAAATCAGAAAAATTGCCCTACAAGTATCTCAAGGTCTGAAAGTTCAGAATGTATCCATATCTCTTTTGATTTGAACAGACTGCAGAACATGTCTGTCAAGAAATAAAAACTAATACACAAAGTACTTAGGAAAAAAATATATATTCATAGTCATCAATTAAACATCATAATACAAATTGGAATATATACCATCACTGTGCTAACATTAAATTCTTGTATTTTTAGATACAAATTTAAGAAACTAGTTAGGAAATAAATATATTTATCTTAAAGGACCACTGTAGTGAAAAAAATATATATATATATTGTTGTCATCAATCTGTTTATCATAGTAATAATATTATTTAGTATACACATTTATTTTTAACATCATACAATCTTATTGATATTTTTTTCTATTACTTTTCAGGCAGATCAAGCTGTCCAGCAACAGTGACAGTTACAGGGGTTGGAATGAACTACAAATCACTAATGGCGGTACTTCAATAGCTAGCTTTTATTTTTATAGTTTAAAGCAACAAGAAATAAAACGTGTTGCTGTAGCTACTTGGTGGTAACTACTAATGCCGCATACACACGATCATTTTCCGGCATGAAAAAAACGTAGTTTTAAATTTTTTTAATTTAAAATGATCGTGTGTGGACTTCACATAATTTTTCGGGTTCTGAAAAACGAAAATGTTTTTTCGAACATGCTGCATTTTTTAACGACGTTTTAAACAATGTCGTTTTTGCAGGTTGTAAAAAATGATCGTGTGGGCTAAAACTACCGCGCATGCTCAGAAGCAAGTTATGAGATGGGAGCGCTCTTTCTGGTAAAACTACCATTCGTAATGGAGTAAGCACATTCATCACGCTGTAACAGACAGAAAAGCGCGAATCGTCTTTTACTAACACAGAATCAGCTAAAGCAGCCCCAAGGGTGGCGTCATCCGCATGGAACTTCCCCTTTATAGTGCCGCCGTATGTGTCATATGTCACCAAGCTTTGCTAGAGCATTTTTTTTAAATGATGGTGTGTGGGCAACGTTGTTTTAATGATGAAGTTGGAAAAACTTTTTTCTACATGCCGGAAAACTTCATTTTTTTCATGCCGTGTGTATGCGGCATAATAGTGTTAGCTAGAGTTTAGCTATAATTTGCTTGTGTGTTACTTGAAGTCCATATTAAACTTCATGAACATATACGGTAAAAAGCAAAACAATCAAATAACATGAGTGTACCAAACTAAAGTGGTATAAAGACCACCCGTGTTATGCAACATATATAACTTATAGTTGGCAAGTGTATCCTGCAATCACGTCAGGATACTGTGCAGGCTACTGCATACGGTAGTTAAGAACTTTAAACAGAGGTGTATGCAAAGGCACAGAGTGGCATCAAATATAGATGCAATCTTACCCCCTGGGGCAGGAGTACTGATAATATATGTATAACTCTTCAAACAGAAAGAAGCATTGCGTATTATGACAATAAAAATGCATTGTAAACTGAAATAAAAAAATAATAAAAAATGTCTATGAGTGCGGTTTTTCTCTACTGGGATGTTGCTTTGTGACTTCAGTGCTCCCCCTCCTGGGTCCCCACTCACCAGATGTTGGCACCCTCCAGGGGCTATAAGCAGATGGTGGTGGTACCTTGAATGCACCTGCTCCGCGGCTCCCTCTATCCGCGCTGCACCCGCTGTCAGCTGTAGGAATGACCCTCCAGCTGTTTGTAGTAGGGAACTTACGGTGTCACTCAGGAAGACAAAAAGTAATAGTAGTATCCACATAGTGTGATAGGTTTCCAAAACACTGAGTGTATTTATTAAAAAACTATATGTGGACTTCTCCACTGTAGTAATCCCAGAGGCACCTGGGCTAGTTAAAAAATATGTATACAAAAATATATAAATAACTGAAAACATAAAAAGAAGTGGTACGTGTACAAGCCCCGGCTGTCTCAGTTGTCCACCGGACCCTAGAAGTACGATAAGGAGCTGTGGTGGCTCAACGTGATTGGCACTGCGTTGACAAGCCATTCACCTCTGCAGCCAAGGGTTCGGATCCCGGTCTCGGCTACATGTGAATTGAGTTTGGTGGTCTCAGCCCGCCTCCCGGTGGGTGTGCTATGCAAGGTACGCCTGTGCTTAGTACGCCCACCCCCCCCCAAAAACCGCCACACTTGCACGCACACGAAATTGGTTTAAAACACACGCACTTTGGCCATGCGGTCTCTTAAAATAAAGAGAGGCGAAGGACCTACGGGGCTGGCTGGGTGGGCTAGGCCCCCTCACTCCCTCATAGGGGGAGTCCCTCTGCCCCATTGGGGTCCCGTTGGGCCCCAGTTGGGCTCCCAAGAGGAGCAGGTAGGGCGGGGTGAGTGGGAGGCCCCCCTTCACACCCGCCATTGCCACCAGGGGCATGGAGAAGGATGGCGAATGCCTCCGGGGGGAGGGTCTGCCTACTCCCAACTCCTGCAGTCCGGCTCCTCTCTCTCGAGTTCACGCACAAAAAAATACACTTTAAAAAAAAAAAAAAAAGAAGTACTAGGGGAGCAAGTCTGCCGTTACACCCGTTGTGTATAGTCCGTGGGTGATTCCGTCCTCAGCAGCTCGCGGTCGCGTATTGCTGTGCGTGTATCAGCTGTGCGGCTGGGCGTGCTAGGTGTACTAGGCGTGCGTACGAGCTTACGTTGTGGTCATATGACGCGTTTCGTCGTATGACGTTTTCAAAGGTGATGTGAGCGTGCATACGATGTTCTTTTTGTATGCAGCGGCAGGCACATCCCTCCTCCCATTGGTGTATATGATAGGTTGAGGATTACGTTGATGTGCCCAGCATTACCTCCCCTCCATTAACCCCTGTCAGTGCCGGTTAAGGGTAAGAGGACTTGTGATAGCGTGCCGAAGCATGCAATATACAAATGACATAATAATCGGTAAGTAATAATAGATGACATCAAATGGATAAATAAATTGAATTAATAGAATAAAATAACAGTTGTAAACCTTGTTAAACAGGACCGAATATATCCCTGGCATGTGTATGTGTTATTGTTGGGATTTTGTATCCTCTGATGTGGAGAGAAGAAAGTGTATAAATAATAGCAATCAGTGTAGGGAAGTGGGTGAAGCCCCACATCAGTTTGGAAATATGTGTGGGGATGTGACCACGGTGAAAAACTTTCTGTTGTTAATCATTAGAAAAGGCTATATAATGTAAAAGCATAAATCTGCATATTGTGCTACTGGTTCTAAACCAATATAAACATTCATGCTGGATGTATAATGTGTTGTATTATCATACATCCAGTGACTGCATTTGTCCTGGCTGTTATATCATTATATATACAGTGACTACTTTTTCCTGGCTGAGTATCGACAATGGGGATTTCAAATCAGATATATGGGTCCATGTGCTCATCTCTGTGGCTAAATTGGTCTTATAATGCAGGAGAAGCCAACAAAGCTATAAGACAATTTGAATAATTAGATGTTGTACTTCGTCAATGGTTGGAATAAGCACAGACTGGCATAAGTTGATAAGTTAGTGAGAGGTTATGTGTGAGAGGGTAGGTACATTGGTTCGTCCCTTTCATATTCCTTATTAGTGTGGAACTTTTAAAGGCATGTGGAGATGCTGCCAAATAGGCTCCAATGAGGGTTTCCTATATTATGGTATATACTGATAGGTTCCATGTGGGGACCTACTATAACCCTGTGTCATGCTAAATAGGAGTACTGATATATGAAGCTTTTTTTAACTGTGAAACTTCCCTCCTATGGAGGCTATTTTTCTAGGACTGGGAGCTTCCTTTCACAGAATTGGTTGATCGGGAATGGTAGATGTAATCCCAATGCAGGGCCAAACGCTGGATGTAGGGTCACTCGCCTGCTTCTTGGGTTGAAGATTGTATACAGTGAAATTGTAAGTGACTGGCCATTTAAAAGTTGGAAATGAAACAGTTTAGGTCAATGTCTAGGTTGAGGCCCCTCGGCGCTAGGAACCCCAACCTATGTATCCAACGGGTCTCATTTTGGGAGACCAGTTGTTTATTACCTGCTCGCCAGTGATCCTTAATGATATCAATGGCGTAGAAGGTAAGACAGGTGGGATCTTTGTTATGTTTTTCAGCAAAGTGTCTTGAGAGACTGTGTCTAGGGAACCCATTCCGTATATTTTTAATATGTTCCCTTATCCTTACGCGTAAGGGTCTGGTGGTACGACCCACGTATTGAAGGCGACACGGGCACTCAATGACATAGGTCACATGCGTGCTATTGCATGTGATGAGTTCTTTGATCTGGAACTGTCTGTTATACGCATGGGATTTAAAGGTTGTTCTTCTCCTGGGTTGGGGTCTGTTTGTTTTGCACGGTAGGCATCTCTGGCATCTATAGAACCCTTTGAGCTCCGGGCAGATATTAGATTGTGTTGGAGGATCCAATACATTGTGAACGAGGCACGTTCTCAGTGTGGGCGCTCTTCGATAGATGAATTTTGGTTGTAATGGCAATATGGTGGCTAATGTTCTATCCTCTCTAAGGATGGGCCAGTATCTCTTAAAGATTCTCTCCAGTTGTTGGTATTGGTTGCTATATTCCGTGATAAAGGTTATATCCGTAGTAGGGGCTTTATGTGATTTCTTGCTTTTTAACAGCTCTCCTCAATCCATATTTCGGATTTTGTTTTTCAGTGTTGTAAGCACTTCTGGTTTATAACCTTTTTCTAGGAATCTTTTGATTAGCACCTCTGCTTGGATGTCAAAATCCTCCACTCTATGGCAGTTCCTCCTGACCCGTAGTAGTTGGCCTTTGAGTATATTCCCTATCCATTTCGGGTGGTGGCAGCTAGATATGGGTATGTACCCATTGCGATCGGTCTTTTTGAAAAAAGTCTTGGTACATAGCTCACCACCATCTTTGAAGATTTGTAAATCCAGATAGTCAATGCTATTTGTGTGCCATTTACCTGTGAAGGTGATGCCATATATGTTCGTGTTAAGTTGCTTCATAAAGTCTTCCAGAGATTTTGCTGATCCATCCCATAGGATTATCAAATCGTCGATATATTGCCTATAAAACCTTAGTTGTGGTATGTTTTGACCATAAATATATTCATTTTCCCACATGTCCATAAAGAGGTTCGCTACGCTAGGAGCGTAGCGTGCCCCCATGGCGACTCCCTTTTTCTGGACATAAAACTCTTTCCTGTACCAGAAATGTTGTTCGCCATGGCCATTTTTATTTCCCTCAAGGATGAATGAGATCTGTTCTTGTTTCATTTCAGTTAATAGATGTAATGCCATCTCAACCCCTTTAAGTCCATCAGATTGTCTAATGCTGGTATACAGGGAATCCACATCAATGGTCGCCAAAAGAAGGTTCTCTGTGTTATCAATATCACGTAATTCAACCATTAGTTGGGTGCTGTCTTTCAGGTATGATCTTCCTTTCGTAACCAAGTGTCTGAGAAATTTATCCAAGTATTCTCCTAACCTTGAGAAGATAGAGTTAATACCACTTACTATAGGTCTTCCTGGTGGCTTATCCAACCTCTTGTGTATCTTAGGCACCTGATATATGACCGGGGTCTTGGTAGATTTTGATATAAAATACGTGGCTTCTTTATCATTGAGAATTCCGAGTCGGGCGCCTTTCTTGACATATGTAGTTAGTTGTTTTTTGTAGGTGGAAATGGGGTTCTTCTTTAAGTTCTCATATGTATCAGGTACTTGTAAGAGTCTTTCCATCTCAGCTTCATAATCGTTTTTTTTTTGTATGACCAGTCCCCCCCCCCCTTATCCGCAGGTCTAATGACCACTCCCTTCTTTTCTCCTATTTGTTTGATCGTCTTCCATATATTCCTGTTCCCTCGATTTTGTTTCCTTTCCAGACTCTCAATATCCTTTTCGACCATTTTCCTGAAGGCACTCAGGCACTGGTTCCCTGGTGTTTTTGGGTTGTATAATGATTTATTCTTTAATGTGGTATGTATATATGTTGATACTTCTGGTAGTCTTTCATCCCGGTTCAGAGCAAAATGTTTTTTCAGGTTTAGTTTTCTCATAAACTTCTGTAAGTCTACATAAGTGTCAAATTTATTTAGGGATTTGGTAGGTGCAAATTTTAGGCCTAAATCTAGGGCTTGCCATTCTTCATCCGTGAAGGTGGCATCACTCAAATTGTATATTCCCTCACCTAATTCTCTCTTGGCCTTTTTCTTCTTCCCCCTCTCTTCCCTCTGATTTTTCTCCTCTTTGTTGATGCCAGTCTGTCATGTTGTTTTCTCTCTCCCAGGCCTGGTGCCTCGCCTGTCTCCCATGAGGATAAGTGGGGTAGCTCGGGGGTTCTTGATGTCTTTCCCTGTCTCTTGGAGTGTTTTCCCATCTGGTAGCTCCTCTTTGGTTTCTGGTATAGTGTCCCCACCTGGGATTCCTGTAGGTGATTCTGGGTTGTTGTCTGCCAGTAGGTCTGTTGTTGTAGCTCCCTCTGGATAAAACCCCCACTTTCTCTCCAATTTCTCTGGGTGGGATTGGGTCTGGAGGTTGGAGACCTAAACCTTCTAGGGGTGTTAGGAAGTATGTTCCTCCCTGCTCCACGTTGCCGCCTGTGATCTCCTGGTTCCAGGCGTGGTCTGGGATGTTGGTATCTAGTTGGTGAGGTTCTAACACCTGGTGCTGGGGATGCTTCAAATCTTATTCTTGTTCTGTCCTGGTATTCCTCATTCTTAAATTCTTCCAAGTCTTTACTTGAGCTGTCATCCAAAGAGTTATCTTCTGATTCAAATGGACATTCTTCCTCCGCCTGCCATTTGTAGACTTTATTATTCTTATAGTCAAGCACATCTCGTTTGAACTTCTTTTGTTTCTTAAGTTGTATTTCAGTGTCATACTTAATGCTAGTTTGCAATTCTGTTTCTTTCTCCTTGTATTCAGTTTTACTAGAAAAAGGGAGCAACGAGTTTTGTTGCACTGTTATATGTGACTCGATCCCTCTGAGTTTAAATTGTCTCCTTTTAATTATTATTTGTAATAGGTCGCTTTCACATTTGTTGAACAATTGGTACCATTTTTCTGTGAGTGCTGGCTCATTGAGGTGGTCATTGGGGTTGATGTCCCATCTCAATCGTCTTGGTGTCATTTTTTCTCTTACATATGTCTCCAATGTGGCTATGTCCCACCACACCCTTAGTTTTTCTAGAGAGTGTTTTAGTTGTCTCATAAGGCTCTCCATGTCTTGTTTGATGGTAACCTGTTCCTGGCTGAATATGCCTCCCACATCAATGTTCCTATTGGACATATATCTGCTGCTATGGATATTTTCGGATATAAGTACAACTAGTGTGCTTGAGATAAAAAGTGAAATGAAAGATCCGCTCTTAGGATGTGTGGTGTAGCTGCTGCCTCCCTGAGGATCTCCTGAAAGATCTAACGATAAATATACAAGTGTTGGGATGGTGGTGCTGCTAAATGTGTCTAGTGAGTGAGACGTGAATATTTCAAACAAGGCTAGTGTGTGGGTAAAACCAAGTGTTGGGTAACCTGTGAAGAGGAGAATCCCAAGGATGGGGGATCCCTATAGTGCCGCTCTGAGTAGGAGCGTATAAGGTTACCTTATTAATGATCTGGACTCTCTAGGTATCCTGGTTGTGTGGGTGCCAAGCAGACTAACAACACTAGGTGGTGTCTACTAGTGTATATAAAGTAGTTTAAAAAAACTGGTGTGATCACCCGGAAAAAAACTAAATTACCAAAGAAACACAGGTGGGTCAGGACTCTGTGCAGATAAGTGAAGGGGAAAACCCTGCAGTGAAAGTGATCAAGCTGTGACTTGTGTCCCGGGTAAAAGATCCTAATTGCCCAGGGACGTGGGCCTACATTACCCATAAGGCATGGCAATCTACGGTGGGAGAGGGAGACCATTTCACCACCGAATATGTGATTGCTAGCAGGCTCAGGAGCGCAGTGTCCACACCCATAGGGCGGATACCGTGGCATCCTAAGCCAATGGGTGAGGCATATGACAGCCCACTAGATGGAGGGGAGGGCGTGAGAAGGTGCCAAACGGCAAAGGCATAATGACAGGCGGGCTAGGGATGTTAAAAAGCCCTTGGGTGTCCATACGAAGATGCACAGAGATCCAACAGCTGGTGCATGGGATAATGGGAAAAAGAGAGGGGGATATAGTTATTTAACCAAAAAGTTAAATACTAGAAGGAAGGCCAGATCGCGCAATGGATCTGTGAAGAAAAAATGCCTCTAACAGGTCGGTGCATCTCAATAGTGACAGATCAGGGGTCCTCCGACCAAAGTGAGACGAGGAAGGAGGAGGATGAAAATAATCATTCAAATACGCAGCTGCACAAAAAAAAAAGGGTCAAACGGGTATCATACATCAAAATGTATACAGTTCATTGCATATTATAATCATGATAAAGATAAAGTCACACATATAAACATTACATATAGGCATAGCAAAGTGTCCAGAGATGGAGATATCATATTTCAATAAAAAAGAACCTATATAACAAACCACGAACAAACAAAAACACACAAATAACAAAACATAGGGAACAGAAGGAAAGAGGGGGGAATGGGGGGGGGCAAGGGGAGAAGAAAAAACAAAAGGGGGGGGAAACAAAGGGGAAAATGGGGGGGGGGTTGGGAGGAGAGGGGGAAAAATGTACAATGAAAGAAAGAGAAGAATATAGCAAAATATTAGGGGATTCATGGTAGGGGCATCAAGTGAATAAAATCAATATCTTATTCAAGGAGTAGAGAGAGAGAGTGTTCAGTAATCTCGTATAGCCTGACTGACAAACACGTATATAAAGAAATGATGAGTAGGTTATAGCTTCCAATGCCCAGAGTGGAATGTCACTAAAGAAATGATTTATAACTAATGTATTCATTCAACCCTGGGTATTGGGTTGCATTTAAAGATTAGATCCATTTTGTTTCCAATTGGAGTAGGGTACGATCAATATCGCCGCCCCTGGCATGTTGGGGTACATGCTTAAGAGCTGCGAACTGAATCATTGACAGTTCAAAATTGTGTTCCTTACCCATATGTCGACTGATGGCAGTCGTCATTAGTTTTTTGCATATGGGTACTATGTGATCAGCAATTCGTATATGAAAGGCTTTCTTGGTTTTTCCTACATAGAAACACCCGCAAAGGCACTTAGCCAGATATATTATGCCAATCGTCTGACATGTAACGTGGTACCTGACATTGTGTGTGTGTCCATTAGGCAATAGAGTGGTAGAGCCAAATAATATATATGGACACATTTTGCATTTCTTACAAGGATAGGTACCAAAGACAGGTTTTGGCAGGTCCTTTTTAGGATCAAAATGACTCTGAGCAAGCTTATCCCTCAATGAGGGTGCTCGTCGATACGTAATTTCCGGACGGTCCTTAATAAATTTGCGTACTGTATTGTCTGCTAGAAGTAAGGGCCAATAGCGTCCCAAAATAGTCTTGAATTGCCAGTGGTCATTTGAATATTGGGTAAGGATACGTGTGGGTTGTAAAGTGCTCTTTTTCCTATTTGGAAAAATTAAATTTTTTCTCTCAATTTGATCTGCTATTGTATGCTCTTTTTAGATTTGTGTGACTATATCCCCTCTTTCTGAGGCGAAGATACAGATCTTTGGCAGCTAGTTCGTAGTCCTTACTCAAGGCACAGTTTTGTTTTAGTCTAATATACTGGCTGTAGGGTATACTCTTGACCAAAGAGAGAGGGTGGCCACTTGACGCATGGAGAATAGTGTTTCCTGAGGAAGGTTTACGATATAAAGAAGAGAACACCATACCATCAGAACCGATCGAGATTTTTAAACCCAAAAAATTAATGCTCTCCTGGCTACACTCCATAGTGAATTTCAAATTGTATGAATTCCTTTTTAAGCCACTCATAAATTGTTCAAGTTCTAGTCTAGTGCCTGACCATAGTAGTAGGACATCGTCGATGTACCTGAACCACGAAATGACGTGGCCCAGGCACATCGACGGATCCTCATTGGAAAAAAGTTCCTTCTCCCATCCCCCCAGGTACAGGTTGGCATACGATGGGGCACATATAGTCCCCATTGCAACCCCCTGTACCTGGAGGTAGTGGGAGAGTCCAAAAATAAAAACATTTCTCGTCAGAATAAATTTCAACAGATCCAAAATAAATTGATTGTACATGCGAGCTTGATCTCCTCTGTCCTTGAGGATATTTTCAATGGTTTTTAAACCCTTTTCATGTGGTATAGCATTATATAGGCTCTCAATATCTATAGCCACAAGCCAAGTATTGGGGGGGTACTGTGATTCCTTCAATCGTTTGTAACAGATCAATAGTATCTTTGATATAGGAGGTAAGCGATGTTACGTGTGGACGAAGGTAGTTGTCCACTAGGGCACTAGCATTCTCAGTCAGGCCCGCACACCCGGAGACAATGGGTCTACCGGGTGGGCAGGTTATAGATTTGTGGATTTTAGGTAGGGCATACATAGTTGGAATCCTCGGTGCCTGTACATTCAAGAAATTCCAAGTATCCTTGTTAATAATGCCCTTGTGGTAGGCCTGAGTGATAATTGACTAAAATTCTTTAGTAAAAGACGACAGTACAGATTGCGAGATAGGACCCAAATCCCAAAACGTTCCTCAAATCCCAAAACGTTCCTCTTTTAAACAAAAATCCTAGTATCTGGTCTTTTGTACAACAAACAACTAAAGAAATCGATAAATTAGACATGACAGCTGATACCAGATTAAACAATCTCACTTACAACCAACGTCAAGCTCTTAAAAGACTGCAAAATAACCATTCTATCATAATAAAACCTTCTGATAAAGGGGGAAATGTGGTGGTAATGGATGTATCTGACTACAAAGACATGTGTAAAAAAAATCTGGATAATGCTGATTGGTACTCCCCTATCTCGCAATCTGTACTGTCATATGATTATAATATGCAATAAACTGTATACATTTTGATGTATGATACCCGTTTGACCCCTTTTTTTTGTGCAGCTGCGTGTTTGAATGATTATTTTCATCTGTAACGAAATGGCCCGTGACAGACTGAGATATTCCTATGTCTAGGGTCACCTTATGTCCACTAGGGCCATAGGGTGACAAAGAATCATAATTCATATATTACAGAAGACATTAATAAGGGACATTAATAATAATTCATGTTTGCAGGATGTCTTCAAATATCAAAAGCTGTTAGCTATTCAATCTGGGCACACATGATTTGGAAAGGTGTTAATTCAGGTCTACAAGACCAGAGTGAGTCATACCTTTGTATAATATGCTATTGAAATATCTTAAAGGTGTTGGCTATTCACTGTAAAGACATTCCGTTGAAGGTGTTGATTGCACCCACTCTCACAAGACTCTGCCATTGTGTGATAAAGCTGTCTAGATAACTTATTCAACTAGATGTCTGTGTTACTATTCAAGGTTAATTGAACACTATTGAAGATACGGTGCCGACAAGTGTACATGGTTAGCTTACCTGAATGCCTTTTAGAGTGGGATTGAAGCCCCCCATGGTGTGAAGGGGGGTGGAGACTACATTGTCCTGTGACTAACTGCATTATGCTTGAGACTGTATAAGAAGCTGAGAAAATACCAATAAATTGTCATATCTTTGGAAGCAAGTACGGAGCTCTGTCTCGTCTTATTCTGGGAAAGGATATGGATCGTGTATGCAAGATTGTCGCAGTGTGTCAGATAAGCTTGTCGTGGATGGATGGAAGATCGTAAGCGGTGGTGACCGTTACATCATCCTCCTCCTTCCTCGTCTCACTTTGGTCGGAGGACCCCTGATCTGTCACTATTGAGATGCACCAACCTGTTAGAGGCATTTTTCTTCACAGATCCCTTGCGCGATCTGGCCTTCCTTCTAGTATTTAACTTTTTGGTTAAATAACTATATCCCCCTCTCTTTTTCCCATTATCCCATGCACCAGCTGTTGGACCTCTGTGCATCTTCGTATACATGAAAAAAAAAGAAAAGAGAGGAAAAAGCGCCTCTAGGTTATCTAATAAGATTTAATAACAAATAGGACGTATCCAGCACTTACATAAAATAAAGCTGCAGCAGGAGATGAAAAAGGCTGGCAGTCAAGTATGTACAGGCTGTGGGGAGCATCGGATCAGAGGCTTGAAGAGTGCCGAGTATATCACTGCTGGAGGTGGAGAGTGCTGACACAGCGGTTAATGAAGTATGTCCGTGAACCTTTAGTGTTCTTAGCTGGGTTGCTGGCAAGGAGCGATGTATATAATCCGTGAGCTGTGAGACAGCCTCACAGCTCACGGATTATATACATCGCTCCTTGCCAGCAACCCAGCTAAGAACACTAAAGGTTCACGAACATCCTTCATTAACCGCTGTGTCAGCACTCTCCACCTCCAGCAGTGATATACTCGGCACTCTTCAAGCCTCTGATCCTCTGGCGCTTTTTCCTCTCTTTTCTTTTTTTTTCATGTATATTGGAGTTGACTTCACTCTTGGAGAAGCAGCCCTGGTTGTCTACAATAAATAAATCCACTCATCAATTGATTACCTCTCCATAGATATGGATTTTTGACACGGATTTTACGGATACAAACAACTGAAATACTATAGACATTTCTGCTAATGTATTCCCATACCAGCCAGTCATTTTATATTTGATCTTCCTATTAGTGAACACTTTGAGCGCTGTATTTCCTTGTTGTGCATCTTCGTATGGACACCCAAGGGCTTTTTAATATCCCTAGCCCGCCTGTCATTATGCCTTTGCCGTTTGGCACCTTCTCACGCCCTCCCCTCCATCTAGTGGGCTGTCACCTCACCCATTGGCTTAGGATGCCACGGTATCCGCCCTATGGGTGTGGACACTGCACTCCTGAGCCTGCTACATTCACATATTCGGTGGTGAAATGGTCTCCCTCTCCCACCGTAGATTGCCATGCCTTATGGGTAATGTAGGCACTGAGCGGTATCCATCTGGCTTACATGCTTTGACAGTTATCTGTCCTTACACGCCCGATGACGTCATATGCTCGGACGTGCGGGAGAGGTGGGATATTTACAAGGACAGCGGGGATCCTTTTCTCTTACAGCGCTTGTGCGGAGAGAGCTGTGTTTTTGACACTGTGACTACAGGTAATTCTTATGCTGCCATTATGCCTTTCTGCTCTTTGAACTCTGCACATTTGTTGCTCAGTTCACTAAAATTTCATGTGATTGATACAATTCTTTGCTATGCTCTATGGTGAGCTATCTAGCCATTGATAAACTTTTCATTTTTGTTTTTTGATTTCCGTTTTTGTCTCTTCTTCTATATTTATAGAATCTGAGAGTGCAACTTGACACCATTCTCCCTCTGGATGTTGTTAGTATGAGTAGGGAAACTCCGGTGGCCGCTCCCAGCACTGCACCTTTATATTTTTAATATAAAGAATTTCCTTGTAAGTTTATATATTTTTTTTAAATGTTGTTATCTATACTAAATTATGCTCAATGATTATGGATGGAACACATGTCTCATTTAGTATTCTGTGTTTCCTCCAGCCTGTTTTTTCTCTCCTCTCCTATAGAGATGCACTTTTGATCTCAACTTCTGATGCATCGGACTACAGGGCGAGCTCTATTTCCATCTGGACCATGAGGTCTAGCCGCCTTTTGCGACCCCCCTCCCATTCCCCCCCCCCAGCCTCCAGGTCGAGATATTCATCCCGGTGTACAAGGTCAGCCTTATTCAGACATGCATCTGCACAATTGTATGTTTATTTCTTGCTGTACTAAATATGTTATTTGTAACATGGACATTTTTCTATTTTGATAGAGCTTAATTTTAAGTGTGGGTCCCAACCTAGCCCCTGAGGAAGCCTTTTTATAGGCGAAATATATTGGGCCGAACACCATCTGGGCTGTGACCGCTCGCAACACGCACTTTATATACAACCGGGATTCACAGCTACCTGGTTTTAATGTCAACCTGACTCTTTGTATTTGTTGTAAGATATATTATGTATACTGTTATATGTTTAAATATTTTAAAAATTATTAAAAAATTATTTTTGTATGTAATAATATAAGCACCGCTATAGTCCCCTACCGTCCATACAATATACTCATACGCTCCTACTCAGAGCGGCACTATAGGGATCCCCCATCCTTGGGATTCTCCTCTTCACAGGTTACCCAACACTTGAAATGGGAGCCTCTGGGATAAAGTATATATATATGGGATAAAGTGTACCATCATCCTTGCAGTTAAAATGATAGATAAAATGTACTTGGGTCTAAGGTCCCCGAACCAAAGAGCCAAGAAGGGGAGGTTTGGGCCAAGTTGGACTGTTGCGGTACTAATGTGCAGATAAAACATAAGAATAAAGGATTAAAAATGTGATAAATTTATTACAGTACACAGACACAACAAAATACAAAATTAAAATTATGGCAATCACAAACGCAGCATCAGGACAGAAATCCCCGCAAAGGGAAAAACAGTGCGATGGGTTGAAGATTGTCACAAGCTATCTACTAGTTTCGCGGTTGTAACCGCTTCATCAGGAGAAGATCTAAAATAGTTAAACAATAAATCAGTAATCAAAGAAAAACAAAAAAAAACACAATGAATACAAAGGGGAACCACGGGTTGAATTGCTCACCTAGACAGTCCCGCCTCCAAGTGACAGCAGGCGGAGACAGACAATATCCCAACGGTGGCCAGGGTGGGCACATGTCAGAAGGGACCTACATGTCTAGTATGGAGAAATGTATATAGGAATATGTAAGTTTTTGTACATACGGCCGACCTCATCAGGTGAGGAGGGTGTGTGGGGAAGTGAGACACTAGTGGTGATAACTGGTGAAGTGGTGCAAAATGGAGTGATGGACATGTGAGGGGGTGACCAAGCCAAGTGAAGTAAAGTGGGGGAGGGGGGGGGAAGGGGGGGAAAAAAGGGGGGGCGAGAAGATGGTAAGACGAAGAAGGGGGTGAAAAAGGGGAAGGAAATAGGGCAGGGAAAAATAAGGAATGTGAGAAAAGGGGACAAGGGGAGAAAAGGTGGGTAAACACTGAAAGGGAGGTGAGGGGAGAAAGGAAGAGGAAAAGTAGGGGAAAGGGGGGAAGAGATGGAGGGACAGGAAAGGGAGAGGAGCAGTGGGGGAAGAAAGGGAGATGAAGGGGGGGGGGGAAGAAGCAACAAGCGGCTGGAAAACTGAGGAACAACAGGGAGGACAACAAGGCGGGGGGGAAAGAGGGGGGGAAGGAGGGGGCATAAAGGGAGGGGGAGATGGGAGGAAAGGAGGTAAGGAAGGGGAGGGGGGGAGGGGGTAATCTAAAACATAGTGCTAGTTCTTCGTCTTACCATCTTCTCGCCCCCCCCTTCCCCCCCCCTTTCCCCCCCTCCCCCACTTTACTTCACTTGGCTTGGTCACCCCCTCACACGTCCATCACTCCATTTTGCACCACTTCACCAGTTATCACCACTAGTGTCTCACTTCCCCACACACCCTCCTCACCTGATGAGGTCGGCCGTATGTACAAAAACTTACATATTCCTATATACATTTCTCCATACTAGACAAGTAGGTCCCTTCTGACATGTGCCCACCCTGGCCACCGTTGGGATATTGTCTGTCTCCGCCTGCTGTCACTTGGAGGCGGGACTGTCTAGGTGAGCAATTCAACCCGTGGTTCCCCTTTGTATTTATTGTGTTTTTTTTTTGTTTTTCTTTGATTACTGATTTATTGTTTAACTATTTTAGATCTTCTCCTGATGAAGCGGTTACAACCGCGAAACTAGTAGAGAGCTTGTGACAATCTTCAACCCATCGCACTGTTTTTCCCTTTGCGGGGATTTCTGTCCTGATGCTGCATTTGTGATTGCCATAATTTTATTTTTGTATTTTGTTGTTTCTGTGTACTGTAATAAAATTATCACATTTTTAATCCTTTATTCTTATGTTTTATCTGCACATTAGTACCGCAACAGTCCAACTTGGCCCAAACCTCCCCTTCTTGGCTCTTTGGTTCGGGGACCTTAGACCCAAGTACATTTTATCTTACCCAACACTTGGTTTTACCCACACACTAGCCTTGTTTGAAATATTCACGTCTCACACACTAGACACATTTAGCAGCGCCACCATCCCAACACTTGTACATTTATCGTTAGATCTTTCAGGAGATCCTCAGGGAGGCAGCAGCTACACCACACGTCCTAAGCGCAGATCTTTCATTTCACTATATACTGTACGACTAAACAATCCACAGAGAGGCAATTCTGGCAATATCTAATCATCAGTAAATAAAACTATGTTATGGAGGGGGCTAATACTCTGATTGTAACAAATGGAATCATATATGACATTATTGTTTTTCTCAGGCCACGTACACACGACCAGTTTCCTTGGCAGAATTCAGCAAGAAACTCGATGGGAGACGTATTCTGCCGAGGAAACTGGTCGTGTGTACATTTTTCGCCGAGGAAACTGTCGAGGAACTCGTCGAGCCAAAAAGAGAGCATGTTCTCTATTTCCTCAATGGGCAATGGGAAAATTTGGGAAAACAATGTGTTTCGCCCGTTGAGTTTCTCGGTCGTGTGTACGCGGCCTCATAGCACTATTTCAAAGTCTAATATCAGCATTTTTTTTTTAGGGATGTAGGGTGGCATAGAGGTTAAACTCATTTTTTTTTCTTATCCTTAAAATCATTGGGAAGATTCTCTCTTTTTTCGTATCTGCACACGTGTACAGGAAGGCACAGAAAGCAAAAAACACATTAGAGATTTTAACTCTCTCATTTTACTGAAAATGTCTCGTCAATTTTCACCTATGTCACCATTACTTCCTGTCCTAACACACTGTGTTGCTTAGTCCAGACCTCTGAACTTTCTGTGTCCTTAATCCTAACCCCTGAACTACGACAAGCCAAGAAAAATTAGTGCCCCTTGATGAAGTGATTCTTTCACGAAACTAGTCGGGCGGACCGAGCGGCACACTGGCATCACCCCCTGGACTGCTCCAAGATTCCTACACTGACGGGTTTATCTTCTTGTATCCAGCCGGTACAGCATATTTAAGGCTGTTTTATTCTGCAAAAAATGTGTTTTTAAATCATACAAATTTTGTAAACAATACATTTTAAAAGGTTTTACACGATCGAGGCATTCCTTTGTCTCTTTTCATGTACTTGTGATCACTGTATTGGAGCATTTGAAGCAAGGAGATATTCCACGCCAGGCTGTCCATATCCTAATTTGCCCAGCAGTTTGCTATATCCTACATGCGATCTGAGGTCCCCTGTAATATAGGGACCAACTTTATCTGGTAAGCAGATTTATGTGCTCTTTTGGTGGAGGCCTCCTTTGGTTGGATTATCAGCTATCAACATACACCATATGTGTATTTCACAAGACTACACCAATTAGGACTTTTTCACATGGGTGGAGGAGGATTTGAATTCCTCCTTTTTTTGTTTAGTCACAGACTAATTGGACACTTTGTTTCTGTTTTGTTTTCACTTGATTGCTCGTTGTATAGCCCTCTTTTGAGAGCAATACAGTTTTTTTTTGGTTTCTAACATATGAAGATACATTCACCAAAATATGTGACAAATAGTCAATTATATGTCTTTGGGTTTGAATGTGCTTTTTTTCAATTTACATCAAATGTGAATGTTTGTCAAATTGACATTCATGTTATTGTTCACAAGGTATAGAGCGATTTTTTCTTTTCTTCAAGAAAAATTAAGTTCAAGTTGATTCCGAGCATGCGTAGGATTTTTTTGTGCGTCGGAATTGGATACAGATGATCAGAATTTCTGACAAGAACTTTTGTCAGAAAAATTGAGAACCAGCATTCGGACAGCAAATGTCCGATGGAGCCTACACACGGTCAGATTATCCAACCAAAAGCTCACATCGAACATTTGTTGTTGGAGATTCCGACCGTGTGTACGCTGCATCACAGTAGTCACAGTAGTCATCTGTTCAACTTGTGTGGCAAAAAAGGTTCCTTGCAATCTACCCTCCAGACTGCCACAACCACTTCCTACACTACGATAGCCTTGGACCCACCTGACCATGAATTTTATTACATAAATATGTTTTCACTGTGTCAGAAAAGAGCTAAGTATTTGCCGCATTCCTGGTATGTAGAAAAGTCCCATAGATGTGATTTTAAAGGCACTATTGAAGGACAAAAAAGCGTTTATTCATACATATAAAATTAGATCACTCACACATGTGGTGATTGGTTAAAACCATGACATAACAAAACAAAAGACAAAAAATAACACATTGTGAATTCATAGCAAGCATTCAAATGTATTTAAATGGTGGTACTCTCCAAACTCTGAAGAACACTGCGGTACCCAACGTGTTTCTGGTTCAAGCCCTTCGTCAGGGTTATTGGATAGGAGTTTATATAATTATATATTTGTCAAAAGGTAAGCAATAGACATGTGCATTCGTTTTCGGTAGAATGCATTTTCGTCCGAAAATCAATTTTTTATTTTCCGGTAAAAATTTGATATAGAGAGATTCGACATTATAAGGAAAAGATTCAACATTATAGAGATAATAGATTCGACATTACAGAGAATAGATTTTGATTTATGAGAAAATAGATTCGACATTATAGAGACTAGATTCGACATTATTACTAGTCATACAACATTAGAATTTTTGTAGGCGGAATATTCAAACGGAAATGTTTGACAAAAAGATTCGACGTTCCGTCGAATATTCTTTTGACCATTCCACCGAAACCAAAAAGATTTGACGTTCCGTCAAATATTCTTTTGACCATTCGACAGAAACCAAGTATTATTGGATTTTCGGACGAATGCTATTCCCCAACAAAAAACAAAATAAATCAAAACGATTTTCGGGAGTAAATAAATTCGTTTTTTCCTTTTCGTTTGGAAAATAAATGTAACAAAGTATTCCAGTCTGCACATGTCTAGTAAGCAAAGACTTGTAGCGATGTACACCAAGCTATGCAAGCAGGAATCACAGCGAATACTGCTGAAGATGTCAGATGAGGTCTTTCGACAAAAAAAGGGGAGACCTCATCTGAAGCCACCTTCCGCAGCTGAAAGATTGTCTCTTTCATATTGTCAAACATCACAAGATACCTACTAACATTGTGTCTGACCTGGGGGTCCCAGTTCATCTCCAGATTCTGGAAAGCTGGGGGATAAACATGTCTCTCTCTCCCGAACACTATCCAAAAACTGGCAGCAAAGCCGAATGTTTGAACCAGATTCTCGTGTTCTAAGTGTCTTCAGTGTGAAAGGGCTCTAAAAGAGAGGAAGTTGTAAAATTGAGTTTAAATCTTCCTTACGTGCTCAAAAGTACCATCCCAAGGAGTAATCTACCAACACCCTCCATCAAACACAATTTTGTCAAAGGAACAGAAAAAGATTTTGATTTTAATTATATTCATATTACACTGTAACTTTGTTATGTAATCTTTATTGGTACATTTAAAATCCTTTATCCTTATTTGATGGTGGGTATTGTTGAAGTAAATGTTAAATATATCAGTTCATAGAAAATAGCATAAACATTGTACATTTAGTGGAGTATGGACATGACCTGTATGCTTTGGCCAATCACAGCGTGCTCTGCTGGGAGAGCCATTATTATTATTATTGGCAAATCATTGCTCAGGGGGACCAAGTCCACGCCTTACATTATATAAGGCTGCTTACATAGCGCCCATGTATAGTGTGTGGACAGAGATAGATTAAGCTAGATTAGGCAGGCAGGTTAGTCAGTGGCAGTGTATTTCATATACATGGTGTATATATATATATATATATATATATATATATATATATATATATATACACATACATACACACACACAGTACAGACCAAAAGTTTGGACACACCTTCTCATTCAAAGAGTTTTCTTTATTTTCATGACTATGAAAATTGTAGAGTCACACATAAGGCATCAAAACTATGAATTAACACATGTGAAACAACTGAAAATATATGTCATATTCTAGGTTCTTCAAAGTAACCACCTTTTGCAGCAGACACATCTCTAGAACAACTGTTAAGAGGAGACTGTGTGAATCAGGCCTTTATGGTAGAATATCTGCTAGGAAACCACTGCTAAAGAAAGGCAAAAAGCAGAAGAGACTTGTTTGGGCTAAAGAACACAAGGAATGGACATTAGACCAGAGGAAATCTGTGCTTTGGTCTGATGAGTCCAACCTTAAGATCTTTTCTCTGCCTGCTGCACAGCACGTCCACAGCACATCCACACTTCCAGGAGCTCTTCCTTTGGGTCTGATAGAGTGACCCTCCCCAGGGCGGGAACTGTCCCATTATCAATCGGCGATTGTACCTACCAGTAGGACGAGTGGCTCCTGGGCTCCAGATAGGCAGGGTTTCCACCTCCTCTCCTGAGCAGGCTATCCTCCAGCCTCCCCAGCCGCCTCTCACCCTCCGCAGGACTCACCAGGTAAGCCCCTGCTATTCAGGGTGACCCACTTCTCCCCAGGACCCGTTGGCAGACGTCCTTTTCAGGACAAGCCGTGGCGGCGGCCGAATCTCTTCCACTCCCCCCCTCGTTCCTCATCCTCCATCTCCGGGCCCCCCCAACGACCAGCCGAAACTTGAGGTACCCCCCCTCGGCCTCCTACAGCCAGCAAACTACACTCTGGCCCCTCGCGCCACCTCGTGGAGCAATTTGCTGCGGCCGCGCTTAGGAAAGGCCGCGGCTTCATCCGCGCCCAATCGGCTCACCGCTCCGGACATCCTGCAACCCCCCAGATAATTCTTAGCAACCCCCTCTCTTACCCTCTCTAGACACTTCTCTCCCTCCCCCCGCTCGAGCCATCCATCCAGTCGCTCGCCATCCTGACCAGGGCCCCTGGCCATCCGGGGTGCACCTGGTAAATGCACTCCCCCCCCACCCCCCATATCCCCACAAGCGGCTCCCACTGAATATACTCAAAGGAGAGTATACCCCCCCATTCACTCTGCCCTAACAACCACCGCTCCTATCAGTGTTTGATCCAGGGTTCGTCCGATCGCCTCTATAGGGGTCAGGAAGTAATTTTTTTCCCTGCCGCAGCATATTGGCACCGCACAGCCAGGGTTTTTTTGCCTTCCTCTGGACCAACCTGGAGAGAAGATTTAAGTTAATCTTCCCTCCATCACCCTTAACCCCCCCTTCCCCCCCACTACCCGGTGTTGGCTACCATGGCGAATCTGCAATATTCTGCAGTAACCATTTGGGGCCTGAGGCGATTCGCCGCCATACTGCCAGCCATCACCAAAAAAGCCCTAAGAATTGAGAAATTATTGAGAATCGATCATCGATCGACTATCTAAAATCCTAGTCATTTACCCCAACCTAAGCACATATGTGCTTTGATCAACACAAGATCGGCAGAAAAACACCGTCTAGAAATCCACGATTTTTATTCTACAACACAATCTAGACTGCCTTTTTATTACAGAAAGCTGGCTCGCAGTCAACTGTAACACCATTCTAGGAGAACTGGTGCCAGAAAATGACCGTACTATAAATAGAATAGGGCAAAGAGGAGGAGGCCTGGCGGTGATCCACAAGATTCACCTTGCGATCACTAAACCAGTCCTTCAAAACCCTCTTCCATTCATGGAAACCCTTACTCTGCAAATGCAAACTAATGCAAAGGAGACGTCCATATTCTTCTCTGCTATAGGCCACCCGACCCAAAATCACAGCTGCTACCATCATTGTCGGACTTCTTCTCCACTTACACCCTCAACAGCAAACACCTTTTTCTGCTCGGGGATTTCAATCTCTGGGCCAACTTCCCACTAGATCCCGTTGCCGACTTCTGTATTGACCACCTGGAAGGTTTAGGGCTACAGCAACTAGTATGTGGATCCACACATGCTTCAGGTCACACACTCGATCTTATTTTCAGACAAGATCTGGAAATAAAAATTTTGGAAAATGAACCGTTGCCATGGACTGACCACCATGCAATTAAATTCATTATTTCCAAACTCCCCCCCGTAACAAAAACATCTAGACCAGTGACAACACACTGGACTAGATGTCAGAAGAAGCTCCACTCGGAACTCTTCAAAACCACATTAAGGAAAAAAAATTAAAACAATTCAGCCGCATCAAACGGCTGTAGAAACACTAGATGCCATAAATTCAGCCCTACTGCAGTCAGCTGATGCAGTAGCGCCGAAACGTAAAACCCGCATCCGGAGCGCAGAAGGGCAGAAGCCGCCTGGAAAAGAAGCTCTTCAGAGGTAAACCTCTCCACCTACAAGGTGATAACAAGAAAATATCACAAAGGAATTTTCCAAGCCAAGAAAAAATATTTTTCTGTGGCCATCAACAGTGCCCTAAATCGCCCACACGAACTCTTCAAGATGGTCACTCAGACCATGAACCCAGGATGTCAATTCGGACACTCAAGAATTTTGCAATGAATTATCGGATTACTTCATTAATAAAATTTGAGGGAATCCCTGAAAGCATTCAGCAAAACAATTCCACCTCAGCCCCCCCCGTAATTTTTCACACAATACCCACAGTAATTTACCACTATCAGGTAAGTTCACCCTGGAACCCATCTCCATCGAAGCCACAAAAAGTATCATTGGTACTTTGCGTAATGGCACAGCGCCAAATGATATCATCCCCACTAAGCTGCTGAATGAATGCGCCGACATCCTGGCGCCTCAAATCACGCAGCTTATAAACCAGTCTTTCAAGGAAGGTATAGTGCCCTCACAGTTGAAAGAGGGCATAATCCAACCCATCCTGAAGAAACCCACCCTTGACCCCAAGGACCCACTCCACCGCCGTCCCATAACAGGCCTAAATGTACTCTCAAAGGTAATGGAAAAAGTAGTGGTACAACAGCTGCAACAGCATCTTGATACCCACAAGCTACTGGATCCATTCCAATCGGGTTTCCGCCCCAGACACGGAACGGAAACCGCATTGCTTAAAATATGGGACGACGTTCGAGGCCGAGAATCTTGTCTTCTGGTTCTGTTGGACCTAAGGGCAGCTTTTGATACTGTTGACCACAAACTTTTATTGACTCGGCTAGCCGAAGTAGCCAGAGTCGCAGAAGGCGATTTATCTTGGTTCTCCTCTTTTTTGGAAAACCGATCGCAAACAGTGAAGTTAGGACCTTTCACTTCTGAGAAACGCACAGTATCATGCAGAGTCCCTCAAGGATCGCCTCTGTCACCAGTGCTGTTTAACATCTATCTTCGCCCTCTTTTTGAGATTATCAGCAGCCAAAAAATGCATTACCACTCGTACGCAGACGACACGCAACTGTATTTCCGCATTGGCAACAAAAAGGATCACCACCTCAATCTAGAGACATGACTCTCTTTGATAGAGGACTGGATGACAAAGAGTTATCTTAAACTCGGAGCGAAAACAGAACTTCTGTTTCACGCTAAACGCATGAATCAACCTGCAACAACATGGACACCCCCGCCCATTCTGGGCAAAATCATAACCCCTAGCGCCAAAGTCAAAAGTCTCGGGGTCATTTTTGACTCCTATATGACAATGGACGCACAAATAGGGTCTGTAGTCAGCGAATCTCACCATCTGCTGCGCCTACTTCGTAGACTTACTCCTTTTATCCCCAAAGAAGACCTAGCGGTCGTGGTGGGAGCACTTGTTAACTCCAGACTGGACTATGCAAATGCCCTTTACCTCGGACTCCCCAAGTACTAAATCGCTCGTCTACAGGTCGTTCAGAACACAGCCGCCAGACTTGTGACAGGGAAAAAACCCTGGGAATCAATTTCGCCATCATTGAGAGCCCTTCACTGGCTGCCAGTAAAAGACTTTTAACGCACTCTGTCTAACGCACAGATGCATCTATGGGAATGCTCCCCAGTATCTATGCGATAAAATAAAAGCTCACAATCCCAATCGCATCCTGCGATCCAATAAAAGCCTGCTCCAGATTCCGTCAGCCAACTACAAGTCCAAAGGAGAAAGAAGATTCGCAATCCAAGGTCCCAGACTATGGAACGCTTTACCAACCAGCATTCGGTTGGAGGAGAATCACTTAGCGTTCAGGAGAAAGATCAAAACTCATCTCTTTTGATACCAAAGGAGACAGGAACAACAAGCGACCAAGAAGGAGAGTGATGGGGTGCTGCGCCAGATGACCTGGCCTCCACAGTCACCGGACCTGAACCCAATCGAAGTGGTTTGGGGTGAGCTGGACCGCAGAGTGAAGGCAAAAGGGCCAACAAGTGCTAAGCATCTCTGGGAACTCCTTCAAGACTGTTGGAAGACCATTTCAGGTGACTACCTCTTGAAGCTCATCAAGAGAATGCCAAGAGTGTGCAAAGCAGTAATCAAAGCAAAAGGTGGCTAATTTGAAGAACCTAGAATATGACATTTTCAGTTGTTTCACAGTTTTTTGTTATGTATATAATTCCCTATGTGTTAATTCATAGTTTTGATGCCTTCAGTGTGAATCAAAAATTTTCATAGTCATGAAAATAAAGAAAACTCTTGGAATGAGTAGTTGTGTCCAAACTTTTGGTCTGTAATATATATATATATATATATATATATATATATATATATATATATATATATATATATATATATACACACACACACACACACACACACACTCTGCATTTGCCGTAGACTAGCTATTCAGTGTATACTCTATATTCAGTCAATGCAGGCAGTGTAGTTTATATAACATAGTGTATTAAAGTACTGTAATTATTGGTGTATAACACTAACTTTTTACCCTGAAAATAGAGAAATAGAGGGGGTACTGCATAGACTAGACACCACTGACAATGACTGCACTGCCAGACACTGATCTAAAGGGGAACTCTGATGTAAGGGGGAATGCTGCAGACTCTTATGTAAGGAGGGGCTCTGGTGACCAGAGACCACCTTACATCAGAGTTCTCCTTTACACCAGAGTACGCAGAATTCCTCCTTAAAATCATGGTCTGCAGTATTCCCCTTTATATCAGAGTTCCCCTTTACATCAGGGTCCGTAATGTTCCCCCTTACACTGTAAATGGGAACTCTGCAGACTCTGATGTAAGGTGGAACTCGGTGCTAGGTTATAATACCTGACCTGATGTAAAAGGAGAAATATGTTTGTTGCCTTTTACATACCTCCCAACCGACCCTGGTTTCCCAGGACTGCATATATTGTCCTGGAGTCCCAGCGAATCAAGCAAAACTTTGTGTGACAGCTGGCATCTCTGTCTGATACAGTGCAGAGCAGAGCACACTGAACCCCCCCTCCTCCTTCTGCTGGAAGTACACAGACAGGAGGACGAGGCACACCACTCTTCCTGAGCAGTACTAATCTGGCGTCTGTAATTAATACTCTATACATGAGAATTGCAGAGGAGGAGAAAAGGGGCAAATTTACAAAGTTCACTTGGATATGGTGGGGACATATTTGCTAGGGGGCACTTTGGGATTGGAGAGGACTTGTGCTAAAATGGGGGTTGGATATGAAATCCATCTGCCAGAGATGGGGAGAAATTTCCCAAACTAGTGCCCCTGCCAGGCAAGTTAGTGGAAAGGCTAGAAAGGGCTGGTTTACACCACAAATCACACAGGAACGTGCTGTGCATTATATGTAATTCACATGTCACCCGGGTGCAGTGGGATTCGAACGGGCTGAAATCATACTAGACAGAATCAAAGGTAGTGCATGCACTACTTTAAAAAATGCAGAGCAACTGGATTGCACAGTATTACTGTACCATGCAATCTGATGCAGGAAAATGCACTGCATTTGCAACCAGCGTTTAGGGTGTCATTAAGTTAACATTGACAAGAACAAGAAAGAAACAAGCGGTGCAAACCTGCAATCTTGTGCTAATGAACTCCCTGCTAATGTGGAAAAATCAATACAACCGTTATATCATTGTGCCACTGCCATCAATATACATCTATCATATAACTATCGGTGAATTTTATATCAAAGCAATTGAAGTGCAAAATGCAAAAAAATAAAAAAAATAACCTATTTCCGCACCATAAGACACACTTTCCCCCCCCAGTAATATGGGGGAAATGTCACTCTGCATTTATGGCAATGGTCACTCTGCATGCCACTCTGCATTTATGGCAATGGTCACTCTGCATTTATGGCAATGGTCACTCTGCATTTATGGCAATGGTCACTCTGCATTTATGGCAATGGTCACTCTGCATGCCACTGATAAGAGAGCTAGAGAGCAGGAGGTCTTGAGAAGAACGAAGAGAACAATTAGGTTGGTATTTAGAGACTAGGTCAGTAATGTAGCTGGGGGCAGAGTTGTGGATAGCTTTGTAGGTAGTTGTTAGTATTTTGAATTTAATTTGTTGGGCGAGCGGAAGCCAGTGGAGGGATTGACAGAGAGGAGTAGCAGAGACAGAGCGGTTGGTAAGGTGGATGAGTCTGGCAGCAGCATTCATGATGGACTAAGGGGGGATAGATTATGCCTAGGTAAGCCAATAAGGAGGGAGTTGCAGTAATTTATGGCAATGGTCAGTCTGTATTTATGGCAATGATCAGTCTGCATTTATGGCACTGGTCAGGCTGCATTTCATGGGCACTGGAAAATATTTTAGTACACCATTTGGTTAAAAAAAAAAAAAAATCTTGTTTTCCTCCTATAAAATCTAAGTGCATCTTATGGTGAGGTGCGTCTTAGGCCACGTACACACGATCAGACCGGTCTGATGAGACTGGTCCGACGGACCGCTTTCATCGGACCAAGCTGAAGTGGTCTGATGTGCGTACACACCATCAGACCAAAATCCCATCGAACCAGAATGCAGTGACGTAGAACACAACGATGTGCTGAAAAAATGAAGTTCAATGCTTCCAAGCATGCGTCGACTTGATTCTGAGCATGCACAGGTTTTTGGTCTGATGCTTTTGTGTACTAACCATCAAATCTGTCCGACGGACAGGTGTCCGTCGGACAGATTTTAAAGCAAGTTTTAAAACTTTGGTCCGACGGACAACGGTCCGATGGGCCGCACACACCATCGAATTGGTCCGATGAAACTAGTCTTCAGACCAGTTTCATCGGACCTGTCTGATCATGTGTACACGGCCTTATGGAGGGAAAATTACGGTAATAATATGTGTCACGACAATCAAAAAATGTTTGGTGCAAAAATAATATGTTCATAGACCAAGTACATACATCCAAAATTCATATATATTAAAAAAAAGTGTAGTTCATAAATAAAGTGTATACATTCAAACATAAGTCATATGATCATACACCCAATGTGCTCCTTCACCATTAATCCAAAGGTAACTCACCAGAAACTATGGCTGGTCAAATTATAAACCAGCAAAAACGCTCTGTGTTATATGTCAGGCAGATCCATTTTTGTTTATTAAAACTTGTTAAAAGCACTCACATCCCGACACTAGGGAACAATTGTATAATGGTTATATATGTCAATTGGCTCCGGCCACAGTAATGATCCTGGCAAAGCCCGATGATGTCATAATCTTAGGGCGGGGCTAGACACAAGATTTGTTTTGGGAGGGGGGATTTGCGTGAGAGGATTTGTAATGGGGGGAGTAGCATGTAAATTAGTGCAGAGTCTTATTTTGAAGGGGAGGGAGTGGGATTTTTTGCTGAAAGGGTAAGAGTATTATTTGCAGGAGGGGGGATTTTGCACTCTACATACCCCTACACTGTGCGTTGCACACCCCTGACTCCTGCACTCTGAGCATTATGAACTCCTGAACCCTGTTCTTTGTTTGTCATGTACTCCAAAAACCTAACAAAAACCTGGGGAATGCCCAGGGAAAAACCAAGCCTTCTTACCGACCAGCTTGCTGATCAACCAAGTAACCTGTCTAACAGTATGCATTAAAAACAGGGGTTTTGTCCGCACGCATTTGCAAACGCTAATCTGTGGTCCTAACACTAAACAATGAGCGTCCTCACAGTGGAGGCACATGCATTTTAATGGATAGATAGGGGCAGGTGAACTGAAGGGGAGCCACCCCTCCTTAAAAGGTACAGGAGAACACCAAACACCCAGCATGTAGCACAATGGCTGCAAAGGTGTTGGTGACTGCTGGACCAATATAAACACCACCAGTGAAGCATAATCGTGTCCATTGCCCCCATCTATAGCTGGCCATAGCAGTAAGTAGCATTGGAAGGCTAAAGCAGATAACAACAAAAACCTGTGGAATGCCCAGGGAAAAACCAAGCCTACTTACCAACCAGCTTGCCGATCAACCAATTAACCTGTCTAACAGTATGCGTTAAAAAGTCTCCAAAAACCTAGCTGTAAGGCCTCGTACACACGAGGGGATATGTCCGCTGAAAACGGTCCGATGGACCGTTTCAGCAGACATCTCCGCTCGTGTGTATGGGCTAGCGGACAGATTTCTCCACCCGACAGATTTCAAAGCATGCTTTGAAATCTATCGGGTGGAATCTGTCCGCCCGACATGTCTGCTGGTTAGTACACTTACCAGCAGACATGTCGGGTCCCACCGCCGCCGCGCCGCTGCCGAATGGATTCGGCGCATGCACGGAAGTGTTTTACTTCCTGGTGCGGTGACGTGGCGGTGACGCGGCGGCGTCAACGTCACCGCCGCGTCACCGCGCCGTCCGGCGGCGGGGAATTTGATCCGATGGTGTGTACACGCCATCGGATCAAACTCCCGATCGGACATATCCGATGGAAATGGTCCGCGGACCGTTTTCATCGGATATATCCGATCGTGTGTACGCCGCCTTAGAGTCCAGGGCTTACATGCATGGACTGATGGCGAGTTGCCACAAGAGGAAATCTGTGCCAACTGAGCATGCGCCAAATATGCCTCAGTGCACCAACCCGCACCTGCGCAGAAAACCTGATGTAAAAAGGCAGGAAATGCCCCAGGAGGCACACAGGAAGTGACCTCAACCTGATAAAAAAAAGGGAGGAAAATACCCAGGAGGCGCACTGTAAGTGACCTTAACCCGATGGAAAAAAGGCGAGAAATGCCAATGAGGTGCACAGGAAGTGACCTCAAACTTCTCTATATAAGCCCAGCTCAGAGCCTGCCACATTGCTGGATTATCTTTAGTTCCCCCTTGTTCCTGTGCAAGTGTGTGATCTGTCTGAACTTGTGATCTGGAACCTATTTGACTACTCTTGATTTCTGCTTGCCTTTGACCTCAGATTTGTACCTTGACCATTCTACTTCTTTGCCCTTTTTTGTACTCAGCTGCCAGATTGGAACCGACCCTGGCTTGGATCTCGACCATTCTTCTTCTGATTAACCCTTTTGTACTTTGTTGCCAGAGTGGACTTGACCTTGCCTTGGATCTCGGATTAAGGTCTGCATCCCTGGCACCCATGCCACTCGGTGTCCACCAAGTCTCTGTCTCCATCTCCAGAGGCTTCAAGGACCAGAGGTGCGATCCTCACAAAAATACTATCAAATAGTCTACTGCCATATATCCCTACTTTAATACACCCGGACCAAGTGGGGTTCACACCTGAGAGAGAAGGAAGGGAAAACACCCAGCGGGTTATAAGCACGATACAGCTTGCGCAACATCAAAAACCACTAGTACTTATATCTACAGATGCAGAAAAGGCAATTTGATAGAGTGGACTGGACCTTTCTGAAAGCCATTATGCAATATATAGGACTCAGGAGGGGGATGCAGAATTGGATCATAAGTTTATATTCCTCCCCAAAATCTAGAGTCAAGGTAAATGATATACTATCTGAACCCTTTTCTATATGTAATGGAACACGCCAGGGCTGCCCATTATCGCCCATCATCTTTATTCTGACTTTGGAACCACTCTTAAGAACAATAAGGGCCAACCCAGACATTAGGGGTATTTTAGTTAAAAGAGAGGAACATAAACTGGCCACTTTTGCAGATGACCTCCTGTTTTTTTATAACCTCCCCAGCATTATCAATGCCTACACTACCAGCTGTGATAGGTAAATATGGAAGACTGTGCAACTTTAAGGTCAACTATAACAAATCAGAAGCAATGGGAGTTGAGATGAATACAGCGTTGCAACACCAACTATACACCTTCTTTTCGTTTAGATCAGGAGTCTCCAAACTATGGCCCTCCAGGTGTTCAGGAACTACAATTCCCATCATGCCTAGTCATGTCTACGAATGTCAGAGTTTTACAATGGCTCATGGGAAGTGTAGTTCCACAGCAGCTGGAGGGCTGTAGTTTGGAGATCCCTGGTTTAGATGATCAGATTCCCATATAGGATACTTGGGGACTAAAATACCAATGTGATTAAATAGAAAACTTGAACTTAATTTTAATTTCCTTAGCACGACAGATAAAACTGGACCTACAGAGGTTGGACAAGGAAGTATTCACGTGGTTTGGTAGAATTAATATTATAAAAATTAAACGTAATGCCAAGATTGTTATATTTGTTACAGACATTGCCTGTCAGGATCCCCATAGGATGCCTGAGGGATCTAAGATGAAAGTTTGCGAGCTTCATCTGGGCTGGGAAACCAGCCAGAGTCCGGAGAGATATTCTGACTCTACCAAAAGAACAAGGAGGGGTGGGATTCCCAGACCCAATGGGATACCACGAGGCGATACACCTAAGAAGGGTACTGGATTGAACTAAAAAACAAAACAAAAAAAAACCTGGGTACAGATAGAACAGGCAACATCTGAGATACCCCTAGAGGGTCTGGCATGGCCCCCAAACATGGTCATACTGAAGGTAGTGAAGCAACACCAAACGGCAGGGAAGGATAGAGAATTCAAAGTTTTGTTGTGTCAGGGTGAAAAGAGGGTTTATCGACAATATGAAGTAGTTGTTAAGGGGATATTAACTAGGATTGTTATACAATATGTATTGTATGAAATGCTGTATCTCTGTATATGTGACAGAAATGGGACAGAAAGACCAAAAAAAAATAATAATAATTTATATTAAAAAAAAAGGACCCGAGGTGCAAGGGATGGCCTCCCCACTACTTCATTTTCACCTCAGATACGTGGCCCTTGTGGCACCAGAACTGTTTACAACCCTCTGTGTGTTTCATACTCCTGATTTTTGAACACACCCTAGACCCCTGCACTCTCCGTTATGTATCCTAAACTTGACACTGACTGCAGCACTTAGTGCACTGGACATCCCCAACACCCCCGTGCTCTGCTTCACACACTCCAGCACTATATATACACACACACACACACAATACTGTATAGTATATACTTCTCACCAAAGTGTTTATTATCTCAACAGTTGCTGGTTTCTATACACTGACAATTTTAATGAAGTTCTTCTTTAAGGTGGCCCAGGCAAAACAATCAAAGCTCATTGTATATGTACAAGGGAGCTTAGCTTTTGTTTACCCACACCCTGAAGCCCCTCCCACTGTTAAGAGTTTGGTCACACTCATATTTTGTCATGGAGTACTATGCATACCGCAGGTCTTTTCCTTCCTCCAGTGTGCCTTATTCTGAAGTTCAAAAGTTGGGAGGTATGCATACATAGCAAAACTCCTGCTAAATAAAAAAGCTAAAAGTGTTTTAGTTAACTAATAACAAATACTTGTCAATTTTAAATTGCGCTTTTTTATGAAATGGTGAAACTGAAGGTACGCAAAACTGTAAATAAAATACATTTACTTGATATATCCAGAGGTTACCATTTTTCACTTACAGCTTTCAAAATTTGAAAAGACCGCCCAAAGTCCCAAACCATTCATTTTCTGAAAGTAGATGACTTGTAGAATAAAGAAATGTGCTACTGATTTTTTGGGCCCTGTAATCATTGTGCAAATGTTCATCAAATCACTATTTTCACAAAAAAACAAACACAGTAAAATGATGTTTTCTGATGTTGCAGCATGCTTTAATTTAATTTTATTTTTTTTACAGAAATTGTTAGCCTTGCTTTGCGATCTTCAAGTATGCATTTGGTGATGGTTCCTATTTCAGCAACCTTTTAAATTATTGTTTTTTATTAAAAGAAAATACTTTATTTATTTTTTTCAAAATGTGTGGGTCTTTTTGCCTGTTCTAAGGTTAGAAAAAATAAAATGCTACTACACTTTCATATGGTGTAGCCCAAACTGTTCAAGACCTGTTTTCCAAGCAAAATTCCCTTTTCTCAATGTTTGTTGGCCTCTACCGCCAGACTCCAGGAATAAATTCCATGATGCCTTAATGTGGTTTGGCCACAATCTGTCAGTTTTTTTTTTTGTTTATAAAATATTTATTAATATGGGCTTCTCTGCCAGAAATAGGAATCAAATGGGCTTAATTAGGGATGGTCCCAATGTTCAAAACAAAAAAAGGGGTACAATATGCCCCTACTCTTTCTCATAGGGGGGAGGGATCTGGGGGCCCCTTTGTTAAAGAAGGCTTCCAGATTTTGATAATCCCCCCACCCGCAGACCCTGACAACCAATGGTCAGAGTTGTAGGGAAGAAGCCCTTGTCCCCATCAACACGGTGGACAATGTGCTTTGGGGGGGGGGGTGACCACGTGTCCCGGGTTGCCCGGGACAGTCCAACATTTTGCAGGTCTGTCCCGGGCACATTCTTTCCAGGAAAATATAGTGTCCCAGAATGAATTGACACAGCCAATCTAATGCCCCCAAAAAAGGCTGCCACATCATCACTTTACTCACTGACAGTACTTGTCCTGGCCGGAAATTCCTGGAGGAGCACAATCCCCGCCCCCTGCTTGTGATTGGAGAAATCATAAATCCCACCTCCTGTGTCCAATCACTGTGCTGTGATTTGTTACAGCACAAGCTGATTTTTGGGAAAGGGGGGAGGGTGTCCCTGAATGGTAGTTTGAAAATATGGTCACCCTACCCTGCCCATGTTGAGGGCTTGTGGCCTGGTATGGTTCTGGAGGGGGGGGGGGCGCTCGCTTGCTCCTTCCCTATTCTGTCCTCCAAGCTGCATGCTCGGATAAGGGGCTGGTATAGATATGGGGGGGGGATCCAAGCCAATTTTTATTTTCATTTTAGAATGGGGTTCCTCTTAAAATCCATACCAGACACAAAGGGCCTGTTGTGGTCTGGGGGGGGCCCACTCCAATTTTTTCCTTGATTTTTCATCTATATTGCTGGAAGTCGCCAATACAGTACAGCTGCAAGCAAGTTTAAATAAAAACATTTCCTTTAGAAACTTCATTTTGCTGCAGCACTGTTCTTTCTACATATCGCACATGTTCTACATATGCACCACTTTACAGGCAGACCCCAGGCACAAAATTTAAAGGAATATTTTATTTTTATTGTTTCACTTTAAGCATTATTAAAATCACTCCTCCTGAAAAAATGGCTGTTTTAAAACCCTTTTTTTTTTTTTTTTTTCATTGATACATATCCCTGGGTCCCCGAACACTTTTTTTTGGCGATAACTTGCATATAAGCCTTTAAAATTAGCACTTTTGATTTTTCATGTTCGTGTCCCATGGACTTTGATAGGGTTAGGATGTGTGCTCTAACTTTTTGCCTATTCACATGTTCTGGTGCGAACCAAACCACGGAGTGTTCAGCCCATCCCTAGTCCTACTTTCACACTGAGGTGGTAGGGCCATCGGCCGTAAAGCGCTGCTATTATAGCGGGGCACTTTTAACCCCCGATGAAGGGGGTTCTACATGTCAGCAAGTCTTTGGGAAACGTTATATACTTCTTATATGGTGGAAACTAGAATAAAAAAACACACATTATTAGGTGTAGTATGATCAGTTTCCTTTAAACATTTCTCACCTTAAGACAGTGTTATGCAGTGAGGAAAGGATATTATCCGCAGAAGGAAGAGTCACTTTGATAGACACAAGCTCAACTTGATCTCTCAAAATGATATTGATTTTTTTTTGTGTGTTTCAGTTTTATTTTCTATGCTCAAACAGTTTATCATCTCTTCAGTCAGCCTGATCCCTTGCTACTAAAAGTTGAATAGCAAGTGTAATAGAGAAAGATGCTGGCAAAGGCAGACAAATTCATCTTTCAAACAAGTATCAGTTCCTTTGATAGGACAAGTTCAATAACCAAAACTATTTTTAACGAGTCTCCTGATAAATGATGTGAGGCGAGAAAAGAGAGAGAAAATGAAAGGGACTACATGTTTCAGTGTTCAGAGATCATACCTAATGCTCATGAATACTTACACTTTTGAATTGCTTTTAAAAGCCTTGTTTTGTAGGTTTCATAATGAAGAGCAATTGTTTTACAAGATTCCTTACTACATGTACTGATTCAAATACACTGCTGTGGAATGTAATAAATTATAATTATGGTACCCAAACTATAGATTACAATTTTATAACATTGATCATTTTGAAGAAAAAAAAGGTATTTTAGCTGCATTTGATTTTTTATATGATATTTAATTTTCTCCAGGTAAAAGGAGAGCCAGGAGTCAGTTTGAACAAATTTTACCTAGTTTACATTGTACGTGAATAGGGTTGGGCGTAGGTTACGTTCACAACGTAGACAGTTGTTTCAACGTGACTGTGAGCATGCGCACTGGGATACATCCGCGGGACAGCGCATGCGCCGTTCGTTTTAGGTACTTGTCTGGCACTCGGCCCATCATTTGCATGGGGTCACGCCTCATTAGCATAGCTCATGCCCACTTCCACCTACGCTGGCTTACGCCGACGAAATATACACCACGCTGGTGCAACGTTGGGAGTATGGCTTTGTGAATTCCGTAGCTTTGTGACTTCCATAGCGTAAAGAAGATACGCTACGGCGGCATAAATATGCGTTGATGCATGTGAATCCGGGCCCTTGTATTTGAGGGTCCTTAAACCAGTGATAAAACCCACCCTAAAAACAGTAATCATCAACTGACTTTCTAAGGCCCTATGTATATTCAGGTTGGCCTATGGGCAGAAAGGATAAAGAAGGCTAGTTATTCAATGACCGGCTATTGTTCCAGTTCTGAGAAAGATAAACACCGAGCAAAACTCCCTCTTAGAAAGAACAATTTTTTTTCTCTCTTGTAACAATTTCATACATCCCAGACATCATTTAAAATATGTAGACACTAGACAATGATGATTCCACTATTAATATTTACATAAATATTAATGTACTACCTCCATAGTCCATAATATGTTAAAAGGGAAATATGGAATTTATGTTTATGTGTTTAGGATAATATTCTACTGAGAATCACATCATATCTCCCATGAAATAGATTCAAGTCTTGATTGTATTGTCTGCTGGCATAATAATCATCCAGTATGTAATATGTATTAATCTGATTAGAAAGAGATTCTATACATAGAGATAGTTTAAATATACAAATCATTGCATCTAGAAATATATATCCATATAGTTTTCTTATACCAAATGTGGTAGTGTGGTACCTCACTAGTGTCTGAATACAGGATTCTCAACCAGGCAGGTTGAGGGGCTCCAGAGTATTTGCTTGTTTTGGAGGAAACTTTCAGTTTCCTCATAATTTACAAAAGTCCACTTTGGGACCTGGAGCCTGGGGATTTCTTAAAGATCCGGGTGGGATTAAATCCCCAGTCCTGGAAATGGGTTTTAAGACTCAACGGCACACTGATTGTTCAAGTGTGTGTGGACCTGATAGTAGAGTCAGAACCAGCATTCTGGGATCCACCTTCCTGAGGAGACCAGGCTTGCAAAGGGGGTGCTTGTGTGCACAGTGAAAGTCAGAGACCCAAGTCTGAGGATTAGAGCAGTGAGGGGCTGCTACCTGTATGGACAGTGTTGGCAAAGGGGATTAGTCTGTAGAAGACAGACAAGAGCCTGAAGGCCGGAGCAGCACTGCTGTCAGTATAAGCCAGGAGCATGGAGTTATTATTTTGTAAGGACAGTGAAAACCCCCTGTGAGGGAAAACCTATGATTTTTGTTTTCATGAACTTTTCTTAATAAATGTGGGCCAACAAGCCCTGAATTTCTGGCGTGGACTGTTCTCGCTAGCGGATGCTACACTTGAGCTAAACAACCTACAACTTTACACTAAATATATAATTAATCATAATATATACATACAGTATCACACAAAAGTGAGTACACCCCTCACATTAAATATTTTATTAAATATTTTTATGTGACAACACTGAATAAATGACACATTGCTACAATGTAAAGTAGTGAGTGTACAGCTTGCTTCTCTCATACTTGTCACTGGAAGTTCAACAAGGCACCTCATGGCAAAAAAAATCTGAAAAAAAGAATTGTTGCTCTACATAAAGATGGCCTAGGCTATAAGAAGATTTCTTTCTCGTACATCATGGGACACAGAGCAGCATATTCATTACTATATGGGTTATATGGAGTACCTTCAGGTGTGGACACTGGCAATCTCAAACAAACAGGAAGTCCCTCCCTATATAACCCCCTTCCATAGAGGAAGTACCTCAGTTTTTTCGCCAGTGTCTTAGGTGTTGGTCATGGAATAGCTTTGCTCCACATCCTTGGGATTAAGGGCGGGCTAACCGGATCTGTCCAAGGAGCCTCAGTGCCAAAGTGGACAGTACCCGGGCCCCAAACCGTGGGGTTTTGCCTATAATGCTCCTCTTTGGAGGGCTGGACCCTGGGCCCAGGACTTGGAGTTCGTAAGGACCATAAGTTCCTGTTTGCCAGGGTGCTATATAGGTCCAGGACAGTGGGTACCTTCATAGGACCCCAGGGCCTGAAGGTCTACTACGCTACCCACGGAGATGGGAGAAGATTGGACCGTTTTGCAAAACGTCCTGCGGCATGGAGCAGGTAAGAGGGGAGCCTGCGGGACTTGGTTCGACAGCAGGCTCTCCAGGGGAGATCTTAAGGGGGTAGCCTGAGTATGCTCTGCATTGGCACCATGGTCACTATGTCTGCTGGACAGGATGCCCTGAAATGTTTCCCCCCATCACTTGATCCCCCTACCTATCTATGTATGTTTGCTAGCTACCTGCTGCTCGCTGGTTGAAGACCTTTTAAAAAAAAACAAAAAAAAACAGATCTGTCTCTAGGCTAAAGGGACTCCTTAGGGGCCTGTTTTAGCCTTACCTTGCCGGGATTCAAATCTGCCGCCTGATGCGTCCTCCAACCTGCATTCCTGGGCTCCAGAGTGCGTCTCTTCCTGGGCTCTCCTCCCCCGACAGGCGTGCGCGCGTGCACGCGCGCATGCATATAGAAAATTTTCGCGCCGTTCGGGAGGGGGGGGGCGGGGAGCGTGACTGCAGTATAGAGTGGGCGTGCCTTCAATTGCTGTTATACACAGCAGGCGCGTTCTTAGCTCAGTTCAGAGCTGAGCTGGAGAGAGAGGACGTAGAGCTGGCAGCACGGTGACTCCCGGTGGCGAGAAGGGGTACTACATGCTGGAGTCAGCTCCAATACTTTTTGTTAAGCCAAAATCCCCTTGGCAACAGGTTGAATGCTGGCAAACATGTTGGGGGTGGGGCTGTATGTGGTGAATAATATTATAAAAGGAAACATACTGAGCCCCACCGTTTTTGGGCATTAGTGATCCTATTGTCCCCTAAACCTTATTTTTTTGTACTCCTGGCTATAACAGTCTGTTGTTGTAAGCGGAGTCCTTCGGTTTTGTATTATGGCTTCCAAGGGTTCAGGATCAAAACACACAAAAAAAAAAAAAAAAAAAGAGAGAAAAGGCAAAGACAAAGGGGTTCCTCCTCTGGTTTTGATGATATGCCAATACTTTCCCCACAGGTTATTCCTATAGGGGTCACCCTGGATAAGCCATTAAGGGGGTCTGGTGCGGAGGCTGGCCCAGGTCGGCCCAACCCTGTGTTATCACAGAGGAGATGCTAGCCGTCACCCTAGGGGGGCTAGAGAAAAAAGGTTAACAGCTATGATCGCTGGCTCTTTTTCTGGCAAGAAGCGGACTAGATCCCCATTGCCAAAAGGGACAGAACCTGGAGGATCTACCACTGAAGAATCATTTTCAGCCTCCCAGACGGAGAGTCTGTGGGTCCAGTCTTTGACAGACATGGTCCGCTCGGCATTTAATTTGCCATTTCCAGAGCCTCAGGTTCCTGCGGTATCCTCTTTGGGTTCTTTTAAAAGCGCCTTTAAGCAACGCAGCTTTTCCGGTCCATCCTCTGTTAGAGGAATTGGTTTCCAGTATTGGGACGACCGGACAGAATTTTTTCTGCCGCCTAAAGCTGACGAGAGGGTAGTCTTTATGCACGTCTGCCAGGAAATATTTGTGCTTGCAGGCACTCTTTCCCCTGACCAAGTGCTCTTTAAAAGGGGCCCGGATGGCTCAGTCGGTACAGCATCGGACTTTGGGTCTGAAGGTCCAGGGTTCAGGTCCCGGTTCGGGCACTGCTTTCAACTACCCGTGAGGTCCTTGAGGCCACGTCTCCCGGAAAGCGCCCGATCTCGTCTGATCTCGGAGGCTAAGCAGGGTCGGGCCTGGTTAGTGCCTGGATGGGAGACCACCTGGAAGGTTTTCTGTTATTTGCCCTATGGAAAATACATTTTTCTAAGAAAGGGGGCGCTCCCAACTGTGGACGCAGCCATCTCATGGGTGAATAAATCATTAACTGGCCTAAGGGGAAACATACAAATGTTTATGGTCCCGGTCGATAAACGTTAGAGACACTTTTTCCAGCATCCCTGGCTACAGCCAGCAGTGGCTGCAATTGGAGTTTTGTCAGGCGTTAAAAAACCAGACAAAACAGATGCTTAAGACATCCCTGCCCAATAGGCAGAGGAGTTATTAGATATTCCCAGAGCTCTGTGCTTTGCGGTAGAGGTTAAAAAAGACTCCATCCAGCAGGCGTCTCGTTGTCACTATTTTTAGTGCATATGAGAAGGCTCTTATGGTTGAAGAACTGGGCGGCCGAGCCCCATGTAAAAGACTGCTGGCAGGTTGGCCCTTCCATGGAAAGATCTGGATAAATACATTCAGACTGTTTCAAGTGGCAAAAGTACCCTTTTACCAGTCAAAAGAAGTTCCGGGGTCCTGCGTTTAAAAGGCAGCTCCCCCCGGTTCCAGGGCCCTCAAATTCCAGGCAGTACGGACCTCCTGCGCGATCAAACTTTTAACAATGGATCGCAAGGACAGGCCTCTGGGGATCGGTCCCCGACAGAGGGGGTCCGATCATCTGTGGCCGCAGGCTACAGATTAGAATTTCTAAAATTTCCTCCACAAGGAAGGCCTCAATGCGGGCAGCATTGGATCACCTGCTTTACCAGGGCATAATGGTAGAGGTATCAGCCCAAGAACAGGGGCTAGGTGTCTATTCCAATCTGTTTGTCATACCAAGGCTCATCGGCAATGTCAGACCAATTTTGGACCTAAAAGGTTTAAATGCTTACCTAAGGGTTCACTCTTTCCGGATAGAATCCGTTTGGTCAGCAGCCGCCACACTCCAGAAGGATCTGGCTTCTATAGACATAAAGGATAGTTACCTTCATGTACCAGGTCTTTTCAGCCACATCAAATATTTTTGTTTTTACGCTTCGCAGGGATACAGCGTCACTTCCAATTCATGGCGCCCCCCTTCCGGCTGGCTACGGCCCCCGGGTATTCACGAAGGTCCTAGCTCCTATTCTAGTCAGTCTAAGGGATCCAAGGGATCTCGGTCCTAGCATACCTGGACAACCTCTTAATCATAAGATCACTCGCTTCCTTGGTGGAATGCGTAGTAGCCCTCATGGTTCAGTACCTCGAGAGGTTCGGCTGAGTCCTAAACCGGGGAAAGATCAGCATTTCAACCTACAAAGCAGTTGGAATATCTCGGCACGAGATTAGACACAGAACAGAAGATGGATGTTCCTGCCTCTGGTAAAGGTCGAGGCTATCAAAAGATTGATTCAGTTGGTTCTAAGCAAAAAAGAACCAACTATTCGCCTATGTATGCGATGGCCATGTTCGAGGCGGTACCACACGCTTCCACACTCGTGTCCTACAGGCAGCAATTCTAGCAGCTTGGTGCTGCCCAGTGGTCTGGAAGGCTGGAGAGCAGTCTGGAACAAGTTCACTCGCCAAGGAACTTGGGCAGAGGCGGAGAGGCAGCTGCCCATCAAGGTCTGGGAGTTCTGAGCGGCTCGGCTAGCCCTCCTGGCATAGACATCCAGATTACAGGGGTCCTCGGTGAGAAGTCATTCAGACAATGCCACAGCGGTGGCATATAGGTGAACCACCAAGGGGGAACCAAGAGTCAAGCCACTCAGAGTGAGAGGAGCTTGGTTTTTCGGTGGGCAGAGGTTTATGTACCCTGCATATCGGCGACATTCATTCCCGAGGTGGACAACCTGCAGGCGTACTTCCTAAGTCGCCAAACCCTGTCGCCGGGGGAGTGGTCTATGCATCCACAAGTTTTTTTTTTTTCAGACAATCTGCCAGAAGTGGGGAGTGCCAGACGTGGAGGTCATGGCATCAGGATTCAACAAGAAGCTAGACAGGTTCATGTCTCGAACGAGGGACCCTATGGCCTGCGGAACCGATGGGTTGGTTTGCCCTTGGCATCAATCATAACTTCTATATGCATTTCCCCCACTGCAGTTACTACCCCGCCTGTGGCGCAGGATCATAGCACAGGCCGGTTATCCTGGTAGCCCCAGCTTGGTACCGGAGGGCATGGTACTCACTAGTCCTGAAATGGGCAGCGGGAGGCCCTTGGACTCTTCCTCTAGGGCCAGACCTACTCTCACAAGGCCCGATCCTCCACCCTGCATTACGGCGTCTAAATTTGACGGCCTGGCGGCTGAATCCCTGATTCTCAGGGGTAGAGGTCTGTCTAGGCAGGTAATCCCTACCCTCATTAAGGCTAGAAAGCCGGCCTCCAGGGTAATTTTGTTACAGGGTTTGGAGGGCCTACGTAGGTGGTGTGAGGCTAAGAGATGGAATTCCCGCAAGTATACCATTGATAGAGTATTAAGTTTCTCCAGCTAGGAGTGGATAAAGGCCTGGCATTAAGCACGATCTAGGGACAGATTTCAGCCTTATCAGTGTGGTTTCAGAGGCCGCTGGCCGCCCACTCGCTGGTTAAGATCTTCGTACAGGGAGTCTTACGTGTTAATCCTCCAGTCAAATCACCACTTTGTCCATGGGACTTAAATCTTGTTCTGTCAACTCTACAGAAACAACCCCTTGAGCCGTTGGCTGAGGTACCTTTGGTTTTACTGACTGGAAAGTCGGTATTTCTAAACACCATAGTTTCGGCCAGGAGAGTATCGGATTTGGCAGCCTTATCTTGTAAGGAACCATATCTCATTTTACATAAGGATAGGGCGGGGTTCCGTCCTCATTCGTCCTTTCTACCAAAGGTTATATCCAGTTTCCACCTGAACCAGGATGTGGTACTTCCATCCTTCTTCCAAAACCCACCTCTAGAAAGGAGGGGTTGCTGCATATGTTGGATATTGTCAGGGCCATAAAGGCCTATCTTAAAGCTACAAAGAAGGTTCGGAAAACAGATGTGGTGTTCGTTTTACCGGAAGGGCCCAAGATGGGTCAGGCAGCTGCTTGATCCACCATCGCAAGATGAATTAAACAATTAATCGTTCAGGCCTGCGGTTTGAAGAGGTTGCCTCCTCCTTTGTCGGCAAAGGCCCATTCTACCAGGGCCATGGGCACCTCCTGGGCAGCACATCATCAGATCTCTATAGCTCGAATATGCAAGGCAGCAACGTGGTCGTCAGTCCACATGTTTACAAAATTTTATCAATTGGACGTAAGAAGGAATGCGGATACAGCCTTTGGGCAGTCAGTACTACAGGCCGCGATTCAAGCTCCTCAGGATCTGAGGGGGCTCCCTTGATTTGATTTGAGATTTACATTTCTTGTTTAAGTTGGATTTACTAGTATTTGAGTATACCTCTAAATTAAATCCTTCTTTGGAAGATGTCTCCCTCCCCTCATTAAAGCATTGCTTTCGGACATCCCATATAGTAATGAATATGCTGCTCTGTGTCCCGTGATGTACGAGAAAGAAAAAGAGATTTTTAAATACAGCTTACCTGTAAAATCTTTTTCTTGGAGTACATCACGGGACACAGAGCTCCCACCCCTCTTTTGGGGAACATTTTTGGGAGGCATACTGCTTGCTACAAAACTGAGGTACTTCCTCTATGGGAGGGGGTTATATAGGGAGGGACTTCCTGTTTGTTTGAGATTGCCAGTGTCCACACCTGAAGGTACTCCATATAACCCATATAGTAATGAATATGCTGCTCTGTGTCCCGTGATGTACTCCAAGAAAAAGATTTTACAGGTAAGCTGTATTTAAAAATCTCTTTTTCCAAGACCTTGAAACTGAGCTGCAACACAATGGCCAATACCATACAGTGGTTTACAGGACAGGTTCCACTCAGAACAGGCTGTGTCATGGTCGACCAAAGAAGTTTAGTGCACGTGTTCAGCTTCAGTGCTCAGACCATACGCTGCACACTGCATCAAATTAGTCTACTTGGCTATAGTCACAGAAGGAAGCCTCTTCTAAAGATGATGCACAAGAAAGCCTGCAAACAGTTTGCTGAAGACAAGCAGACTAAGGACATGGATTACTGGAACCATGTCCTGTGGTCTGATGAGACAAAGATAAACTTATTTGGTTCAGAAGGTGCGAAGCGTGTGTGGCAGTAACCAGGTGAGGAAAACAAAGACCAAGTTTGTCCTACCTACATCAAGCATGGTGGTGGGAGTGCATGGTTTGGGGCTTCATGAGCGTTTCCGGAAGTGGGGAGCTACTGTTCATTGAGGGATGAATCAATGCCAACATGTACTGTGACCTTCGGAGACTGGGCTGCAGGGCAGTAATTCAACATGATACCAACCCCAAACACACCTTCAAGAGGACGACTGCTTTGCTAAAGAAGCTGAGGGTAAAGCTGATGGACTGGCCAAGCATGTCTCCAGACCTAAAACCCATTGAGCATCCTCAAACGGAAGGTGGAGGAGCACAAGGTCTCTAACATCCACCAGCTTTGTGATGTCTTCATGAAGGAGTGGAAGAGGACTCCAGTGGCAACATGTGAAGCTCTGGTGAACTCCATGCCCAAGAGGGTTAGGGCAGTGCTGGAAAATATGTGAGACCACAAAAAATATTGACACCTTGGGTCCAATTTGGACATTTTCACTTAGAGGTGTACACACTTTTGTTGCCAACAGTTTAGACAATAATTGCTGTGTGTTGGGTTATTTTGAGGGGAAAGCAAATTTACATTGTTAGACAAGCTGTATACTCACTACTTTACATTGTAGAAAAGTGTAATTTCTTCAGTGTTGTCACGTGAAAAGATATAATAAAATATTTACAAAAATGTGAGGCTTTTGTGAGATGCTGTATGTACACCCACCCCTATGTGAAAATGTCCAAATTGGGCCCAATTAAGCTCTTTTCATTCCCCGTTGTCTTAGTGTTACAAGATCTCAGGTGTGAATGGGGAGCAGGTGTGTTAAATTTGGTGTTATCGC